>CM014731.1:65115806-65698306 GCA_004329165.1 Spatholobus suberectus | reverse complement strand
CAATAGTAAAATAAGTGAAATTAATGAGACTAACAATTTGTTCAACTTAAAACATAATATTAAATATACAAAACCTAAAACATCACCTCTAAAAGTGTATATCAAGAAAAAAAAAAAAAGTGATTTCCTCGAAAATTGGAGAAATGAATATGATAATTAATATATATCTTGACTTTCAGAGGCTTGGAGGAAAGGTTGAGAGAGAGTTGATGAATTCATTCTTATGAATTGTGAAGAAATAAAACTGAGGAGGTGATTATATACAGTATTGTTATCAACTGAAAGTAGTTACAAGCATAATTAATTGAACTAATAATTTTCATAACAGTATAAGACTGAAGGTTGTTAATATATACAAAACAAAATTATTATATTATATATGTGATCTTATCACTATCAACATGGATCCACAAACCTATTAAAGGGGTGGTCGAATTTTTTTTTAATAATAAATATTAAATCAACATTAAATCATAATAGTTAAATACATCATACCATTTAATTAAGTTATGAATATCATTCTTTTAAATCGTAAAATTGATCAATAATTGAATATATATCAAACTTTAATTATTTTCTCAATATAAATAATCAAACAATCAGTTAAAAATTTATCTTTAATCAAGTCATGATAATATATAATTTTCAAAGAGTCAAGGGAGGGGGGCAAGGCCCATGCTTGCCTCCCTTTGGATATCCGTCCTTGATTATCAAGACCAAACTAAATATCCAAAATTATAAATGACAACCTTTATGAAAGAAATTTATTTTAAAAAGTCAGAATTATTTTCTTTTATGAACCTAAGGTATTTCTTAGTTGAAAGTTAAAAATTAATTCTTTAAGATACTAAAATTCATTTGAGAGATTGACTGTTTTCAATAGATGTTTTTTTATACACATAGACTTGGGAATTAAACTTTTGACCACATATTTAAGAGACATAATTATTTACCAATGATACCACATTATGTTGGTAAAAAGTCAAAATTATAAAACTACTGAAATAGGTTGTGGGTTATATGATAAGAGTTATATTTTTAATCTTTTTTTTTTCGTTATATCACCAATCTTATTGTATACTTTTTTTTTTTTAATCTTTCTTCCCTTTTGTGTAAAGTATTTGACTGAAAGTATTTTACAACTAACATTTATCCGATAGTAAAATTAGGCGAAATTAGTTCCACCGCACACATAGGAGCGAGGATGATAGACAGAATGACGTAATTTTGAGAGGCCAGGCCAGCACAAGAAAATAATTATAAACCAACGTCACCAATACAAGTATGTTATTAAATAGACGAGGACAACAACATCCTCCAAGGTATTAAACTATTTTAAATTTTTGGCAAAACGATACCTAATTTGTTATATTATTGTTTAATTAATGTTTGTAACTTAAGTCAATCAACTAAATCTCTCAATTGATTATTCCATCCAATGATGAACCCTTGTCATCAAATCAAAGGAAGAATGAAACTTGAAGTGAGCGCACAGACAAAAGCTTCTATAAACTTCAAATTTCTATTCAATTTTCGTAAGATTTTCAAGATTTTGATAATAACGGGGGGTGGCGAGTGTATGATTTGAGGCTGCAGCTTTTATTCACTTTCCAAATGACAGAATAAGAATGGGTAAATGGAAAGCCTATCTGGTCAAAATAACGAGTGATTTTTAAAATAACTTTCATCTATGCACACAACTAAAGAAAACGAAAATATTATTAGTTTATAAAATGATTTTCAATATATAATTTAAATCTCTCTCTCTCTCTCTCTCTCTCTCTCTCTCTCTCACACACACACACACACACACACACACACACACACACACACACACACACATATATATATATATATATTCATGAATCAAGTGTGAACATATAATTCACTTCTAGCCATTTTAGTTTACGTAAGAATTTTTAAAATGCATCTTTAAATAAAATAGTTATTTACGAGGGAAGTGTGCTTCTTTTTAATATGATATATGAAACATTATAAAATGAAAATACTTTTTACTTAAGACACTTCTCTATTTATTTATGTATCTATTTATAAAAGAGAGATCAACCTCAAAGATAGCATATTTATATTTATATATTATATTATTATTAAAGTATTGAATAAAGTAATAATTTGGTAAAATTAAAATTAGTTTTTAAAACCATCATTTTTAACATTAGGTAGTTTTCACTTGGAATCCATTTTGGAAACTAAACTTATTTTTTAATAATTATTAATGTAGATCGACTAAATATAAATTAACATAAATGTTTGTAGCACCAGATAAAATAACTATAATTATAATTCAAACACTAGGGCGCACCATTACGATTTATTTAAAAAGGAAATCGAGTAATAAATTACAATAAAAAATTCAAAAATAGCGGCAATAAAATAGACAGGAACGTTGAGTATTCATATATATCATTGTTCTAGAAAAATCTTTATCTAGTAAATCATCACTCCGAACTCGAATTTTAATTTAACAATTTGTATATAAGGACATTCATTAAAAAAGAAACTACATTGACGGAAAGGACATTTCCAAACTTCTATAGGGTAATCAAATGGCTAATTCAAACCAGTAGTGTAAAAGTCCACCATAAAGAAATTCTTGACAAATCTATGTTGGGGGCATACTCTATCACTAACCACAAAGGTCAAACACATCCCCCTCCTCTTTCTCTCTCCTAATTTTAACTCCCCTAACTTCTATGACCCACAGCAAGATTCCATCGTCATACATATAACTAATCATTTATATTTGTTAAAGTACTACATTTATTCTTTAATTATTTCCATTGTTTGTTGAAAGGTAGCTTTGACACACACTAAAAAACTATATTACGTACTAAGAAATTCTTATATAAGTTATCATGATGATTTATACAAGCATTTAAATTACAGTTGGCAATCACAATAATTTTTTAAATTGTATTTAATTATAACTAACTATAAAACTAACAAATATTAATATTAGTGTTTATCATAAAGTGCCCCACCAAAGAATTTCTTCAACTGTATATATACGTTCCTTGGGAGACTTGCCTCTTTAGAGCTGGCCACCAAACCCCACTAACTACATCATCGCTCATTTTCTCACTTCTTGGCTTTCTGAAAGGAAAAGCCATAGCTTCAATGAGTTCCACAACCAAGGCTCCTCCTTCCTCTAACGATATTATCTCCACTGAGGAGAGTGGTTGGACTACGTACTTTGATGATTTCTTCAACAACCATGTTGATAGCAACAAGTGTTCCATGTCTTTATCCGGTGTTGCTTGCTCCTCCCTTGTCTCCGATGCTGCTTCTTTGGTAGAGAAAAAAATTGCTAATAGCAAACAAGTTGAGGAGTTTTCTGTGAGCAAAAATGCTACGAGATCAAGTTTCAAGAAGAGTAAGGATATCAGAACGGCTTTGATTGATGATGCTTTGGAAGATACGGCAACTTCTCCTCTCAATAGTCCCAAGGTTCATTAATTTTTTTATTTTTTATTTTACCCTTTTTCCTACATTATTGTCATTTATTTCTTTCTAGTTTAAGTTTTAAGTTTATTATTGATCATTTAGTTCTATAGTGGTATAAATCTATAATTTATCCTTGGTATTTTAGGTTTTGTATGCGAACCAGCAGATTGACAAGGCAAGACAGAAGTAGTATAAACTTTTCTCAGGTTCAATCGAATTCACAAAAATACACAAAATAATGTTTTTTTTTTTTTATCTTCTATTGAAAAAGAAAAGGAAAATGCATATATAAGAATTATATAAACAAACTTAGCATTTGACAGGGGATATAATGTAATGGAATAGTTTTTTTTTTGTTATCTTCATTTCAGTTGGTTATATAGTAAAATTAAAATGTATTACTTTTTAAACTTTATGTCCCATTTTGTTTTTGTTTTTAAAATGCATCAAATATAAAGCAGAACCTTTGTGTTGTTACGCTCCATCTCGTTCAAACCTCTACCAAACAAATACCAAAGACAATAACATCAAAACAAAATAATTTTCATTCCTTTTATCCCTTTTCCTTATACCTTTCCCATTGCCGAAATGAAGTCTTCAGTCTCTTATTAATTAATTCAGCGGTTTATTCTTTAATTCATTCATGCATCAAATTAACAAGTCGCCAATTTATTTGGTCTCTGAAGGAGAAAGGCAATACCTCGGAACAAAGAGAAGAGCAAAAAGAATTGAGTTTTAATGGGAGGGATAGTGATTGCACAGAACTAAAGAAGAGAGCCTTTGCTTAGTTCCCCTGTCAATGGTAGTGAACTATCTATGTTAATTATTTAGTATTTTTGTTAAAGTATATATATTTCCCCGTATACATCTCTCTCTCTCTCTTTCTATTAGAGAACATAAAAAAATCATGCTGGAACATGTTGCTGCATATAATGAATTAAACTTTTTTCTACAGTTCCCAAGTCCTATGCAGTAATAGTAAATTATTTACTAATTTTTACACTGAAACATACCCGTGTCTACTTATAGGACATATTCTGCTGGAAAGCACAGATGAAACATGAGACACGTAAAGCATAGAATAAATAGAAAGGTAGGAAGATGAAGTGCTGAATAATAATAAGTAAGGACTATCATTTTACTCTGACAGAGAGAATCCAGAATGATCAGCATACTCAGATTGCATGTGTCTTCTTAAAAATAAATTAATTAAATTCCATTAAAGGATTTTTTGTAACTTTAACTGACGAATTTAATGCATTCATTATCGTCTTCTAAGTAAAGTGCTGTCTTTTGTGGATACGCATGCACGGTCCAAGAAGCAGAAACACAGGAAAAAGAATATAATTATTATAATGTTAAGAGAGATAAACAGTAATATTAGTATTGTCTTCTGTTCTATATATTTTGATTCCTCAATATCATTAATATTATCAATAGTTAATCATATATTCCTTAATTTTATTACGATCTTATAATAATCATATATACCCACTTGGTAAGTACTATCTTTTATGATGTATTAATGAATGATCCCCACCCAACAACAGCAAAACTTTCATATCAAGTAAGGGGGGGAAAAGAAGAAAAAGAAAGATAACAACATCACCAAAACTTAACCCCAAAGGACCGAAACTAAATAGTCTGGCCATGTCAGTAAATTGAATCGTAATCTAGTGTCATTTGAATCATCTACATTATTTGGATAGTAAGGGAAAGGAAATATATTTCTAACTACCAATATGAATAGTAAATTATATTATCCCTCACATGCTTTTTTATTTTTCATATTCCAGACCAATAATATAAAATTTTGAAGAAATATCTGTTTTAATTGATAAAATAATTCAAATAACTTATACTAATATTAGCATTAGACAAAATAGAGTTATCATGGTTATTTCATGTAAACTGAAAAAAATAATGTCTGCCATATCATCAGTTAGAATGAGTAGTTTGCCTCAACAAACACTTTCAATTCTAAACCTCTGCTTGACTAGTTAATTACTTCATTATTCTATCAAGTAATAGTAAGATGTATTACTTGAAGGTATTGTTTATCAATTAGGTGCGTTTGCTTTACAATCATTGTTGTTTAACAAATCGTAAACGTACAGAGCTAAAACCATGCAAGTAATTATAGTAATAAGATGTATGTATTGCTTGAAAACATTGTTTATTAATTAGGTGCGTTAGTTGCTTTACAATCATTGTTGTTTAAGAAATCGTAAACGTTCAGAGCTAAAACCATGCAAGTGATGATATCAAGTTCTTCTCTCCTTCATCTATCCTATGTTTAAATTTATTTCATATTTAAAATAATTTATAATTAAAATTTTATTGAAAAGGTTTTTTTTTCTAAAAATTAATGGAAGCTATAAAATAGCAATTCAATAATTAAGTTTATGTTGAAAGAAATTTATAACATATCTAAATCAATATAATTATGCAGATATATACTATAGCATGTTCTATTTAGAATTAAATAGAAAATCAAGATTAGAATTGTGTATCTGATAACAGAAAAGGATCTATCTTTATTCAATCCATGTTAAGAAATAGAGGAACAACTTTTACCTTCTATTTGATGAGTAGGGTTTCACACACTTATAAAACTATATGATAGAAAACATATTTTATAACTATATCAAATGAGAATATATAAGGATCTCTCAACGAGCATTAATTATCCAACCCATCACAAGTCATCCAAAATAAAAGTTTGGTTGTAATTTTATCATCAAGTGCTATGATTAATTAAATTCATAATATTCATGATTGACATATTTAATAATTCAAAAAGTCTATTCTAAATAATTGATCAATGTTAAACAACAGATAAATAATCCAACTTTAATTATCTCCTATTTTGATAGTATTAGTCATATGAGAGTGTTGGCACCCAAAAAATAGTTGAAAATGGCAAATTAACTGAAAGGTAAGAAAGGCCGAAATTAGTTGAAGGGCCAGCTAATGAAGTAATGAAATGCTTAACCCCAACACCAGCTGAAGGAAATTGTAAAGGTTTCGGATGATGGCTAACAAGTCTTGAGGTCAGCTAATATATAATTCGGCCTCTTCCCTCTTTGGCTAGCTAATAGAGAAATTAGCTGAACGTGGGGTCAAGTAAATTTGGATAAGCTAAGAGGGTCTTCCCTGGGCTTCTAAAAGATTTTTTGAATAATGGTTATGAGAAGGGGCTGATTAAACGATTAAAAGATGTGTTTCCTAAAAAATAGGGAACAGTTTCTCCATTATTCAAAATTGAAATGCGGAGTTTTTGGCTTTTGGAAGATGGAGATAGTGCCTAAATTCTAGGAGATGCAGTTGTGGCAGTTACTAGAAGATTGGCTAGTCACAATTAGTTGAGCCCGCACAGATTAGCCAAAGATAATTGCTAAGATAAGCTGAATTCATGTAAAATTAGCTGACCAAGTTCCAAAACATGTTTTAGGCAGTTACCAAGTAGAAAAAAAAAATGGCAGTTGAGGTCTTAATAGTTTAAATACGTCTTGTATTGAAATTTTAGACACACTCAACCAATCAAACACATCTATTTGATCTTGCATTTATCTTTTATCACTTTTTATTGATTTTATCTTTATTTTCCAGCACTTTACAATTCTCATTCACATTCAACACTAAGCACTCTTTGGAGTAGCTTAACAACTCATAACTGAAAAGTATATTTTCCTTCTTGGGGAATATCATTTGATCATTTTGGAATCACTACGAGTTTTTAGTCAAATCCTTAGCTAAATTTTCAGGCGACAATGGAGAGTTATGAAATTATTATAGCTAGAGTATCAATTATGATCAAAATACATATTAATAACCTAAGAAATATAAACATTAACACTACTAAAGATGATATCCAATAGGAATACATATCATACACTTATATTTCATACAAAATGATGCATAAGGAAAAAAAAATGTTGAAACTAAAGATGTATAAAGAGTCTAGCCCCTCAAAGTTTTGATGATAACAAAGATTATTAAATTTTAGAGTTTAATGACAAATGTGTTACATGTGCAGAAATACCGCTTGTTAGAAACAAAGGTATAATTCTTATCTTACATGCATCCAACAAAATTTTAGAAAATTGGTGTCCAATACACCAATTTAAAATTAAGCATCCAATGTTTTTAAAAAACATGGCATCCAACATGCCTATTTGTGAACCTCATCTAATATAAGTTTTCCAAAAAATTAATGTTTGGTAAAAGGAATCTTCCAGAGCTTTAATATAGACGTTTTTCCATCTGTTTAAGTTTTAATAAAGTTGAAAAAGTTTGTCTATCCTCGTACATATTGAAACTCATTCCTTATGGTTTTCAATATGCTCTAACGTTTATATATCTTAGCATTTAATAAAAAGCAGGATATTCTGTCTTATAAATACAACATGTGAAAAAGGTTAGTCAACTTATCAAGGCTGTAGTACAAAAAGAGAGAACAAAAGAAGGTATGCTCAAAAAAGTAGCATTGTGCATCAAAAAATACCTATTCGGTACAAGACCACTCTAAGACTAGACTGTTGCATCTTTTTTCTCTATTCTCAAGACATGTATTAAGTTTTAAATGTGGAGATCTTCCCATGCATTTAATGCTCCTTTAGAACGGGAATATGAAACTGAAGTCCTCTCTTTAAACAGTTACTTTTCAAGAGGCTATGTAAGCAAGACTTGAAGACATGAACAAGTTCTCATAACATACGAACACATACAAACTTTGAAACTCTTTTGGATGATCTCTGTTGTGCTTAAACTTTTATACCCTTTGCATTACAAAGTTATTTTACTCTATGCTTAAACTTTCATATCCTTACACTATAAGTTGCTTTTTGCAAAACTACCTTATAAAAGCCTGGAGAGGCTTTGTGATAAAAGAATACTTGTTTTTTTAGTAATATAGGGTTGATCACGTTGTAAGGCTTGAAGAGGCTGTTGTGAAATACTTGTTGTAACCAAGTGTTGGTTAGTAAAAATTTTTCTAGTAAGAAGACACTGGATGTAACTTAGATTAAGTGAACTAGTATAAAATCTCTGTGTATTTTTATCCTTCTTTTTCGTTACGTGTTTGTCTCTCGGTGACCTTTTATATATCTGTTAAAACATTTGTGAAAAGGTTTTGAAAATCACACAAATACACAATTCACCCCCTCTCCCCCCCTTCTTGTGTGTTTCTTTCTCTTTCAAATATATATATATATATATATAGTAAAGAGAATATACAGTGCGTTTTGAACTTTCTCTAACCTAAAATATCAACTTGTAACTTAATTTGCAAATTCTCACATGATAAAACATCACGAAATTTGAAGTATGTTGTTTGTAGGATGCAAAAGTAATAATAGTCTTTGAGAAATTAGTTTCATGAAAGCAAAGAGAGAAATTTGAGGTGATTATAAAATAAACACATAAAGCATTTTGAAGCAACTCAATTCAATTCTCGCAAATTAATTGATGAATCATTTAAATTTTTACTACTTATAGGTTGAAATTCATCACAAAACAAAACTCCTCAATTAATTTTAACAATAATGGAGAAAAACGGAGTTAATTCAAGTTCAAAGTGAAACGGACTTGAAGAAAAAAGGTTTCGTGGACTCGATCAACTCTCACAAATATATAATTAACTAAATCAGATGAAATTTGAATACGTTGGTTGTCCAACAATGTCTAAAGGAAGATCCAAACTAATTTTTTTTAATTGCTAACCAAAAAATTAAGGAGAAATCAAGTTTGAAGGTTTAAAAGGAAAACACATTAAAACGAGTTCAAAGATTAATCCGACTTGATCTCCTAAATTATTAAATGAAATATTGCGTGAGTTTTTAGTATGTTGGACAAAATATATGCAGAAACAGAAGCCCCAACTCAATTTCAAGAGTCATAGAACAAAACATGAAATTAGTTCGAAAAAAGAAACTAATGCAGAAAATGAGTTTGTTCTTGACCGGTGAACTTCTCTTGATCAATTCTCATAAACTTCTCCGTCAGGTTGCATGTTTCGAAAATAATGATAATACTGTGATTAAATTAATAATCTCTGTAATTAATATATTTAATAATTCAAAAAAATTATAAATAAGTAATTAATATTAATCCACAAATAAATAATACATATTAGCCGGGTTGGAACCAACGTCCAACAACTCCCAATAATTAATAAGAAATCTATGGCAAGGGGCTTGGAGAATAGAATAAAATAATGCAAAGAAGCAACATATATTTATATACACAAACCAGCCCGCTGGATCAGTAGGTAACATCCATGAGATACGAAGATATTTCCAACCAAGCAAGCATGAAGTAGGAGCAATGGAAGGAAACACATTAAAGGCAAATTGGCCAAACTATTCTGACTATGATGCATATGTAACTAACTTTTTTAGGTGTAGGTAACAAGTTTAGTAACTTTAAAAATGATTAGAAACTTTAAGGAAAATTTGGCATCATATGAGAGTATCATGATTGTCTTTTCCTAGCCCTCGTTTAGCTACGCCTAGCTTCCTCTATGGCTAATTAAGTCTAGAGAGAGAGGCCAAACAAAACATTAGATGCCCATAATAAAAATGTGCCATGCACCTAACACAATAATTTTCTTTTGGATTGACTTTATGATTTAAATGGCTGAGTATTTCCAATTAGGAATTTCTCATGTAGCTGCTAGCATTCAACTGCAAAATATACAGTTTGTCATTTGCTTGAATTTGGTTGCATTTAAGAACTCTCCGTGTGAGGGTATAGGCGAATTTTGTATGATGCTGCTAATTTTTGCCATGCTCAAGAAAATCATTATTGCACTTGTGAATTTGTAATTTAAATTGAAACAATAAATTGCAAGTTTTATTGATTACTGAACTTTTTATTTTGGCCCTTACGAGTCATTTTACGGAACAAAAAGAATATACTGAACTTAGACAATAGACACAATAAGAATCAAATCTGAAGAGGCTTCCTGCACATGTAAATTAAATAGCAACATTGCTTTTAAGTTATTGCATATACCCTGAAACTTAACAAGAAAAAAAAAAAAAAGTGGTTATCTATTTTTCAAACCAATTTAGTCACAGTTCTAAGTACAGGACTAACCAAGAATAAAGTTGTTAAAGCTCAAGTTTTAGGTCCAGAACTAATTCAAAGGTAAAGCTTTTAAAACTTAAGTCTTAGGTCCACCAAAAACAAATTGCTATTAATTTTTATAAACAAAAAAATCACATATATTGACAAAAAAAAACCAATATATAGTTCTTTCATTTAAGGGAAAAAACTCTCTTTTAAATTTGTTCTAACTCTTTTAAATTTGTTCTAAGTCTTAGGCCGGCCTATCTAAGCATCTACTTTGACACATATAATAAAGTTAATTACTACGTGCCTAATTTGCTTTGTCAAACCGCTGTACTTGTCACGTGTAATTATTGCCATAATGTCCTTTGCGACGAGAGATAACTAATTTTATTAAAATTAGGTCAAAATTGAAAAATGATTTTTTATTTTGAAAAAAGACTGGTCTTAAAAAATATTAGGTTCAAGAGTCATGGAACAGTGAGAACTTAATTTCATTACATCCCTGATACATCCATTTAAACAATATAGCTTATTAATAATTATATAATTATTAATAACTTTAAAAATATTTGTTTCATTCCTAAAATAAAATATGAGATTAAATACAATAAAATTATATAAGTAAAATTATTGATAAGGGAAAAAAAGGATTATTTTAGTTCGACAGGGATTTTCCCTACTCTGACATATCCTCCAATGTAATATGAAATTTAAAGCTATGTTGCTCTGAAAAAAGAGCTCAGAATTTGAAAGTTTTGTGTGAAAATTCAACAAATTGAATTGAGTGAATACAATTGTAAATTCATTTAAGCTGTCTCAGTTAAAGTAATAGTTTTTTGAAAATGAAAAGGATTAACAATCTCAACTAAATTAACTCTTAAAATTAAATTGAAATAAATGTAATATATAATAAATAAAATTTATGAAAAATGATCAAGCAAACTCCATCATTGATTGATCATTTTTCATTTTATCTTATTGGTAAGAATAATTTCCTTTCTATATGCTTCTCGTTTTCCATTTTGTCCGATTGGTCTGATAAAATTTTACAGCTTTGATTCCATAGGATCATCTAGACACATGTTCAGCCAATCATAAATAGAGAATTAAATCATAGAATTTGCATACGTGGTGTTAAGAATTGAACCATCTTATTGTTCATGAGATCTAAATGAAATAGAGAACAAGAATGAGAATGAGAGAAGACTATCCTCTAAACAATTGATTCGTTAGATTATATTAACTGTCTAATGATATAATGATTAAGTAATCTATCGTATGAGGACAGAGACCTCTCATTAGACGTCAATTAAATAACTCAACCCATCACAAACTATTCTAACAAAAGCCCATTATAATATCCATCGATTAATTAGGTGTTATAATAATAACTATTAACCATAATTAATATAGTAATAATTAAATAATAATTCTTAAATAATTGATTAATGTTAATCCATAAAATAGATAAATTAAATAATTAATCTAACATGGTCTTCTTCAGTAGCATCATGTTGCAAGTTTTTCATTATTAAACTAGTTATACTCTTATTGGTCAACCCCGAATCTTTTGGTGTTAAGAACTGCTTCAATAATGATGAAATCGATCGCTTAAAGTCTGATTAGGTGTGTTTATTGCGATGGTGTTCGCAATATTTTTTGTTAGTGCTCCAACAACGTCTTTCACTTTTTCAAATTGTGTCTTTGGATCCTTAACTCCATGAACTGTAACGGTGTAACCTATGAATATCAGCGTATATGTTTAGTATAAACAATATTCATGGAAAATATTGCACATATTACATATAAGAATTAAATAGTCAGCTTACCTTATCTGTAACCATGTCCTCATTGTGTGTTAGCGATATGCATGTCCCATTCTTCTTGCCTTTTTTTTTTTTTGCTGCCAATGCTTCCATGGTGGCTCAAAGGTCATAAAGCCAAGTGTTAACGATTTGTGCATGTAAGTAAGGACTACTAAATAATTAAAGGTAAACAAAGATTTTAAGACATGATCGTGCTAGAAGGAAGGAAACAATAATTAAACCAAACTTAGAGTTGAATTAAAGTAAATTAATCTATGTACGTATTAATTAATAGATTATGACAGCCGAAGGTAACAATAGAAATTATGAATTTGGCCGGCAAGTGGGGATTGTGGTAGAAGTTTAATAAACCTCATGTTATGTTAAATGCTTGAAGCTGCTATAAATGGACAGTGATTTGAAAAGGTTTAAATAATTTATATGCCAGTTCAATTGGTTCAAAGATTTTAGATAAAGGCCATGTAGTTAGCATTCACTTACTCCCATTTTCAGAGCCTTTATTAACTTGTTGGAAGCCTCTTGTAAAGTAACCTGCTTACTCATTCGTAGCTAAACCCATTGCAAATTGAAGGACTAGTAAGTACTAGGAAGAATTAAAGAAGGAGCTACACAAGTTATCGTTCGGAAAACGAAGTCCAAGTAATCCGTTTGAGATCAATGTAGCTTCCAAATCTGGCCCTTGATATTTGGGCTCGGAGCACAGGTTGGTCTAGAAGACTAGCTGAAATTTCTGTTTATATTAGTTTACGGCAATTGTTATTTACACTCCCCAATTAACATACCTTCTTTTCTTGTCTTTTTTTTATATTTATTACTTAAAATGCTCTTTTATAAAAAAACAGTATAAATCCAATTTTTTGTATTTCATCTCCATTGTTTTCTAAACTATTCTCCCCTATTTTCTTCCTTCTTTCTTCTGTCTACTAAAAGTGTTAGAATTTTACTTTAATCTCATTCTATTTCAATTTTACATTCAATCAAATTGTTCATCTAAAATTTTTCTATTGAATTTTCAATAATGTGCGCGATGCCTCATTGTCATTTTTTTTTTTATCTTTCTAGAAATTACTTTCTGGAACTGAACATAATAATTATCTAAAAAGTAATTTTCGGAATCGTGTGATATGTTTCACATTACATTTGATATCATTGTCTGATGTGTAGCAACTATGATCTTCTTGTGGCTGTTTTGGGTTATTGCCAATGAGGCTCCGAATGGTTTCATGGTTCGGTGAAGCTGAGAGGACCCTTCCCCCAGTATGTGTGTGTGCCACTTGCTCCTTCCTTGCAAATGGTAGATGGATTTGTTATATCTGAATGAGAGAAGCCGTGAATATATGATGCTTTGGCAGTCCCTTTTATCAGAGCGGGTGTATGTGGAATTTTTTTAGAGAAAATTCTACAGTGCATGTGCTACACTATGCGTGTACATGAATGGGTGAGAGTTTGAGAGACCACAATGCTAATTATAATAATAAAAAATAATTCTAAAAATTACTTTCCAAATAATTATTATGTTTAGTTTCTAAAAATAATTTTTGGAAGGAAAAAAAAAAAAAAAGACAACGCACTATGTTTTGGCATGCAAAGTTTCAAAAATTCAATGGAAAAATTTTAAGTGAACGATCTAATTAAATATAAGATTGTAATGGAATGAGATTAAGGTAAAATTTTAACACTTTTGATAAAGAAAAGATAGAGGGAAGAAAATAAGTGGGGGAGAATTTAGAGAATAACAAAGATGAGATGCTGAGAATAAGGTTTAGAATGTTTTTAATATAAAAGGGTATTTTAGGTAAGAAAAAATACCAAAAAAAGTAAAAGAAAAGGAAAGTATGTTTAATAATTAAGGAAGGTGTAAATAGCAATTACCTTACTTTACATTGATATTATTGTTATTTCTTATGGGCCATAATGCTACTTAGTGTTACTGTTAGGTTAAAGGTGTGTTATCAAATTAATTATTTTCATAAATTAAAATTTTAAAAATGGAAATTGTAACTTTTTTTAGATGACATTATATAATTTCAGTGTGAATCAAAAAATTAAATTAGAAAATTAATTTTTGAAAAAACTACTAAATTGCGTGTATGAATCACAATTACAGCTACTTAGGTAATAAGATGTGACATAAATCTTTATCTCTTTGTCGTGTACAATTATTGTCAGTTCTTATGAAGCATAAGCTCATTTAGGGTTAGGATTAAGGTTAGATTTAGTATATGTTATCAAACTGATTACTTTCAACCATCTAGCATGTGGATCAATAGATACGGAGTTGTTCCAACTTAACCAGTGATATCAAGTTCAAGTTTTGGGTATGCAATTGTGTTAAATACTCAAATGGAGAGTTTTGTTGTTCGTAGTAGTCTTACTCTATTCGAGCATAATTGTCTTCCATGGAAGATACCCGTGATCTCTACCCAAAAACTAATTACTTTCATAAATTAAAATTTTAAAAAGGAAAAAATAAAATTTAAAATTTTCAAACAACATTGAATAATTTCAATGTGAATTACTTTTGAAAATCTTAATTTAAAACATTTATATTAGAAATTTAATTTTTAAAAAACTATTAAATTATGCATATGAATCATTATCACAATTAGGCATAAGATGTGACATTAATCTTTCCATACTTCCACTTATTGTTCTTCTTTATGGGTCAAAATTCCACTTTTGTAAATCAAAGATTTTAAAATAAAAAGGAAATTTTAATTTTTTTTTCAAACAATAATGAATAATTTTAATGCTAATTACTTTTGCAAAACTTAAATTAAAAATTAACTTTGAAATTTAGTTTTTTAAAAATACTATTAAATTACATGAATGAATCACCCTATCATAATTAGGCATACTTTCTCAATTTCATGTATATAATTATTGTTATTCCTTGTGGGCCATAATGCTACTTAGGATTAGGGTTAATGTCCGCTAACAAACTAATTACTTTCATAATTAAAATTTAAAAATGGAAAAAAAAATGTAAACTAATTTTGGAATATTTAAATTAAAAAAATTAATTTTTCAATTTAATTTTTTTAAGAAATATTAATTATGCTTATAAACATGATCATAATGAGATATAATATGCGATATCAGTCTTTCCCAATATCGCGTATATAATTATCGTTATTCCTTATAGGTCACAATCCCACTTATGGTTAAGGTTAGGGTATGCTATTAAGCTAATTACTTTCATAAATTAACATTTAAAATATATATAAAAAAGAGAAATGTATTTTTTTATGACATTGAATAATGTCAATATGAATCACTTTTGAAAAAATTTAAATTAAAAAATTAAATTGAAAACTTAACCTAGTTTTTAAAATATACGTATAAATCATTATCACAATTTGGATAATTAGGTGACATTAGCCTTTCCCTACTTTACGTGTATAATTATTGTTATTCCTTATGGGTCACTATCCCACTTAGGGCTAGGGTTAGATTTAGGGGATGCTATCAAACTAATTACTTTCAAAGATGATATTAAATGACTTCAATGTGAATCACTTTAAAAATTTAAATTAAAGATTATATATATTGGAAATTTAGTTTAAAGAAAACTAGTAAATTACATATGAATCACAATCAAAATTAGGCATAAGGTGTGACATCAACCTTTCTTAATTAATTTCATGTATATGATTATTGTTATTCCTTATAGATCATATGATTCATCAACCATATTCCGTAGGCATAAGGTGTAAATTAGGCATATGCCACGGGAGGAGTCCCTTATCAAAGATAGCTTAAACTTAGGGACATTACCGACATTACGTTTTGAAATAGCAAAGATTGCATAAGAAGGGGGTTGAATTGTGCGTTTTAAAAACTTTTTCACTTAATCAAAACGAGTTAAAAAAAAATAGTTTAACCGAAAGGATAAGGGAAGAGCTGGAACACAGAGATTTTATACTAGTTCACTCAAACTTGAGCTACGTTCAATCCTTTCACCCAGAAAGTATTCACTAACCAACCTTAGGTTATACAATAAGTATTCTTCACTAGCTCTTCAAGCTTTACAACGCAATCAACCTAGATTGCTTAACCACCCAAGTATTCTTTTTTTTCACTAAGCCTCTTCAAGCTTTCACAACATAAACAGTTGTTATAAAACAAGTCTACTCACGTAGTGAGAATATGAAAGTTTAAGTACAAAGAAAATTTCTTTACAACAAGATTTCGAAGTCGTCCAGTAAACGTAAGAGTTTTACGTCGTATTTGCTTAGCACTACTTCACTCTGTTTACTATTCTCAAGCTCATATATATATAGTCTCTTTGGAAAAGAACTGTTGAAAGGAGTCAGCTTCAGTCTTCAAGAAAAGTGCACGTGTATCAAGCTTTCAGAGGAGTCAAAAAAGAAACTTTAGTTCTTGCACTAAAAAGGAAAGTGCAAAACTGTGTTGGAGGTCTGCTTTTCTGATCATTCTTTATTCGGCTTGGCACCTTAATAAGTTGACTCCCTTTTTCTGCAAAACTGTGCTTATGCACTAAAATGTGTCTGCCTTTCATTTAATGCTTGAACATATAAACATTAGATCTCTTAAACTAGATAAAGCATTAAAGGTGAGGAACGCATAGGCGGGCTTTGAAAACTTAGTCGTTCAAAGATAGACATACTCTTGGATGAACTTTGTATATGAGTCTCAGTTTTAAACATTTAGCCATTTAAGAGAGACTTACTTCTGGACAGACGTCATAATGAGTCAATTAGATGCTTGTACCAACTAGTGGATTGGATGCCACGATATTGGACACTGTAAAAACATTTTTACAAAACAGAAACTTAAATCTTAATAAGTTTGTTATCTTCAAAATTTTGAGGGACTAGATGCTTTATACGTCTTTGGTTCCAACACATTTACCTTGAATATAGGAAAGTATCTCGGGTTTAATATCTCCCAATGTCATCCTACAAGGGTAGATTACACCACATTCTTGATTGTGTGTCTTCCAAACTTGCCTCATGTAAAGTAGAACCTTGAACAAGCCGAATCGGGTCACTTTAGCAAATGCAGTGATGTCATCTATTCCTTATTACAATATGCAACTACATTGGTTCCCTCAATATATTTGTAACCATGCATTTAGATAAGACTGTGAGAAATTTTATCTAAAAAGGTAATAAGGTGAAGGGTATGAGTATGGTACGGTGGAGTAAGATTACTAGGCCAAGGAAATATGGGAGTCTGAATTGTTAGATCCCAAAACACTACCGAATTAGATAAATTAGCTTGGTAGGTTATTAATAATAATGATAAATTTTGGGTGAGATTAATAAAAAAACAAGTATTTGTCATTAGGGAGTATCTTCAAGTCCCAGTTCAAGAAAGTATCTCCCTCTTAGACTACGATGTGTAAAGCTCTCAAGTTGTTGGAGGATAGCCTAGAATTCAAAATTGGTAATGGATCCACTAGTGTTTAGTTTACCCCTTGGGTTACCAAGTAACCTTTGTGCAACATTGTGCTTGTGGTCCAAATTCATGATGAGAATTTAAGGGTGAAGGATCTCTAGGCAAATGTTGGATGGAATTTAGATCTTCCAACTACGATTCTCCCCCAAACTATTTGTGAAACTATCAAGAACATGAGACCCACCTTGGTCTCTATAAAAGATAATTAGGGATATTATTTTCATTGGTCTGATGAATGTTGCAAATAGATATTTATACAACCTCTAGCATAAGAGCATATTTGAAAATCTAATATCCACACTGGAGAGAAACAAACTAACAAAAGAATAAGTTGTTATATAATATGGATAGAATATACACTAACAAAGAGATAAGATAGTAACCTAGTTAGAGATAACTTCTACACGCCCTCACAAGATGGTGGAGGGATCAACAACACCAATCTTGGATGTCAGTAAGGAATGCCAAGAATCGGACAAAGGTTTTGTGAGTAAGCCTTCTAGTTGTGAACTAGTCAGAACATGGAAGACTTGTAGTTGATTGCTTTGAACAAGTTCATGAACAAAGTGATAGTTAATAGCTATGTGTTTCATTATGGAATGGAAAACAGGGTTGGCATAAAGATAAGTGGCACCTAGATTGATCGAGTATATAGTAGGCTTCCTTAAAAAGTTGTTACAACCAAAGTATCTCCATTGTAGTGGAGGCACTAGTTCTATATTTAGCTTCTCTGGATGATTATGTGAAAGTGCTATTTCTTGCAAGATCAAGAAACAAGATTAGAGCCAAAGTAGATTATGTATCCAACTATAGACTTATAATCAATATGATCTCTAGCCACATCAAAGTCACAATAGGCAGGGAAAAGGAGGGAGCTATCATGATTAAGATGAAGACCTTAAGTGATGGTGCCCTTTAAGAAGCACAACACACACTTGGCTACTTGCAGATGCAAAGTTGTTGGGGCAGATAAGCGTTGAGACAATTTGTTCACCGAGAAGGATATATCAAGCCTTATAAGAGATAAATATTATATGGACCCAATTATCCTTCTATAAGCATTAATATCACAAAGAGGAGTATTGGGGGGGGACAATTAGAGAGAAGGACATGGACGTGAGGCTGCACACGGGCTTTGCATCGTGCATGTTGGTTAATTGAAGAAGGTCCCAAATATAGTGATATTGGGATAAAAAGAAACCCTGGGCAGTAGGCAAGAATTCAACTCCTAGAAAATAACTTGGAGGCCCTAAATTTTTTAAGGAGAATTTAATGGATAAAGCCTGCTGAAATGCATTAAAAAATTGTGGATCATTGCTTGTAAGAAGGATGTCATCAACATAATCTAGAAAATAGGCAACATTGCTAACATTAACATAAGTGAAAACTGATGTATCTAATTTGGCATTAGAGAAACCATAATCCATAAGAAAATCTTGGATAAAGTGCTTTGTGTAGTTTGCACACATGTTGAGGATGAACAAAGCCATATGGTTGAGCCATGTAGATGTCTTTAGAGATTGTACCATTTAAGAATGCATTATTGACATCCATGTGCGAAAGCAACCAACTATGAGAAAGAGCAATACACAAGACATTTTTATTATTTGAGCTTTTACCACAAGACTAAATGTATCTATATAATCAATTACAGGTTGTTCATGAAACCCTTGGGCAACTAAACATGCCTTATAGCATGCAATTGAACCATTTGCATTCGTTTTTATGTGAAAAACCCATTTATGCCCAATGACATTGTAGGTTGAGTGTAGTGGAAGAAGAAACTATGTTCTATTAGTCATTAGAGCATTAAATTCATCACTTATTACAGCTTCCATTCAGGAATTTTGATAGCCTGTGAAGAACATCATGGCTCTATAGGAGCAACCAATGGAAACTTGCTAACAATGTTAATCTTCTTTGATTTATAGATGCCATTTTTAAAAGAAGTAATCATGGGATAATGAGACAAATTCGGTCCAAGGAAGGACACTGCTGCAAGTTACTAATTTGTTAAGGGATCAGTGTCTAGTGTAGGGGATTGGATGGTATGTGGAGGATCAGGTTGTGTTGGTGAAGTCGATGAGGTAGGATGGTCTATAGGAGAGTTTGGAGGAATTGGATTAGGTTTGGATGTATGGGGTAAGGTATTTTGAATTGAAACCAAAATAAATGAAGGAGAGAGAAAAGTTTGTTTGAAAAGATCAAAGTTAGTTAGAGGGTGGTTAGATGGGATAGAAGCTGAAGTAGAGGGATTCAAATTTGGAATGAAGGATCGAGCGGTTAGAGTGGAGTGTGGTTAGATGTTTTCAACAAATTGGACATGAAAGGTGTACACTTTTTGTGTGTCAAGATTGAAGCATAGGTAGGCACTTTGAGTGAAACTATATCCTAGGAAAATACAGGGTTGATACTTGGGAACAAGCTTCTTGTGTGGAGGTTGATTGATGAGCTTTTCAAGGAGAGTTAGCATTTTAAGGCTAGGTGTGGGTAGATGATTGATAAGAAAGGTTGTAGTTTGTAAGGAGTAATACCAAACAAGGAAGGAAGATGTGCATGATGAAGCGAGTAACAGGTTGTTTCAACTAAATGATGGTGCTTACATTTTGTGTTCATTTGTACAAGGCAAGGTTGTGAGGTGTGTGATTCCATGTTTTAGAAATGAACGAAGCTTAATGTATTCACCACTATTGTCAGAATATAGAGTCTTAATGTTGGATTTCAATTGTTTTTCAACCAATAATTTGAAAACCAGAAAGATAAGAGACATTGAATTTTTCCTTCATTGGATACAACCATACATATTTAGAATAATGATAAACAAAAATAAAATAGTACAAAAATCCATTAATTGAACGAATCAGAATAGAGCCCTATATATCAAAAAACACAATGTCCAGAGGACCATTGCTAAACAAACTAGACTTACTGTTACATCCCCAATTTTGAGTAATAAAAATAAGGATATGACTACTGGTTAAGAATGCCCACGGGTACTAATAATAGTTGCCTTTATGTTAGGATTTACAAGGACAGGATAATAAGACCCTATACATGACTCTAAGGGCCACCAAACCTCCCCCTCCCCCCCTACCCACGACTATATAAAGGAAAGGAAGGAAGAGAAAGAGAGAAAAGAAAAAAAGGAAAAGAGAAATAGGAGAGGAGGAGCACAGATCTGTGACCTAGCCCTCAGAGCTCAAATTCGTGCCACCCTAGAGGTCCTTATCATTCCCCACCCCTTGGATTATTGATGGTATCTCTTTTTCCCCTTTTCTCTCTTTGAACCATATGTTTGGATTTTATGGGATTTTGACAATTATGTATGATTAAGGGGTTTGTGGAGTAGATTTGAGGTTAAGGGATGAAATAGAAGTGTTTTAGAACATATTGGTGCCCTTAGGAATGTTTGGGGACCATGGATGGCCTTGGGGCGTGTAAATTTATAATCCTCGCAAGTTACTGTTTATGTGCCTAGGCTGCGAATTCATGGGGCTAAGTGTGGTTTCATGAATATGCTTGGGTTTGGTGCCTAGTGTGCCCACATTAATTGTGGAGGAGTTAAGGCTAAGCACCAACCTTAGGCTAAGTGCCAATTTTATGGGGCTAAGCGTGGGAGCTCTAGAGAGCACCTTTGAAATCCCTACGCAATAGGGCTAAGCACAGAGGGGTTAGGCTATAAGAGCCAACCTCAAGTTAAGCACCAATTTTATGGGGCTAAGCGTGAGAGCTTTAGAGAGCACGTATGGAACCCTCATGTGATAAGGCTAAGAGCGACTATGCTTGAGCTAATCACCAAAATAAAGCTAAGTGCGAATATGGTTGAGCTAAGCATAAGACCTCCAAAAAGTGAGGTTTAATGAGTATTATAGATGCGCTAAGCATGATCCTAGTCACACTAAGTGTGTAACATCCAAAAAAGAGGGTCTAGAGGTACGATGCTATGTGCAACCCTCTAAAACAACAAAGGATGTTCTAGCTTCAAGTAAAGGATATATTTACTTGTGAAATTGTTTTCTATGCCTGTTTCTCCGATGTAATTGTTATTATTGATATCCTGTTATTTGTGTTGTTGATTGTAAACTTGTTGTTATAGTATTATCCTTGTGATTGTGAATTATGTTGTGTTGTGTGTGTAAAACGATGAACCTTATGTAAGAAAAGACCCAAGACACTTAAGGTACTAGAGGATGCCTCCCTAGCAAAAGAAAAGGATATGTTTTGAAAGGAAAGAATATGTTATCAAAAGAAAGGAAAATGTTTTAAAAAATGATGTTTCTTCTTAGTAATTATGGGGTAAATCCTCCCCAGTCATGAGAAAGTCTGGACTGCGCATCCATGGCTAAGTTATAGTGTACACTAGCTGTAAGGATCCCATATAGTTACAAGGTATGAAGAGTTTTATGATTGAAAGTGTAAGCAACTTAAGAGGAGTTAAAAGTAAAAGGCCATAAGGCCCCATTGGGCAAATAGAGGGGACCGTCACCTCTCAACCAAGGAGTAAATGTAACATTCTTCAAAAAGGAAGAATCTTAGAGGAAACTGCTTCGATAACGGAAGTTGGATCAACCACTTGAACCGGTGGTAATAAGAGGTTGAGCAAGAAGGACGCCTTTTAATGACTAGAGCTCAGCCAAGTAAAGGACGAAAAATGCAAGTGAAAGATAATAACAAAGCTAACCATAACCACATAGAAAATAGAAACAGAAACAGAACAATGGAATGTAAAATGTGAATGCCTATGTGAGGCATGTATGATGACCCTGTTGGGTATATGATAATGTGTCTACCTAGTTTTTAGATGAGTTAAGTTAAGCCAAATTGAAGGAACCTATGTGCTTAGTGAGGACATAGTTTATGAAAGATGTTACCCGATGGATGTGCGAGGGGTTTATCCCAAAGAAAGTTTATGTATAAGCCCCAAAAGGGCAAGTATAGATAAGGAAAAGGAAAGGTAAGTTCTCAATTAGTGTCATAGGAGAGTAAGAAGTCCAAAGAAGGTAATAAAAAAAAGGTGAAGTTCTTACCCAAGTGATGGGGACACAGTTGTCTAGTGTGAAAGACTAGTATAAGTTAAAAGACTTGATGCTCAAACCCATTAAGGAGTAGTGTGACACCTAATCACATTGAATTAATTGATTTTATTTTGGATTTAAATTTCTTTTAATTTAAATCTCAAGGAAAAGATAAAATAATACTTTAAGACATATATTGTACATTCATATATCATGCATCAACAATAAACATACATTGTTGTTATCAATACGAATACAAGAATATACCATACTTATACCTATGCATACTTAAAAAGTTCTAACTACACATCAAAGTCCTAAGTCAGAGCAGTGACTATATATGTGACATTCATTCATATTGAACATAACCCATAGAAAATTTGTAAATTTATCAACAATTGAAAGTGATAGTAAAATAAAATCTGTATGGATTCATCGTAGAACTATACATCATGATTTCATAATCAGAAAAATTATTGAAATACAGGGAGATTAAAATATACATACAAATAGTTACTACTTATTCCCAGTACATCAAAAAGATCCTAGTCAGAGCAATGTCTGTCTACCCTATCCCATAAAATAACAAACTATTAGACTAGTCCTATAGGTCTTCATCAACAGCCGGGTCTTCATTAACCGCGATCAATCATGCATAAAATGAAAAATAATGGAATGAGGTGATTTGTTCTAATATCACTTTTACGTGTATGGTAGGAATTCTACCACACAATACAGATAAAACATAGTTGACAATAAAAGGGAAACCTAAAGTTTATTTTATGTTATACAATCCTTGACTCAATATAGATCCATACTTTCCATTAATGGGTAATAGTTCTTAACAGAACCTGAGAGTACATATACCTTTCTCAACATCATCTCATGATACAGTCCTCATCATTATTAAGGAACAAAATAACAATTTAGGATATCCATTTATAGAAGTATACTCTCACTAATCCTGGTGATGCTGAGCAGTTGTCAGGGTTATTAAGTTGGTTAAGTGATTGTACTAGCTCAAGAGCGCTAACTTGGCCATTAGGACGCCCACCACTCGATACCATACCTTCTGGACCTAACCATGGGTCCTGCCTTTCATCCCACAGTGTACCAAACTGTAGCTTCCCTAGCAGGGTACCATGCCACTGCATGTCACTTGCTTTACATTACTCACTAATTTATCACTTCCTAATTTCTTAAACAGAGGTTTCCCTGGTCTCATTTAATTTGAGCACTAGTACAATCAATATTTCTACCTGATATTGCAAAAATTGCACAATATCAGAATTTTAAAGAATACCGATTTAGTAAAATTTTAGCAGAATAACGACATAGCAATTATAATTTAATTACTAAAATTTCAACAGAATAACGACTAAATAAATACATTTTATTTTTCTAAATTTGAGCAGAATAACAGCTTAGCAAATGTATTTTAATTTTCTAAAATTGAACAGAGTAACAGCTTAGCAAATTTAATTTCATAATTTAAATTTGAGCATAGTAACAATTTAGTAATCATGTTTTAATAATCTAAATTTGGGCAGAGTAACAACTTAGTAAAAAATAAAGTTTAACATCAAACAATATAACAACAACAATAATAATAATAAAACTTAAGCCTAAACGGGTTTAGGGGAAAACCTTTCCTACCAACATGTAAAGTGACAATAATTTAGAACCACCCTCACTCCCCCCATTACCCCTAAGGTGGTTGATGAAGAGGATGGAATTGTTGGTGCAAAGCTTCTAGGAGGAGAAATTCTATTAGTTGAAAACTAGCAAAATTTTAACATAAAAACTAAATAAGAAAAATGTCTAGAGAGAGAAGATTTTAGAGAGAGAGGCTCTCTAGCTTATGGAGGAGAAGAATGGTGAAAAATCATAATTTTGGATGCCTATTTATAGAGAAAGGAAGGGGGTGAGGTGTCCACTTTGATGACATAAGCTATTATGTCATAAATCCCATTTTTGATTTATTTTTAATTTATTTAGGGACACATATCAAAATTAGAGTGATGAATCAGCTATTACTAGGTTGTGGACGTGCTCCCTTAGCTGTCTAGCTTCTAGATGTTAATTTTATTTACTGGTAAATTAATCGGTACTAATAAAATCGCCTAAACTTGAAAAAATGGACTTTTAATATCAAAAAAATTAAATTAAATGTAAAAATGGACAAATACATTTTTTTCATCAAAAATAAATTTCTAATAATTAATTTTTATTTTTATTAATTTATTTCAAATTTTATCTATTTATTTTGTATTTTTAAGCTAAAAAAATTCATAATAAATCCATTTTAATTCAATGAATACCAAAATTTTTATGAAAATTCTAAAATTAAATATTTCACATATAAATAAACTGAAATTACCATTTTCACCTTTTTTGGATGTCAAACCAATACTGACTGGCTTATAGGACACCTAAGGGCATTTTGGTCATTTTACATAGGAATTCCAGAAAATTCCTAGAAATTTTTCAAAATTGTCAAAATTTTTCAAAATTCCCTCCCGATTTTTCAAAATTAAATAGTCAAATATTAGAAAAATAGTTGAAAAACTGAAAATAAGAATGTTACATTTTTCACCATTTTTCTTTCAAATAAAGCTTTTATAATTAAAATATACCTAGTATAAAATTTTAAAAATACTTTGAAGTCAAAAAGTCTCTGGTTTGCTCCTGTAGTCAACCAAGGATATTTTGGTCATTTCACAAAAATTGTCTTAATAAAATTTTGAAAATTTTCTAAAATTATTATTAATTATTCTAAGCACATAAATGACTTAAACATAAATTTTAGACACTTCTAACTATTTTTATCTATTTTCTCAATTATTTAGTTTTTCTAGGGGCAAAATAGTCATTTTACCCTTTTCCAGACTCGTTTCCTAAAAATTATTAAAAATCTAGACTAAGTACTACCCAGTAATATGAGTGTAACCATAGGGATCAAACTTTTGAGATTCTCATCTGGTTCTTCAAAAATAAATACAGAATAATTAGGAAAATAATTTGATATACAAAAATAGAGGTGTTACAATATACAAACCCTTACCTATCCTAAAATAAAGCATAAGCGTCTTCCATAGCTACAATTAACTTTTTGTAGCGTCCTCCTTATTTTATGTTATCTTCTCCTGTGCAACATGGCCTTTCTTTAAGTTTCTTTCAATCATGGTGTCCTCATCCCCCATCTTTAAGTACTGTTAATAGTAATTTTGTATCATGCACATGCATAAATAATGAAAAGAAAAGTAGGAGTGAGGTGATTTATTTTCAAAATATCATTCACAAATATAGGTAGAAAATCCTACTATTAAGTATATAGATGAAACACATCTGACTATAAAAAGGAGAACTTATGGTTTTCATTTGAGTTGTCCTATTTTACCCAAGACTCATTATGGATCTACACACCCCTTGATGAGCAACATCCACATTGAAATTGAGAAGCGATTGAGGGTACATATACCTCTTTTACATCAAGGTACAAATCTTCATCATTAATCGAGAAAACAAGCCATCTTTTCAACCCCAAGCTATTACAACCTATATACAGGTATACTTTACACCAATCCTGGTGATGCTAAGCAAGTATCGGGATTATCAAGCTTATTATGTGATTGTCCCAACTCAAGAGCGCTACCTTTGGCAATTAAGATACTCACCACTCGATACCATATCCTTTAGACCTTTTCAATGGTCCCTGCCTTTCTTCCCACAACGTACCAAACTATGACTTCCTCAAGAATTCATGCCCTTGGTGGCACCATATTTTTTTTTCTACAAATTCCCACCATAGAGTTAACGCATAGTGCCACCCTTAAACCACCATCGCTTATGACTATCACCCAAAAAATCATAATGCCAAGACCATATTGCACTTTATTGTGCCAGGCTTTGGTATTAGAGGTCACCAATCACGTTCACGCCACATCCATCAACAACATGATGCAATCACCCATGGTAGCCACAAGTGAGACCCAAACATCATCCACCAACACACTTTTCATAAAACAACAATGTTGAGCCACAATGGTGGTAGCAAGGAAAATTTGCCTCAGATTTTTCATTGAGAATTTATTCCCTTTTCATATGGAGTTATCTGGGTTGCGCGATCAAAGTACATGCTAACATTAATTATTTTTCTAGAAGCCAAGATATGTGTAGGATTTCTTAACCAACTGGTTTAGAAGGAAGGCTAGAGCTTGAGGGAGGAAAATAGATGGGAGAAGGAAGAGAAGAAAAGAGGGTGAAGATAAAGGTGTCAGAAGGATGCAGTTTACCAAGCGTCAAGCCTTCAAACAGGCCAGGCTAAACCTTAAAAATTGACTTCCAATAGGTAAATAAGTCAAACTAAAACTTCGTAATTATGATTAGGCCAAGCTCAAGCCTACTAAAGCCCAACCTATTTCCACCCTTAAAGACCAATTTCACATTAAAATTTTTAGATAGGTTTATTTCACATTTAAGCATTTATTTTTTATTAATATTTAATTTAAAACATAAATATCTTTTTTGTTTTTGTAAATTTGTCAAAATTTTCTTAGTCTATATAGATATATATTTTTTGTTTTTAGTGTATGTAAATTATTATTTTTTTGTTTTTAGTCCTTATATATATTTTTTGCTTTTAGTCCCTGTTGACATGACATTTTATGATGTCAACATTTGCTGACATAAGCAAACATTAGCCATGTCAACAACTTTTAACGACAAGGATCAATGGTAAAAAAAATATATTTCAAGGATATTTTTAAAAAATTATAAGGCCCAAAATAAAAAAAATGAGTAAATTATAGGACCGAAAACATATTTAAGCCTCTTAAAAAATTATTTAATCCAAAAACACACTAACTCAATATTAATGATTTTAAATTAAATCTAACAATTGATCAATATAAAAATAATTTTGAAAATTTGTGGTTCGAAGGACGGGCCCATAGCCCAAACCGAATGAAGGGAATATAGTGACCACCTCAAAGATCCCCCCAACTTGACCAAAATTTTCGGGGTCTCCGTCACAAACACATGTCAACGCCACCATACGCCGCCTAAGCCTCACCGTTCGAGGACGAGGATGTTGTGTGCACCGTTGGACCTCACTGTCCCGAAATCCACATCACCATGTCAAGGTTCATCCTGTTTTGCCTTTCAATAAGACACTGTCTTTGAATTCCTAAGCCTGTATATGCTCTCATTTATTTATCTAAAAATCATAATATTCTCAGTAATGCCACCCCTTCATTCTATTTGGACCATTCATGAATATGTATCAAATACTAATGCTAATAGGCATGTTCTTGTTGCTTGACATTTGCTGTTTTCAGTTTATTTTATTTTATTTTTATTTTTGTGGTTTTTCACTCCTAGTGGTAATTCCTTAGCTCTAAAGTGGATTATCTTTCTTTCAGTAGTTTTATAAGGCACGCCTCTCTTAGACAATTGTTTGGATGGACTTAAATGAGAAGGTTCTAGAGCAACAGATAAACTCTGCTATAGAAATTTCCCATTTTGGTGAAAACTAATTTACTTTGAAAGCTAATCTCTTTTTTTCCTGGAATTTTAAAACCTGAAGGTTTTGGAGTCTTGTTTGTGTCACTTGCTCTATGTTATACGGTTGAATTTGTCTTTAGGCAGAGCTTACGGGCATATCTAGTGAGAGCATGAGAGGAGTTAATCTTAATCATACAATCATACATGGATGGTTAAAATTGTTTTAATTAGTTTTAATTTTAACCGTTCATTTGAATTATACGGTTGAGATTTGTTTCTCTCACACTGACACACTTTCTATATATATTGGCTTTGTTTAAGTTTAAGCATGTGAAGAATATTTATGCAATGTAATGTGCAGGCTTCTTGCTTGTGGAAATGTTAGAAGGTTTAGTCGTTCTGTTCACAAGACTGGTTGCTTGGAAGTATTTTATCCAATGGGGTCCCCTTACTCAAAATACAAATGTTTCTCGTACAATAAACATGTGCACAAAGGACAAACTCTATTCAAGTTGTTTAGATCTAAGGTTAACTTTTTGATGAGTAGCAGGGTTAGGAACTTGTATACCCTTCCTGCAAATAATGCAAAATACCAGCACGGCCAAGTTGCTTGGAACAGGATGTGTTTCCATAAAGGGCCAGCTCTACGGCCAATAGGTCAAATTGCCCGTGTGGTAAGTTTGGCTATGGTCAAATCAAATTTTGTTGTTCAGGGTGTGATTGCCTTCATAATAGGAGAGCTTGCTTGGACACAAGGGAAATGGGCAGAAGCAGAATCGTTCTCGACAAGGGATTCACTTTATGTGTATGCACAAGATGGACATGTGTATTTAACCACAGCACTCTTGGCGACCTTTGAGATTTTTATCTTGTTTCTCAGGGCTGTCTATTTGGTGATTTTGTTCTCTCCTTGCATAGCTATGGCTCCTTTAGTTGACTTTTTTGGCACTCAATTTAGAAAAACAAGGATTCATGTTGTCCGCATTACACTTGAAAAAGCTGGCCCAACGTTCATCAACTGGGGTCAATGGGCAGCTACCAGACCTGATCTCTTTCCTAGGGATCTCTGTGGTGAACTTGCAGAATTTCACACCAAAGCACCATCACATAAATTTAACTATAGCAGAAAATGTATTGAAAATGCATTTGGTCGCAAATTATCTGAAATATTTGAAAATTTTGAGGAACCAGTAGCTTCTGGTAGCATTGCTCAAGTTCATCGAGCTACACTTAAGTACAAATTCCTTGGTCAGCGAATCAAGCCTGTTGTTGTAGCAGTGAAGGTCCGACATCCAGGAGTTTCAGAAGCGATTAAAAGGGATTTTATCCTTATCAATCTTGTTGCCAAGATTTCGTCTTTCTTCCCTAATTTGAAGTGGCTGAGACTAGATGAAAGCATACAACAATTTGCTGTCTTTATGCTGTCTCAAGTTGATCTTTCAAGGGAAGCAGCGCATCTTAGTTGCTTTATCTATAATTTCCGGAGATGGAAAGATGTTTCATTCCCAATGCCTCTGTATCCCCTTGTGCACCCTTCTGTTTTGGTAGAAACCTATGAACCAGGTGAAAGTGTTTTGCAGTATGTTGACCGGCTTGAAGGACATGAGCATTTCAAAAGTGCCCTAGCTCATATTGGAACACATGCTCTTTTAAAGATGCTTTTGGTAAAGTATTCTGAATTCTCCGTACAATTTATTTTGTTATACCTTCCTTAATAACTTGGTGGTTAATTTTGTTTATCAGATTCTGTTGTTTGTTGGTAGTGTTATTAGTTCATGAAATTAGAGAATCTTATTATGTTATTGTACATAACATTTAATCTAGTTGATTTAGGTATTGTGTGCATGTGAGAATGTAAAATTTGAAAGAGAGGGTGCTATTTAAAATGAGAGAAGAGGCTTGTTACTTCAGAAACAGCTTCATCTGTCAGTAACCTCACTAGTGCTGGTTATAAATTACAGCCTTTATTGTTGCCATCAGACTATGTCATAATCTGATATATATATATATAATATGGATATGCTTTTATACAAAAATATAAAAAAATAAAGAATAAAGGGGAAGATGAAGAAGAAAGAAAGGAAAAAAAAAAAAACCTAACAATAACATTCTTAAATTCCTCATTGTAATATGGTTTGCCTTGGGGATTCCAGGATTAGGGGATGAACTTGTAAAAGAATAAATGATGGATTCTTGATCTTCTTTTGAATGAATGTTTTGTTAAAATATTTTTTTTTTCTTAAAAGCATTTGAGCATAGCATCATAGAGATCCGGAATGATTCTCCATTTTCCTTGCAGTTACAAGTTTTATTACTAATTTGTTATCTTATGGATAAAAGTAGACATTCAAGTGAAATTATAATTTGCATTCACTTAGATATATCTCTTATTTCAGGTGGATAATTTTATCCATGCAGACATGCATCCTGGAAATATTCTTGTCTGAGTAGGAAAAAGTAAATCATCACCTATACCACTCTTGAAGTCAAGGCCTCATGTCATTTTCCTTGATGTAGGCATGACTACTGAACTTTCTAAGAGGGAACGAGAATATTTACTGGAATTCTTTAAGGCAGTTGCACTTCAAGATGGTCACACTGCTGCAGAGTGCATACTTAGATTATCGAAAGAACAAAATTGCCCAGACCCAAAATCCTTCACTAGGTAAGAAATACTGTTTCATGTTTTTCCACATACAATTTGTATTAACATCCTGGTAAGAAATACTGTGACAAATGTTATCCTTCACTTGCCATCCTATATCTGAAACACAGATATTCATTTGACATCTGATCACCAGTTGCAGATTGAAGGTCTGTAATTTATAGATACTTTGAAGTTTTGAACATTTGTGGTTCTCAAAGTTCCGATAAGTAATTGGGCTCAAGTGTTTTCAATATCATCAGAAAATCCTTTGTTAATGGTCAAATCCGTTTCCTTTTTTTGTGGGGATTGCATGCCACTTGAGAAAAATGCATGTTAATTGTATACTCCCAGTCTGAGTCTGCAAGTGAGTCTAAACATTTGCGCACACATCGTAGTATGCATCATCTTCAAGACTATATGGTGAAAGATTATGATATTTTTTTTATTTTAATTTTATGCATAATCTTTTCTCTTGCATCTCCATAACTGTTGTACTTGTACAGTTGACAAATGATTTAGAGCTGTTTGTCACATACTTATTTCAACAGCAGCCTATACTTCTCGTTTCTGAATAAAATCTTTTAGCATTTAACAGGAGGTGGATAAATCATTTAAATTTTGGAGGTCCCCAGAAGGTGAATCGGTCCACACAGCTGATTGTATGCAACAATTGCTTGAGCATGTCAGGCACTATAAAGTCAATATAGATGGTAATGTTTGCGCTGTGATAGTGACCACATCGGTTCTGGAGGTGAGTTCTGCCTCTGAAACACCTTTTTTACAAAGTATTCTTAACACTTTTATAAATGAAATGAATGTTGACAACATTAGTAATGTGGCTTTTGTGCATTGCTATTGGTATATGGTTGAAAATTTATCTTTTATTTTTTATTTGCAGTGACACATCACTGATCAATATATACTTTACACATTTAAAATAACTGATTATTTAAAAATCTAGAGAGCATTGTGGAATATTTGTTTAGAAATGCACAACTTTTCATCACCACCTAAGGTGTAAGCCATTATTTTGCATGTCCATCTTTGTGATGTTCTGATTAGTGGATATAGCCTATTGATTGACTTTAAACATGACAAAGGAGCTTACTTTCTGACCTTTTTAGCATGACATGTTCAGATATGCTTTTAGGCCCGAGAACAATTGTGCCAATAGCCAAACCATATCCCTCGTATTGGGTTCAACCACATGGATCAATTGATGCAACTGGACTCTGTTAAAAACAAAGATTCGTTAAACACATTTAACACAAGGTATTTTTTTAGTGGTTTTCTCTTATAGTTTTCTCCTATCTTCCTCCACTACATTTAGTCAGATTCAAATTTCTTCCATTCCATTTGATTCACTTCTTTCATTGGAGCCTCTATAGGCATGGTTAAACTCAAGTGTTAACTCGTAAACCTGCACAAGTTTTCTTGTTTCGGGTGATTCAATGAACCAATTCAGTCACAAACTCGCTCATGGTTGAACTTGGAGGAACTTGCATAGGATCGTGCATGCTCATTCAAAACCGTGAGTTTGCTGCCAATTCTACGAGTTTGGTTCAGTTACCTAAAACTGCCCCAAAATCCACAAAATGGCGTTGTTTCCATTAGGTTTTCATCCTTTTTTATTTTTTTACCTATTGTGCGTTTTCAGCCAAGGTTCATGCCACTTGTCACGGTCTTTCTTCCATTTTCTCCTCCTTCTCCAATCACAGTCCTCTGGTTCTCGCTCACCTGAGCTTCTCTGACCAACCTCTGGCGACAAAGTCACTTCTCTGACAAGGTTACTCCACGAGTCGTCTCCTTCTGACCAACCACTGTGATGACTGACAACCACCTGTGATCTGTGAGCGTGCTGTTGCAGGCCCTGTCCCCTGTGAGCTTGAGTGGCTGCTATCTTCCCTTGCTTGGCTGTTGTGTGGCTGCTATCCCCTGTGATCTGCTCTCTTCTCTTATTGCTCCCCTGTCCATCTCACTTGCTTGGCTAGTTGGCTGTGTACTAGGCCTATTGGCTGCTGAATTGAAGTATGAACTATTGAAATTGTGATTTGTGAATAGGGTACCCTCTGGCTGAAGTCTGAAACTTGCATTCCGATTTATTCCTTACTTTTATTTTTTATTTTATTTTTTTTTGGTTTGAACATGATATATTAGTTGAAAATTTGAGATTCCCGTTTTGTTTGTCCATAATTTACAGAATGTCTGATATTGGTGGGTCAGGGTCCTCAAGCAACGCTGTTGCTCAACCCACTTCTAAAACTAGGAAGAATGCCCCTGAAAATAAGTCTGATATTGGATGGAAACATTGGATAGATGTCCAGGGATATGTTAGCAAAGTTAAATGCATCTATTGATAAAAAATTATTAGTGGAGGAATTTTTAGATTAAGTATCATCTTACTAGAACTAGAGAAGATTCAGAATCTTGTGCAACAGTTTCTGTAGAAGTTAGAGCTTTAATTATGAAAGTTGTTGCAAAGGCTAAGGAGATATCAATGAAGAAAAGAAAAATGGTTGATATTGAGGAAGAGAGAGGAGATGGAAATGGATAGCTTCGAACGAGAAGGGAAAAAAATTTCTAAGGTTGTTACAAAATGAAAAAGTGGTGGGGTTCAACCAAACAATAAACCAAATGATAGACATAAAGGAGGAAGTTAATCGACAAGTTGCTCAACTTTTTACACAAGCATCATTTCCTTCAATTGTATTAAAAATGTGGAATTTGCAAAGATGTGCAAGATGATTTGGAAATATAGAATTGGTTATAAACTTCCTTATCATGAGATCGGGGAAAAGCTTTTGAAACATGTAGTGACTTGAAATAATGCAATGCTTGAAGAATTTAGAGAGTGGAAGAGAACCAGCTATTCAATCATGTTTAATGGATGGACAGGTAGGAAAAGAGGTTCAATTTGCAACTTTTTGGTCAATAGCCTTAAAGGCACAGTATTTCTCAATTCAATAGATACTTATGACATCTCTTAAGACAACTGAAAAAGTTTTAAAGAGTTTGGATGGTGTGACATTTGTAGGAGAGGAGAATGCAGTCCAAGTAGTTATAGACAATGCTACAAATTACAAAGCAATAGGAAAAATGTTGATGCAAAAGTGAAAGAATTTGTATTGGAGTTCATGTGGTGTTACAAGTCATAGGGTTCTCTACAAGTTTATGTAAACTCTCAAATTTAACAACTGTGTATATGTCTTCTTTTTGCTACTGACCCAACCACCTTATGTTTCTGCAGACTCTCCATTTAAGAATGTAACAAACATGAAAAATATGATTATGACGACAATGATGATGATTCATTTATGGAAATGTGCATCTAAAATGCATGTAAGATTAGATGCTCAAAGACAATGGTTAAATTATAAATGATGTAGAGGACTAGGCATGAAGTAGTTCTTATTTTAATGAGATTTATTATCTTGACAGTTTAGAGCTCTATTATCTTGAATGCTTAGAGCTGTAAGCAAAAACTGTTATTTGTCTTGCTAAAACATTAACTAATTTTTGTTTGCATTTTGTTCCCGACTCCTCGTTAGGGTTGGCAGCGAAGACTTGATCCAGAATATGATGTGTTGCACGCTTTGCAAACACTGCTATTTAAAGCTGACTTGGCAGAGTCTCTATCTTATGCCATTGAAGGATTGGTGACCCCTTGAAAGGTGGCCATTATATTTGCCCAAAATTTTGAGAATGGTGGCAGAAGTTTTAATGGTAAATTGCTTAGCTACAACTGATGATCTTCCAATTTTTCGATGACTTTTTTTTTTTCCTGGTATTCTTTTTGAGTTTCTAATAACACGCTGGGAAGTGGGAACTTGGCATTAAGAAGGTTTTTGAAATAATTTCTTATTCTGATATTAACTCATGATGTAAAATATAACAAGCATTACAGCTATGTTAAAAAAAAACCGGTTTAATAAAATTAAACCACAATCTAGATCAAACCACACTTAAAAATCAAAATAGTGTAAACTGATTTTTAAACCAAATCGATCTACTTCTTAACCTAAGTGGTCAATCTTGGATAGCGGTGGCTGACCCCAAAACTGCTAAAGTGGGATAGTAGAAAGTGGGATGACTGCTATTTTAATTTTTTTTACTATTATTATTTAAATTATTATATTATATATGTTATGCTTTAATAAGTTTGATATATATGTTATATTTTAAGTAGTTTATTATATTTTTTATTATTATTCTTTGGTTTATTATATTACAAATTATGCTTTAATTAGTTTATTGTTACTATTATTATTTAATTTATTATATGTTATCTTTTAACAAATTTATTATATTTTTTTATTACTATTATTATTTAGTTTATATTCATTATTATTATTATTATTGTTATTATTATTATTATTTAGTGTATTATATGTTATGCTTGGTATAGATCACATGTATTTTTCACAAAAGGCACTTAAGTTGAGTATGACCATTATGAGTGACAAAATTTTTCTTTCAAGTATTTAATGCAATTGCATGTTTAGGACTTGAGCTCGAGACAATTAGTTAAGTCTTAACCAGAACAATCTTGCACCAATTGATCCTTATGCTCGGTGGCATATGTTATGCTTCAAATAACAAAAATAGTTAAACTGGACTCACATTGAAGCCCAAAAACCAAAATAAAAGAGAGACAGAGAAAAACACTAAAAAACATTTGGCCCAATTTCCTTAAAAATCCTAACTCAAGACCAAACAGTTCCCTACTAAGTGTTGCCACCTTTGTCTAAAAGGGAAACCCTAACTCCCAATGACAGAGATTCGAAGACGAAGGACTAGAAGGGCAACGGCAGCAAGAGGAAGGTGGCAACGAATGTTTGGCAAAGTCGCAAGTTGTAGAGTTGTTTGACGATGACGCAAGTAGTAGAAAAAGGTCCTGCGCCAGGAAACCTAGAGCAGCTACTATAGTGCACGACATTCATGATTCCTTTGCAAATTGCAACCGCTTTTCTTGTGACAACAAACCTGCCACTCCAGAGGCTTTTGCGTCGCACTGATTCAGATTTCGTGACCATTCACCATGATTTGTCGAAATAGTGCGACTTCATAGTTCTTAACAAATGGTTTGGTTATCCAATTTTAAAAATTGTGTTTGATTAAAAACCAATTTTGGCTTTAAACTGATTTTAAAACTAATTTTTATCTAAAACTGGTTTTGAATCCATTTTTTTTTTGTAACAAAATTCATTTGTAAAACTAATTTTAAACTGGTTTTGAACTATTTTCAAAATAAATCTTAGTTTTAAAAACTAGTTTTGAATTAAAAAATAGTTTTTAAACTAGTTCTGAATTAAAAACAAATTTCAAAACCAGTTTCAAACTAAATTCACAATTGAGTTGTCCATGAACCAATTTAAGAACTGGCATGAAACCAGTTTCGCAAAAATCAAACCAATTTTCAAAAAGTCAAGGGACTTGGTTTTAAAATTTAATCCTCATAATTCGTTTTAAATTGGAATTAGTTTGGTTTTTTACAAAACCAAACCATGCATGCACTCGCACGCCCCTAACGATTAGGAAGTGAAATGAATTAGTGTTCCTTTTGGTTTCGGAAAGAAAGCGTATGCCTTGAGCTTTGGAGCTACTGCAAGCTACAAGGAACCTAAAAATCTGCTATTTCAAATCCTAAAGTTGAAACCTGTTCATTGGATCCTTTCATCCTTCTGATAATTTCCGTTGGACATGTTTCTTGTTATTGTTGTAACCAAATTTCTCTTTATCAACATTATTCTCAGCAAATAAAATCTTGATTCAATATAAATGTTTCTACGTTTTCTGTATGAAATATAAAACATTCCATAAACTATTTTCTCCAAGGAATATTTACGTGTTATGATTAATCAGATCTATATTTTGACATGTTGGGAAATTTGAATAAAAAAAATCTATAGGTTAAGACAACTATTCTAGTCATACGTCCATAGACTTACACAATGGTCAGCGTCCCATTCACCATATGTTACTGCACTCAAATATAACATTTTTTCCCACTAATACTGCCATCGAAAGAAAGAACCCAGTCGTTGAAAAAAGAAGGAAAAAAAAGAAGACAAGAATTAAGTTGTAACTAACTTATAGAAACCGCATTCAGACATCAGAAAAATGAAGCTGTATAAACATTCACTATAACTCATTATTCGTTGTTTTATTGTAATTTAAATTCCTAGAACTGATCAGTCGTTGCTCCATTGTTTTTGGAATTGCTAAACATGCAATTTCTAGATGAATGAAATGAAACGTTCCAAAACGTTCTTTACTACTGAGAACCAAGAAAAGAAAATTCAGCCAATTAGAGGACTGTTTACCATGCCACCAAGACAAGGGTAACAAATATTATCACATCAGCAGAAGCAGGCGCATGTTAATGCCATTCTAAAACGTTCTGCGCCTCTTCACAGTTGAAATAGTCACCTTGTTCAACGCCTAATACCGTATATTCAATCGAGCCTCTCGAAGAAATAAAGATAGCCCATTTCCTTGGGGGGATTAATGGAAGCCCCAGCCTTATCGTCGTTGAAAATAACCCATCTGCCATCTTTTAAAACGTGAGCAACATAGTGACCACACTGCGTAGAGGTTCCACTGTGGCTTACAATCCCAAGAAGTCGATATCCTGGAATGCCATAGGTTAAATAATATAATCAGATTGTCAAATTAATAAAAGTAATAAGATGCAACAATTTTAACACCCTACCACCCAACCAACAAAAATTTGATTAAACCCAACTGTTACCACTTAGCAGTAAACATGGAAGGAAAAATATAAGCGACACAAACATGACATTAGATTAGCACGATCAAACTTTGAGGTCTGAAAGGGGAAGTAGAATCAAATGACCATGATTCACAATAATTACCATATTTCTTTTCATTTTATTTTATTTTTCTAATTTTGAGTAAGGATCAACAAAACTTAAACCCAACAGTAAGGTACATCAGAGAAAGTAAAAGCAACTTACTCCCTCCTCCATCAGGTAGGTCAAAATCATTGGGAGTGGAAGCAGCGTTTGATGTGGCAGCATCCATACTGGAGACTGATGCATCGGGATTGTTAAATATCCAATCTGTTGCTTTCTCAATGTCACCACCCTACAGAACAATGATTTCCATTTATACAGTCAAATATTCAGGCACCATTTATCAAAAACCTAATCTTAGATATGACAATTCTACTTAGATTCTATGGGTATCGACAAAAAATATCTGCAAAAATAAGATAAATACTTGTTCAATAAAGATGGGTTAGAAGAGGGGAATTATTGCAAAATTGAATGGAGATGGGTGTAGGTATGAGTAGTACTATAGTATCCATCCCATTCTATACCCGCACTTATATAAATAAATAAATATTTAATTGAAATATATATATATATATATATATATATATATATATATATATATATATATATTATTAATTTAATTATTAAAACCTAGTATTGAAGGCTTGAACCCTAGGTTTATATATTTAATTAGTAAATAGTATTAATCCCACCTCATACCCGCACCTAGGCTTATATATTTAAGCTCTTCTATTTTTTGTTTGGCTGTATTAAACAAGATATAATATGTCAGGTGCAACTACTCCTTTTGATTGTAGTCATTATCTTCTTGAGATACGACAAATTGATGTCTACATATTGTGCTTGGCTTTGAAGCTATGCCATAATCATCTAAGTTCAGAAAATTTATCGTCAATTTTGTTTTTAAGCAAATGAAATGAGTGTTTACTCATCCTTTAATTATGTTTTTTTACACCTTCCTATTTTTATTTGGTTTATTATCTGTTGCAACTTTGTTATGCCATGTTTTATTTATTCAACTTAATGAATTGCCTTTTTTGTACTATGTTCCCTCACACTCTTTTTTCTTTTTTTCTTTTGCTTGATGATTAATTATAAACTAATTAGTGTTAATGTATTTTTTTTGGCAGGTCTCGGAGAGTAGTGCTTCATAATTAATTATAAACTAATTAGTGTTAATGTTAAATGATTAGAACATTACATTTAAGAATAATTATGTTAAATGATTATGTTTTTAATGTTGTCTGGTTATGATTTATGTTTGAATAATTTAAAGTTATGTTTGAATGATTTTAATGTTATGTTTGGATGATTTAAGAGAAAATTTTCAATTTATTTGTAGCAATTTTTTTAATTAATATTATTTTATTGATTTATTGATTTATTGATTTTACATGGGTAGTGGGTTCAGGTATGAGTATATAGATACCTAACGAGTATGAAGATAAGGATTAAAGTTGCTACTCACACGGGTATGGAGATAGGTACGAGCATTTTTTTTAAATACAGGTGTAGGAATGAGTACTATAATATCCTAACCAAACTCTACCCATTGTTATCCCTACCTAATCCTTAGTCACAAGGGAGAGGGGAAAATATAAAAGAAAATTACCGATGCCTTCAGTGCCTTTCTAGCAATTTCTTCTTGAAATCCAAACGAAATTAGAATATCAACTTTTGATTGGTCAACCACCGTCAAAGTTTCAGAGCCATGGCCTTTGGAAATAGGAATGTCAATATCTATGTAAAACAAATTTACCCAGCATTATGTCCTGCATTGTAACTTGCAAACAAGGTTGTTTTACATAATTAAAAAAAAAAAATTCGATACTTGGATCATCCATGTGAGACAGTAACCAATTCATTGCCTCTTCTACTCCAATATTTGATGTATTTATAGCAGCTTTCTAACAATGGAGATGGTTAAAGCCCATGGAAACCAACTGTGAGACAATTTCTTCATTGACCCAAGTTTTGTTTGAATCTTCCTCATCAGGTACTGTAAATCACAAATAATAAATGCCAAGAGATTCGATAATTTTCAGATTTAGTGCAGTTAATATAGTTATTGATTATTTAGCTGAAAATGGCACAACTTTATACGACTAAGCATTGAAAAACAGATTCATCACGACCAACAATATTCTTCTATATTAATATAAGAACAGTTTCAGTTGAAAATAGATTAAATTGTGTTGTTTTCATTAAAATGGACTTTATAAATAAATAAATAAATATATATATATATATATATACCAACAAAACATAACTAGTAACTCGTGTGTAGAGTGTACCTCCATCCTGTCAACCTATGTTTGATAATAAATAAAATTATACCATTCTTCTAATTTTGTCAGTCTTTTTCTAAGATTCATATTTTCCCCATAAATCTAGCTAAGGCACCATTCACAACCCCCTCCCCCCAAAAAAAGACAGGAACGATTAAAGGATGACACATTTGTTAAATAGGTGTGATAAACTCTTAAACGTCAAGCTCACTAGACTCTTAGGTTCGCACTGGACTCTAAAGGTTTCCAGCAAGCTTAAAAAGATGCAATGGATGGAAAGGTCATACATAAAGAATACATTATTATATCATTTCCTATAGAAGTTTCGTATTAAAAAGCTAATTTAGTGGAAGCATACATGGGGTTATCAGCAATGGGAAACGATACTATATCATTGTAAGCCACCTAATTTGTTAACCTAATCTCTTCACATCAAACTCCATCAATGGTATAGCAGCAGGACCTTAAATATATAAAAACAGTGACATGTGGGCACAACAACGCAGAATTTAGTTTTGACACAATTTTTGTGCATCTGATTTCTATGAAACAAATTATCTGCTTGTTCTCAATTTGAAACTCTATAAGATATCATTTGAACAAAAAAGTTTCACATACCCTCATCAGGTAACAGCTCTTCCGCAGACTGGTGACCTTTGCTGCGCATATGACTAATATCTATGATATCAGGAACATCAATATACACATCTGAAGGAAGAAAAATGAACAATATATATAGATCAGAAAATTCTTTCAAGAATAGTACTTTTTATTGTAAATAGGCACATCAAGACCAGACATACCAAGCTTGTTGCTAGACCACAAGTCCATTTCAAAAACATAATTTTTGGATAATATATAAAATATAAATAAAATGATAGGCCTTCAACATAGACATCAAATGATGAAAATTAAGAGTATTATGACTGCAATTATAACTTAAGATGGAGAATGGATCAAGAAGACACATAAATAAAATTGTTGAAAAAATGATTGCTTGATTTTAAAAACATCATTTTACTAATGGTTGTTAACACATTCCTTTGGGTTGATTTTAAGCAACTATATATCAAAAGTTTTTCATGGAAAACAAAATATTTATTATACCTCTAATCTATATATTTTATGTAATGAATACTTTTTTCCCAATAAAAAACTTATAATTTTTAGTTGTTTAAAATTAGCCCTAAAGGGTTGATGTTAACAAAACCCTTTTATTATTGGCAAGTGCTGAACCTAGTTTTCAATTTTTTATGTTTCCAATTAACTGTCAAAAACTCACTTCCTTGCAAGCATCATGTGTCCTCTGTTTCAATGTAGTCTATCTTGTTGGAAAGGGCTAACGTGGATTGTAAATTAATCCGATTCAAAATCTTTCTTAATCTCTAGGATATTTGTTTCCTTGTTTATTACGATTTTGTTACTTATTTCCTTTTAGCTGTTTTAGAGGGTGAGTTTCCTAGAATAAATCCTACATTATCTCCTAGAATTTTTTATATATTTGTACAAAATTATTCAATGAGAGTAGAACAGATTCTTTCAAAAAAAACCTTTTGTTCTCATGGTATCTAGAGCCTTAAGTTCCTAGGAGGAAAAAATGAAGGGAGAAAAACCCTAACTTTTTTCCAACCTTTCCAGAAACCCATTAAATCTCTTGAGCCTCACTATCATCTGTTACAATGTCTGAAACAAACTAATCATCATCAGCGGTGGACTCAACTACAATCGATTCAACCACAAATGCATCGAGACCATCTAGAACCAATTTCTCCACCTCAGATATAAATCATTCACTGCAGATTACCCAACACAAATTGAATGGGTCAAACTTCTATGAATGGTTTCAATCTATTCTATTAGTAATTTGAGGGAAAGGAAAAATGGGATACCTAACTGGCGAGATTCCTACCCCAACACGAAGTGATACAGGTTACAAGACATGGGAGGTTGAAAACTCAATTGTTATGGCATGGTTAATCAACTCTATGGAGCCTCGCATAGGACGCACGTATTTGTTTTACCAGAATGTCCATGAAATTTGGAAGGTTGTCCAAGAGATGTACTCGGATCTTGAGAACACATCTCAGTGTTTTGAAATTCGTTCCCTTCTAAGAAACATAAGACAAGGATCAATGTCAGTAATGGAATATTACAATCGGCTAATTGATCTATGGCACGAGATGGATTTGTTTTATACAATTCCATGGAAGTGTCTTGCGGATGGAAATCTATATAATTAGATACTTGAGAAAGATCGTGTATTTGACTTCAAGGACTCAATAAAGACTTGGATGAAGTACGAGGCCGTATTCTGGGGATGAAACTAGTTCCTTTTCTCCGTGAAGTGTTCTCTGAGGTATGATGTGAGGAAAGCAAGAAGAAGGTCATGTTGAATCCATCCCCGCACGTATTTCCAGAAGAACAACCTCAAGGATCTACGCTTGCATCTACTTGGTCTCAATCACAAAAGCCAAAGGGGCACCGTCTATGGTGTGAACACTGCAAGAAGCCCTTTCACACAAAAAAAACTTGTTGGGACATCCATGGAAAACCTCAGGATTGGAAACCACACAGTCAAAGAAAAGACAACCCTACAACCCATGTAGCTAAATCTATTGAAACAAGGAAGCCTAATACTGCAACTTTTACTTCTGAACAAATGGAGATCTTGAAGTCCCTCCTTCACCAACAACAAAATTCAGAGGCATCAGGCAATTCATCTAAAGCAGCAATCGCCCAACGAGGTAATATCTCATCATCTTTACTTTCAAAGAAAGATGGCCTAAATGCCTAGATTGTTGACACTGGTGTGTCAGACCATATGATGAGAGTCCATACATCCTTCTTGAGGTATGAAAAGTGTAATGGTGAGATAAAGGTCTCTGTGGCAAATAGTGGTACAATATCAGTGGTTGGAGTAGGAGATGTTCTCTGTCAAGGAATTTATTTGAAATCTGTCATTCATGTTCCTAGTCTAAAATATAATCTTCTTTTTGTTAGTAAGTTAACTAAGGATCAAAATTGTAAAGTGACTTTTCTCTGTGATAATTGTATTTTTCAGGATCTGTCTTTGGGGAAGATAATTGGCAATGCTGAGGAACGTTGTGGCCTCTACTATCTCACTGATTCTTCTCTAAGACCAAACTCACATACCTTTCTTTCCACTTCTAGTTTGTCAAATTCAGATGTAATTCTATGACATAAACGTTTAGGACATCCTAGTTTTCCATATTTAAAACATCTGTATCCAAACTTATTTCATAATAAAGATCCTTCTTTTTTCTAGAGTGAGTCATGTATTCTTGCAAAACAGTCCAGAAAAAGTTATCCTAGTCACAATTACAAACCTTCAAGACCTTTCCACTTGGTACATAGTGATACTTGGGGAGCAGCACGAATCATGGATCTAATAGGGAAGGAATGGTTCATCACCTTCATAGATGACCACACTCCTGTATCTTGGGTCTTTCTTTTGAAGAACAAATCTGATGCTGGACATGTGTTTTAACGATTTCACAAAATGATAAAAAATGTGTTCCAGTGCAATATTCACATACTCCGCACAGATAATGGAGGGGAGTATTTCTCCCAAATTCTTGGAAACTACCTCAACGAAAATGGCATACTTAACCTCGTGCACATCAACTCCCCAACAAAATGGAGTTGCGAAACGGAAAAACCAACATCTTCTAGAAGTGGCTAGATCTCTCATGTTTGCTAGTGTTGTTCATCATCATTTTTAACTTCTACCTATTTAATTAATAGACTTCCATCAAAACCCCTTAATTTCCATACCCCAATCCAGTGTCTCCAAAAGGCATTCCCTCATATACGATTAATTAATTCTCTCCCACCAAAAGTACTTGGGCATTTGGTGTTTGCTCATAATCTTAGTCCTACTAAGGGAAAACTTGATCCAAAGGCCATTAAATGTGTTTTCGTAGGACACTCTCCCACTCAAAAAGGGTACAAATGTTACAACCCTATCACAAAAAAATTCTGTGTCCTACGATGTTACATTCCTAGAAGATCAGCCATTTTATTCCCATGATTCTCTTAAGGGAGAGAACTCTAATGTAAACAATCATTGGGATCCTTCAATCTCTCTTCCTGTGCCCTTGTTTCACTCTCCTATAATACCTATATCATCATCCTCTGAGTTTCCAACACCGTCCTCTAAGCCTCCAGCACCGTCCTTTGTGTCCCCACTATCAATCCCGTAAGAAGCTAGCTCTGGTCAAAGGGAAGAATCAATCCAACAACAAGGTGAACTCATTGTGTAGTCAAGGAGGCCTCGTAATACTTAGCAAATCCAATCATTAGAACCTATCACAGGTCCAACACAAGAGTCTCAGAGAGGAACTGTTACAATAGATGAACTAGATGTTCCCATCATGATCAGAAAAAGGGTAAGATCTTGCACTCAGCACCCGATTTCAAATCATTTATCATACTATTAGTTATCTAACACTTATAGGGAATTTGTATCTCAACTTGACAATGTGAAAATACCAACAAACGTATACGATGCCTTAAAAGATGCAAAATGGAAAGCTACAATTTCGGAAGAAATGACAGCATTACACGACAATAATACGTGGGAAGTTGTGAAGATGCCAGAAGGGAAGAAGTTAGTGGGCTGTAAGTAGATCTTTACTATGAAGGTTGGAGCAGAAGGAGAAATAGAAAGGTACAAGGCGCGCTTAGTTGCTCAAGGGTACATACGGGCTTGACTACGAGGAAACCTTTGCACCGGTTGCAAAATTGAACTCCATTCGAATTCTCTTATCTTTGGCAGCAAACTTGGATTGGCAATTGCACCAAACGGATATCTCACATGCTTTCCTAAATGGAAACCTATAAGAAGAAGTTTACATGAAGTTACCTCCTAGTTTTGAAGACAAAGAGATGTCCAGATTAATGTGCAAGTTGAAGAATCCTTTATATGGGTTAAAACAATCCCCAAGGGCATTTCACTCGATTCAGCACAACAATGAAGAGATTTGGATATTCCCAAGGTTAGGCAAATCACACCTTATTCGTAAAACAATCAAAAGACAGAAAAAGATCAATCTTGATTGTGAATATTGACGATATGGTGATCATAGCTGACGACAGTGATGAGATTACTCACCTTAAGGGTTTGTTACAATCTGAATTCAAAGTTAAGGATCTCAAAAATCTTCGGTATTTTCTAGGGATGGAAATTGAAAGAAGCAAAACTGGTATTTTCATTTCTCAAAGAAAATACACACTAGATTTACTAAAGGAAACCGAGAAGCTTGGATGTCGTTCGGCTAGCACTCCCTTAGAGAGAGAAACTAGAAGTACAAGATCTCTAAAAATGATACTCCAGCCAACAAGGAAAGATATCAGCATCTAGTAGGAAAACTAATCTATCTATCACTTACTAGGCCTAACATTACCTACAGTGTTAGCATAGTTAGTCAATTTATGCATGCTCTAACAGAAAGACATCAAAGTGCTACTGATCAAATCCTTAGATATCTGAAAGGAACTCTAGGTATGGGTATACTTTTCCAAAAGAGTGATAACAGGACAGTTGAAGGATTTGCAGATGTTGATTGGGCTGGCTTAGCTGAAGACAGTAAGTCAACCACAGAATACTGTACGAAGTTTTGGTGGAATGTGGTTACTTGGCGAAGTAAGAAGCAATCTGTTGTGTCCAAGAGTAGCGTCAAGGCAGAATACAGGGCTATTGCACAAGGGATTTGTGAGATAATCTGGCTGGAACAACTATTGATAGAATTGATTGTTAAAATTGATGGTCCAATAAGACTTTATAGTGACAGTAAGTCAGTGATAGCAATTGTTCACAATCCTATCCAACATGACAGAATGAAGCATGTTCACATCGACAAAAATTTCATCAAATCCGAGATTAAAAGCGGAAAAATTAGTCTATCTTATGTACCGTATGGATCACAAGAAGCTGATATATTGACAAAACCATTACCCAGGGTTGGGTTTGAGACAAATGTATCCAAGTTGGGAATGATTGACATACATTCACCAGCTTAAGGGGGAGTGTTGGAAAGGGCTGACGTGGATTGTAAATTAATTTGAGTCAAAATCTTTCCTAATCTCTAGGACATTTGTTTCCTTGTTTATTACGGTTTTGTTACTTATTTCCTTTTAGCTATTTTAGAAGGTGAGTTTCCTAGAATAAATCCTAGATTGTCTCCTAGAATTTTTTATATATTTGTACAGAATTATTCAATGAGAGTAGAACAAATTCTTTCAAAAAAACCTTTTGTTCTCATATCTGACAGTTCTTATGGATTTAGTTCCTAATGATTACCAAGCAGAAATCAATAACTTAAATAATTCAAAGGTGTTTCTGAAGCATTAATGATATTTTCTCTACACCTTCAACTTTTATTATTTTCACATTTCTTACCCACATCTTTGAAAACATAAAACAAGGTGAAAATTATGAAATTAGAAGTGGCAACAGAAAATAATTCTCAAATCAAAATGACCCCTCAAGTTTGCTTTCCAACTTAATTTCATAAATAACTTTTGACATCTGAAACAAAAAAAATATTAAATGATTCTTATATCATTAATGCATGTTCAGGAAAAAAATTACTTGCTAAACATACCTGTTGCCGCATTGATGAAAACTCAGGATGGCTGGCAGCTATTACAGATTTAAACATTTGTGGGCATATCCCTTCTTGTTTCTAATGTTTGAAGAAAGTGGTCATGGGCAGACAAAGGAAATGAGCAAAGTAAAGGCATCATGATGAGCAACAACATGAAAGAGGATATGTGAAAATATTCAATAAAATGAAGCATTCATTTCCAACTGAGACTTCAACCAAAAGCCATAGCAAAACATTCAACCCCATCCTATTTAAAGTCCATCCTATGTAAAAATATGTTCCATCACAAAAACGAGTAAAGCATATAAACCTAAAGGGAATTTTAAAAAAAAGGAAAAAAGAAAAAAAGAGGAACAAACAAACAAATAAGAACATTTATCAATTTATGAAAGTTCAGTAATCATTAAGGTAAACAGAGACTAAATTAAATTTTTAATCACGGAAAAGCCAGAAAGCTTACAGCAGTTGTAGTTGAAGTAGCAATATTTTCTTTTTCATCATTCTAGATGCAGACAAAGGCAACATAAATTAGCAAAGACTATAAATAATTTTTCAAATTAAGTTTAATGAGCTATGAGGGCATACCTTAAATGTCGGAACAGAATATTTACCAGAAAGTAAACCATGAGCCAATTTTGTCCTGTCAACAAATGAAACTATAATTAAACTTCTCCTTTAAATTATAATTAAATAAAAAGGGTCTCTTCCTTGAAGTACCTTTTTTAATAAACATTTTCTTTGATGGAGGAAAGAGAATGTTCTCCTAGAACTTACAATTACTGTCATACATATAGATTATTGACACAAATAACCTAGCAAATCCATCTTTATTCATTACCATTGAAAAACTAAAACTAAATCAAAACACCCATATAAACAGTGACATAAATGCTATTAAAACTATATCAGCAACCCATTCTGATTTCTGTAAAGTATCTGAATATCTCGAGTGCATCTATAATTTTATATTGTGTATTATAACACATCATTTTTTCAATTTTTATGAAAATAGCATATCATGTACCAAAAGATACAGATAAATATGAAAAATTATAGATACACATATAAGAGATACACAGATTCTTGATACAGAATGGGTGGCTGAATTTGTGTTACAATAAGGGGTGAAAATTTTTTTAGCTACACGTTTGAACTTTCAATATCTATTTGTGATGTTTTATCATACTTACTTGATTAATTAATTCCTAAACAAACAAAAAAATTAATGTGACAATTGTCACAAACTTTGGTGGGTTGGCATAGTTTTGAAAAATAAGTCATTATTTTAATCAATCTTATCACAAGAAGTTTCACTTCAATAGGAAGTTTAACATTTCATCTTTTAACTTTTCATTCTCTTCCATATTTTTTTCTTAAAAATTTTTGGAGCCAATCATCAATGATACAATCATACATACATACATGAAAGACCATACTATTGTATTAACAAAGCATGACTAGCAGATAAGAGATAGTAACACTAATCTAGTAACTCAATTAAAACAAGCTAGTTACTTAGCACATGATTGGTTTGTTTAATTTATACACACAAAAGGCTTTTATTTGGCCAAAAGTTCTATGATTTCGATTATAAGCTTTTTGTAAACACAAAATAAGCTAATCCAAACATGCACTTACAATTGCATATTTATGTCTACAGTTGGATCAACAGGAGATGCCTCAAATGCCTTCTTTAGACCTTGGTTCAAGTAGTACCTAAGAATGAAATAACAACAGAAATTGAAGTAAATGCAAAGAAGATTTGAACAGTTGTAAGAAAATAAAAGACATGAACTGATCGTGATGGGAAGGATCTTGTTGAAAACACAACTTGTATAGTTGCTACCATGTAACAACTGAGAAAACAAAATGAAGAAATAAAAGTGTCAAACTAGTATTTTACAATAAGCAGCAAATAGTAGGGACCAACTCTACCTGTTTCCAATATTGACCAATCCTGTATATCTAGGTCCAAAAATTGGATCTACTTCTTGTCCACTTTCTTGGATTTGATTCCAATCAAAATTTGTATTTTGATCAAGTTCTCTTTCAGCAGTTGTCATTTTAGTCTAAATATAAGAAAGAATGTCATTTAAACAATACAAGTCATTTGATAATTTACTATTTAAGTACACTCTTACACCATGCCTGTTAGAGTAACAAAACAAAAGTTTATTCTCAGGCATCCAATTGAATCTTCTTCAACCTCAGACACTACATATAAACAACATCCATCAAAAGAAGTATCTCCTTCAAACAATGGGTGATATTACCATTTAAATTTTGTTGTTTGGACGTGATATATAATATATATAATAGAAAGGTGAAATGCAAACACCAAAAACCCAGACACTCAATTTTATAGGTACAACCACGTAAATGTTTTACTCACTTGAAATAGCAAGCCCCAGATCTATAAAGCAAGCAAACTTTCTAATCACAGGACTCTCACTAGTTTTGGAAGAAATTAAGAAAATAAAGTATGTACTCTTGCAATAGTGTAAGGGTCCAACATAGGACATCATTCCAACAATGTCTCCACAGACCTCATGACTACCAAATAAATAAGGAAAATAATGACTCTTCAAATACACCACAAGCAGTAAACTATTAAAAAGATGTCTTTCCAATTCAAAAGTAAACACTCAAAGGCTGCATCAAGAAATATTCTCCATTTCCCCCATCTCATGAAGGAAGGAAATTTGATAAATAATATAGTTTTGATTGTGTGTGTGTGTGACAAGTGCAGTCCCAAAGAAGCAATGAGTAATAAATACTGTCGAAGAAAAAGTATCATTTCAAGATAAATAATTAATATAATTTTGATTCTGTGTGCATGTGTATGTGTGTGAGTAAAACGTATCATTTCAAGATTGATAAACAATTTAGTTTTGTTTGTGTGTGTTTGTGACAAGTGCAGTCTCATAGAAGTTGTGAGTAATAAGTATACACATGAAGAAAAAGTATCATTTCTAGATAAATAATTAACCTTTTGTAGTGATGAAAAGTCAATGCCAAAAAATGCCAGATGCTGTGCTAATTATGGATCCAAGACACTTTCATCCTCTGGATAAGAGAAAACATCTGAGTTGCCACAATACGTTATCAATAATTAGCATACAGCATAGAAAATGAAAAAGTTCATCATCTACTCCATAAAGCATATTCAAATTACATAGTTGAAATAATTTGTTCATGCTAAAAATAAAACAATTTAATGTTAAGTGTGATATCAATGTGACAATTGTACTTAAATAATGACACCCTAAAAGCTCAATTGACAAAATCATAATAATTTTGTAAATTATCTGTTTCGACAATCATCAAAAGTGGCAAGTTGGCATCTAACTTTCAAAGTACACACTTCTATCTTTACATAAACCTCACCAGATAAAAATCACTTGTTTGGGATCATGGGATGGATCAAACTGATAGACATAAATAAAAAAAAATATTGTTCGTTAAAATGGTAAAAAAAAATTGTACATAATGCATGGTGAATCCATGCATAAAACTATTAAAAAACAGTTCCCCTTGATCTTATCCCCATCCCTTCCCCCTAAATAATAGGAGAGAAACTGCATAGGATTACATTTCATAAGGAAATATTCTTCCATCAGCATTGAGATATTACAATTTATATTTAAAAATTTCTATTCAATTAGTATTTGAACGGTAAAAAAATTACAGTTTGGCAAAAGCTGCATTGTCAACTGACTATACCATTACAAAAATAACAGTTAAAAGAAAGAGAAACCTCATAAATTGTAACCCAGAAATAATCACATGGGGATAATAGTTTTCGTTCGTGATTATAGATTGCACACCATACAACTAAACCATTGATATTAAGAGGAGCATATAAAAGTCAAAACACAATATTCAGCAAGGAAGCGTCACCTACTGCTTCCAGATCAGCAGTGATAGTCCCAAGCTTTACAGTAAGAGGATAGCCTATCTCTTGGTAATGCTCAATAGCATGGTTGTTTCCACCACTTCCATCCTAATTTTTCCTCCCATAAAGAATCATTCCATCAGTCAAGTTTAGCCAAAGATTGTCTGTCTTGTCACATTTAGCACATTTCCACCCAGATGGCGGAATAATAGGACCATGGTCAATCTGTTGTAAATTCATCACATGGGCACTAACTTGTTTTTTATCAGCAGTCCAAGCTGCAAGTTGCTCCTTTCGTTCAGCACCCTCGGCTAGTAAGATTGCATCAATTGCCAACCTTACCTAAAATATTTTAATAAATGAGATAAATAAACTAAACTCCTTATCCTATATAGCATACATTTTCTCTTCAATTAATAAAAGGAGGAAATAAACGGAGAACTAGAAAGAGGGCAATAAGAACCTTCTCTAGCAATTCCACAGAAAGGAATGGAAGAGACACATACTCAGGTAATATAACTAAACTATGAGTTTCCTCATATTCAACCTCATTGTTATCAAATCCCCCGTCAACACCTACAAATTAATAAGAAGGATAAAATTATGTGATCCAGAAAAGGAACAGCTGATTGTCAAAAACTCAAATTATTTGAAAGAATAATGATCTAGCCTTCACAAAGCTACAAAACTGATGACTCCACAACCCAATACCTAGAATGTTAGAGCTATGTACCTCAGTGTGACAAATAAGAAATATAAGTTACAACCATAAAATTCGTGCTTAACAACTGAACAAAGATTTAAAACGAACACAGAATAGTCATAAAGCACATCATAATGTTTTATCACATAAGAAGCATCACCATAATATGGCCAAAAATGGAGTGGTTATAATATTCACACACCTATAGCCAAGATAGTAGGTTTCTTCGAAGGCCTATCTTCTAGAACTAACTTCTTTGTCTGCTTTATATGCAAATAGACAGGATTTCCAGTCTTCTCATAATTCCAACCAACAAAATCCTTCCCAAAAGCAAGAAAAATGTACATGTCGATGAACAACCACCTTCTGACCTCTAAAATTCATAAAAAAAATAAAAATGAAAAACATCAGCACCAAGCATCACTTCCACACATTGTGAAGCTCTAAACATATTGCAACATACTAAAAACCAAGGTTTCAAAAACCAGTACACAACCACAATTTCAGCCGCAACTTCAAGACTTTTGGGAGTCCGCGACCACAATTGTAATTGTATCGGCCGCATTTTCCCGCAATATCAATGAATGCAACGAAACCATGATTGTGATTGTAATTCAAAGGATAAAACTGAGATACAGTACCTATGATACTATTGGTGCTATTCTCTAATCAAAATTGAAGTTTTATCTCAGTAATTTGCATAATAAAGGATTTCATTAAATGCCAATGCGTATTACCGAAGTAAAACTCTAATCTTGATTGGAGAGCAGCACCAACACTACTTATGATACTGCATCTCAGTTTTGTCCTAATTCAAAACCTTGCTAAAAACATGAATTTCCAATCACAGCAATCCAAAACCATTTGCATTTCAAATCTTAAATTCTTAAAGCTGAAAAACCACCAAACCATTTACATATTCTCATCCTTTTCCACCCTCACTCAGCAACCAAGCAATAATCATTACAAAACCTAATACTTAAAATTCTAAACAAACAAAAAAGAGCACATAGTTAATTAAACAAACAGCGTGGTCATCATAATCAACTTAATGCATTAGAATTATAAGAAGAAAAACCAAATTAGAAAAAAAAAAAAAAAGTTTCCACAACTTTAAGAAAGAAGAAAAGGATTACCGATGTGTTGAAAGAAACGCAGCATTCATGCTTGTAGATGCGATTGGTTGGTTTGGGGATCCGAACCCGCGAGAGTTTGGAGCGGAGCAAATCCAAGGGTTCGATTGTCATCTTCACAGAAACACTAAAAACCCTTCGGAGAACAAGAGCTGCGATTTCAATAGAGGACCAAAAAAGAAAGAACAGTGTTTGTTTTTTATGTATGCACTGTGCGTGTTTGTCAGAACACAAGTCTAGAACCGTCGTTCTCAAGTCTTGGTGCAACACACTCACTGGGTGCTTTGCTTCAAACGAGAGTGTTCCTCGGTTTCTTTCGCTGCAATGCTAATAAGGTTTGAAAAATGGACCGTCTGTGAATCAGTAATAAACCGGTCTTCGAACAGTAGGTTTTGATGTCAAGACAAGTTCGGCTTAAACTAGCATTTTATCATGCGAGTGAGACACTTATTTGCAACTGGCTTAATGGATATGCAATCTTTGTATAAAAGATTTTACACTATCAATTAATAAGAAATTAGTTGTGATGTGACTTTTAAGATAATTATTTTATAAATTTGCTATTCATAATAGTTTGTAATTGAATGACAGTGTGATTTTTTTTATTATATATACTTTTTTTCTCCAAAGTAAATAGTGTATATACTTATATTTTAAAGTATTTTAAAGTCATTGTATATAATAAGTTTGTTAATTTTTATAATAATTATATTAAATATTAGATCTGTTATATTTTTTATTAGTTAATAATATACAAATCTTTACACTTATAGTATATAAAAATTAAATTCATATTTTATATGTTTAACTCGTTAGTTGAGGTGTTGATTATGTTCAAGAACCAAGTTTTTTATATGTTTGGAAATTAAGTCAATTTTTTATATGTTTAAGAATGATTATCCTAAATGATTATGTTCTTAATATAGTATGATTATGTTTGGATGATTTAAGAATGATTTTTCAATTCAGTTATAATAATTTCTTTAATTAATATTTTTATTGATTATTAATTTTACACTTAAGTAAAATGTAGGTAGCAAGTGAGAGTATGGATATATAGGTACTCAACAAATACGAAAATGAGGATTAAAGTTGTTACCTGCACGATATGAGTATGGATATATAGGTACTCAACAAATATGCTAGTATGAAAATTCCCTACCCAAACCCTATTCATTATCATCCCTAATTTGAGTCAATGAAATTATATCACTTTTGATTATTAAAAGATTATATTAATGTTTTTTTCTTATATTTTTAATATAGGAAAGTTATTTTCAACTTTTAACTAATTTAATTTGAATCAAATAAATTCACTTTAACAAAATTCTCTCCATGTCTTTTTTTATTTTTTGCTCAAAATACTTTAAATCAAGATCTTACTTAAAAGGGATAAAATTTCTTGCCAATATATTTATGTTTAAAATATTAAGCTAATATCACTTTTTATGATTAAAAAAGATCAAATTGATATTGTTCCTGCCAAATTTGGTTCCTCTCCATGATTCCTCCTCTAGGTGTTTTTTCCTCCTCTTCTTCGTCTCTATCTTATCCCTCTACCTTTTTCACTTTCGTAGTGCATTGATGGGAGTACTTGCAAAGACACTCCGATGCTCAAATTAGGGGAAGATGTCCATAGGGGTTGCAAGGATTAGGTCAAGATTAGGGTTAGAAAGTGTGCACTTGGGTCGCACATATATATGTCTAGAACTGGCTAAGTTACCTGATTTATTTGTCATAATTGTCAGGATCGGGATCGGGACTAGCGGGATCTCGTGAGATATGGTCATTTAAAACGTTCCTTGTTCCCTTATTTAGGATCACTCGAGGGGTATCCAAGGTGTTGGTTTGGTCAGTGATGGAGGTGTCACTTGACTATTTGCCGATATGCCTTTTTGCCTTGGTCAAGGTAAGCCTTGTCCTATCGTTCCGACCATCATGCCAAATCTAGGGGGTACATAAGCCCCCCATGCTTTGAGCATATGTGGAAGAGCTTAACTGGCCAGTCACCTTAAGTACTCGTCAATTTTGAGGATGCACCCATCCGAGCACACTTCAGAGCCAAGCCAACACTAAAGGGTTAGTAAGGACCAAGATCAGGCACTCAAAGGGTTGAGCTTCATTGGGAACCGTCACTCACGTTCCCTATGCGCATTGAATGTGAGGTGGAGGTTTCTATGAGGGCCAATGATGGCCTCAAGTATCCTAACCGTCATGCAATATGAGCCCTTCATAATGGATGTAGTGGGGAGGATCCAACAATTGTGTAAGGCTAGGCCTTTGGGTTGCCTAGCCCCCCAAGGCCTATAAAAAGGGCTTATTCCCTATCATTCCCCCATTCCTTTCTTTTTGGCTTCCCACGCCTCCTCTTTCTTCTTGAGTTCCCCCTTCCTCCCTTCCCTTTCTCCTATTTCCTCCTTCAACCTTTATGTCAAAAAAGCGTATGACTGCCGCAAGGCTCACTAGAACCACCACTCACCACCTCTCTTTCTTTTCAGGTTCGCCTCTTCCCCTTCCCCTCTTATTGTTCCATGGCCTCGTCTAAAAAGAGTGGATGCTTTCCCAACTCAGAACCTGGCAAAATGTTAGAGCCAGAGGTGCGAGCCATTAGAGAACTGTCACTAGAGGAGCCTTCAGTTTATGGTTCCTATGTGTGCACCTCCTTCTTGGAGAAAGAAGACGAGCAAGGTAAGGAGTGCCCTAATGCGAAGACCACTGTTTGCCCAGATGCTGAAGCGACCGAATAAGCTGCTCCCAGAGTGGCAAGAGTGACTCTTATGGTGCAAGTAGAGGATCACTCTTCCTAGGCCACGATCGATCTCCAACTTGATGGTCATCGTCACCGAAGACCAACCCAGAGAGCGACATTTCCCTCAATCACCCTACTCAGGTACAGGTGGGTTGCGAAAGAGGTCGGCACCTACTTTCCAAGTTTTAGTCCGATGCCACTATCACCGTGTGGGCAACATCTCCCACTGCATTTAGGAGGACTTGGTAATTGTTGAGCCGTGTGGACCAGACAAGCATGTCTTCCTTATGTTAGTTCCTAGCCAAACCCACTTCACCTATGTTTATGAAACACTCTTCTACCACCTATAGGTCATCGTGCCATTTGATATCTTTGAGGCTAAGATACTACAAGCCCTGAATGTAACACTGACCCAACTTCATCCAAACGGCTAGGTGGTCATGGGTGCCTTCTGGGTTCTATGCAACCTCTTCTACATGATGCCAATCTCCCCCAAATTCCTTCATCATTACTTGGCAAAAGAAAGGGAAAAAGGAGATTGGGTTTCTTTGTCTAGAATCAATGGACTTTCCCTATCCACTGCCTACACATCCTTCTACAAAGACTTCAAGGGGGTTTCTTTTGCGTTCGACTAGGGTCGACAAGAATGCTTTGTTTTATAGGATGGGGAACTCTTAGAAGATTAATGGGTGGCGACTCGAAGAGATGTCAACTGAGGACTTAGCCGACATGGTCGATCTGCACAAGCTCCCCCGACTACTGCCTTATCGACATGTGTTGGGGCTTCTCCACTCTGGGTGGCCTTTAAAGGACATGGAGTATGAATGTGTGTTGTTAGCATTTTCTCCTTTGAATTTATTGTTATGCTCTAACACTTTAATTCTTTGTGTAGTGCTCATGGATAAGTTCGACTTCAAGAACCTCCGAGTCGAAAGGGCCAAGAAGCAAAGCTCATCGAAGTCGATACCGCTTTTGCCAGTTAGGCCGCACCTCGACCTTCGACCCCCATTTTGTCTACCTCTACACCAACTCCCCCACCTCTAACGAAAAGAAAAGAAACGACTCCCTCTGTTGTTGAGGTCTATTCGGCTAATTCCCTTCCTAAATAGTCCTCCCCAACTCTTACGGAAGGACAGGCCGAGGGATCTTCTTCTGCCCACGAGCTCTACTTGGCCTTCTTCACGACGCCTAAAAGGTTGAACTTAATGTGGAGTCGTGACTTTAACCATTAGAAGGTGTTGGGCCCAGCTTCTCTGTCCAAGACCGACTATGAGACTCTTAGGGTGGTTGGCTCTTAAGTAGCCATAGAGGCCATCTCGGTCTTCCAAGCTTGCTTTTGGGGGATTGTCTAGTTTTGGGTGGATGAGCTGAAGTAGGCTAGTTTGGCAGGCCAACTTTTGGAAGGCAAGGACAAATAAATTTTTAAGCTAAAGGCCAAGTTGGCGAAGGTTGAGGATGTTCTTGCCAAAGCTGCGAAGGCCAATGAAACCCTTCTACTCGGGACCGGAGAGGCGAGGAAGATGGTGATCGGTCTGGAGGTCAAGCTTAAGGATGCCAAAAGCCTGCGAGGAAGCCCTGATGGATCGGGCCATTCATGTTGAGATTTCCGCCATGACCTTGGAAGCCGAAGTGTAACGACTCTATGTAGCATTGGCCGAGACCAAGACTAGTCAGGTGAGCACTTTCGACCTAGTAAAGCGCTTTAAGATCAATTTGGAGGACGCTAAGGGGTTCATCATGGAGGAACACGTGCATGACTTTTAGAAGGCTCTTCGACAACTGATCTTGTTCTTCCTGGGGACTGACACCTCTAGTTTTGATATGGAAAAAGATGTGAAGGATGGGATGTTGGTGGACATGGCTGAACTCTCCAATCAAGAAGAGGAAGAGGTCCAAGAAAAGAGAGCTCTCAGAGTTCCCACCTCCACCATCGAACAACTTAAAGACAATGTCGAAGATAAGTGACCATCTTGGTAGCACGACGCCTTTTCTTCATAGCCTCTTATGCAATATCCCTTTTATGATGCTTCCTATATATAGAGGTGCACTTTCTTTTATTTAGCTATTGAAGGAAAGGCTCTTCAGATCGGTGTAGTAGTTTCTTCTTAAGACTTAGGAGTTTTTCTTGTGTAATGTCTTAGTGTTGATGTAAATTTTCTCTATAATGTACTTGGCTTTGCCACTTAATGAATGACAGTACTTACTTTTTTTCTTTTGCATAATGTTTCATTACTTTCTTTTGTTTTCATATTTCACTACTTTTACATGTACAATTACAAAACTCACTTACACATGACTAATCATTCTAACCCAGCTCTCCTCTAACCATCCTCATGCTTCACTTCTAAGATGGCCTGTTCGTTAGGGTTGGCTGCATTAGGCTTAATAAAGGTATCAATGTGTCGAAATCTATTAAGTCATCGAGCTCGGTGTGTCAACTCAATTAGGTTTTGATGTGTCAAAACTTGTTAAGTCATCAAGCTCAGTATGTCGGCTTGATAATGTTTTGGCATGTCTAAACTGTTAAATCATCGAGCTAGGTGTATCGGGGGATCACCCAATTTTGGGTGGATGAGCTAGAGTAGGCCTATTCAACAGGCTAACTTCTAGAAGGCAAAGATAGGGAAATTTCTAGGCTAGAGGTCAAGTAGACAAAGGCTGAGGTTGGTCTCACCAAAGCTACAAAGGCCAACAAGACCCTTCTGCTTGAGGCCGGAGAAGCAAGGAAGACGATGATTGGTCTAAAGGTCAAGCTTAAGGACGCCTAAGCTTATAGGTAAGCCTTGATGGATCGGGCCATTCTTGTTGAGACTTCCGGCACAACCTTGGAAGCCAAAGTGTAGGGGCTCAATATGGCATTGCCCAAGGCAGAGACTAGTATGGCGAGTGCTCTCGACCTAGAAAAGTGCTTTGAGACCGATCTAGAGGATGCCAAAGGGTCCATCATGGAGGAGCACATGCACATCTTCCAAAAGGCTCTCTAACAGTTGGTCTTCTTCTTCCTAAGGACAGTCACCTCTAGTTTTGATGTGGAAAAAAATGTGAAGGATGGGTTGTTGGTGGACGTGGCTGAACTCTCCAATTAGGAAAAAGAAAAGGTCCAAGGAAGGAGAGCTCCTAAGGTTCCTGCCTCCATCACCAAGTACGTAAAAGACAACGTCGACGCCTTGTGACCTTCTTGGTAGCACAATGCTTTTTCTTCACAACCTTTTGTGCAATATCCTTTTTATGTTGTTTCCTATACATAAAGGTGCAGTTACTTTTAATGTCTTGGAATTGATGTAATTTTCTCCACAATGTTAATGAATGACAGTTCTTACTTTTCTTCTTCTGTATAATGTTTCACTACTTTCTTCCATTTTCATATTTTTCTACTTTTACTCGTATGATTACAACAACTCACCTATGCACTACTAACCATTCTAGCTCGGCTTTCCTCGAACCGTCCTCACAGTTAGCTTTTAAGCTTACCTGTTCATTATGGTCAATTGTGTTAGGTTTTAGTGTGTCAAAATCGTTAAGTCATCGAGCTTGGTGTGTTAGCTCAGTAAGGTTTTGGTATGTTGAAATTGAAAAAGCAAGAAGAAGAATTGTTCTTTCCCTCAAGAAGCACTACTAGAGTTTTGATGATTTAGCCTCTTGATGAGTATAAAGTTGTACTGTGTGTTTATATGTGTGTGGTTGTGTGTCATGCATGATTGATCTTTATCTTTGATGTTTTTATGGTGAAGAGCTCTAAATTATTAATGATTAAGTAATTCATAAGCTTAAAATTGAATCCAAGATGAAATAAATGTTTAAAATATAATTTTAATTTGATAAAAGATAATAGTTCTATGTTAAAGTTCTTAATGGATTCAATATTGTGTTTGGAAACAATTTAATTTGGTTAAGTAATTGGTTAATTTTGTTATTGTTTATGTTAGAAAGCTTATTTGAATCTAATATAACTAGTTACATGATTATGTAATCAGTTATGTTTTAAAATGCTGAAATATGGCTATGCGTGAATAACTGATTACATAAATTATTTTAAGTAACCTGAAATAAAAGCTATGCAAAATAACTAGTTACAAAGGGAAATAACTAGTTATTTTTGCTTTAAGTTCATTTTCCAAAATTACAAAAAACAAAATAACTGATTACAAAATTGAATAACCAGTTATTTTAGTTTTTTCTCTATGAAATGCAAACCTTATTGACTTTTTACACATGGCTTCCAATTTCTAAACTTTTGTGAGAGTTTTTCTAGAGAGAAAACACATTTTTCATCATCATTGCAACAAGTTTTTCATCAATTCAAGAACTCACACATGCATCATCTTTGTTGATAAAGAGAACTCATTTTTTTGGACAGATTTGCTTTGTGCTTCATTGTTTATATTCATCATGAATTAAGGTGATATCTAACCCTTATTTTTGTATAATTTTCGTTCCTGAGGAGGGTTTTCTCAAGTTTTTCTTATGGTAGAGTTCCACAGGAATTGGTTCAAGTTTTCTTGATAGGTTTTTAAGAAACTTAGTTTTAGGTTATGTTTCTGTGTGATTCTTTTGTTTCTATAGTGTACTTGTAAATAAATTGAATTACATAGTGATAATACTAATTGGTTTGATTCGAAACTAGATGTAGATCACAGTGGTGGTGATCGAACCAATATAAATCTTGTTTGTTCCTCTCTTTTCTCTACCCTTCCTCATGTATATTGAATCTTAATCATTTTATTAATTGCATATCAATTCATAATAATCTTGTTCATGTTTGCATAGTAAAGATAAGCTAATTGTTCTATTTCTACAACATTTATGTTACCAAATCAAATTCATTCAAGATTTTTCGAAAATATACTTTTTCATCTTTGAAAAGGCTTTGGGGTTCTTCAAAGTTTTTATAAATCCAATTCACCCCCCCCCCTTCTTGGATCCAACCTTTTTATTCAACAGAAACGTATTAAGTCATCAAGCTCATTATATCGCCTCAGAAGGTTTCAATGTGTCGAAACCGTTAAGCATCGAGCTCAGTGTATCAACTCGGTAAGGTTTCAATGTGCAGTATGTCAGAGAAAGTGATACGAGCATAAGTAATGAAAAACATCATTTTATTAATGAACTTTGGTGTGCCTCGTTAAAACCCCTCAGTCAAAACCCTTTATTTTTTATTTTTTTGGGATAAAAGACTGGGGTAGGAAAAAGAGTAGATCATCATTACAAATTTCAACTATAATAAAACATTAAGTGGGATGCATTCCACGTCCTTGAGATTGCTTCTCTTGACAATTGTTCCAACCAATACGCTTCATTCTCTAACCGCTTTATAACTCTAAACAAACCTTTCTAATTTGCAGCAAGCTTCACTTCTTTAACCTTCTTTTAAGCTTCCTCTAAGTTCCTTTAGAGTAGGTCTCTAAGTTTGAAACTCTTAGGCTTAACCTTCGATTTGTGCTTCCGAGTCACCTTTTGCTTACAAGCTTCCTCCCACACTCGAGCATGTTCCTTAACTTTTTTTGTCAGGTCCAGCTTGATCCTAAGGATTTCTTCGTTCTTCTCTAAATTAAAGCTGATTCATCAATTTGAGGAGTCCTGTACTTCAACCGATATCATAGCATCTGTGCCATAAGTGAGGTGGAATGAAGTTTCCTTGGTAGTTGACTTGGGTGTGCAATGATACACCTATAATTCATCCACCCAAGCCCCTTTCGCTCTTCCCAACCTTTTCTTCAATTCCTCAAGTATGATTTTGTTGATAGCCTTGGCCTACCCATTGGTTTAGGGATGCTCTACCGATGTGTCATGGTGTTGAATTCCCAAGCCTTCATAGAATTTCTTCAAGATTTAATCTATGAATTGCTTCCCATTATCGGTCACCACCGAGTAAGGCAGACCGTGACGGTAAATGATGATTTTCCATACAAACTTCTAGACATTCTGGGCAGTTATTTTAGCATGGGGCTCAACCTCAATCCACTTTGTAAAGTAGTCGACCCTAACTAGCAAAAACTTCACTTATCCTTTAGTTATCGGTTACAGTCCAAGGATATACAACCCCTAAGTGGCGAAGGGCCATAGGGAGATTATGGCATGTAACTTTGTAGGCGACACATATCTAAGGTTCCCAAACCTTTGGCACTCTTCACACTTCTTGGCGTACTCGAAACAATCGGCCTAGATCATGGGCCAGTAATACTCTGCGTGGATAACTTTGGCAGCCATTAACCATCCTTCTATATGCATGCCGTAAATCCCTTTATGCACCTCATCCATGACGTATGCAGCTTGTTCCTAATCAAAACACTTAAGCAAAGGTACCGAGAACCCCCTCCTGTACAACTTGCCTGCTTCAACCACGTAGTAGCTTACGTTCCTTCGCACCCTTCTAACTTCATTTTTGTCATCTAGCAACTCCCCTACATTGAGATATTGCCATATAAAGGTCATCCATCCCATTTTTTCCATATCCATGCTCATTACTTCTTCCTCCACGCTGGGTTTTCCCACAATTTCTTGGATTACAATCTAGTGTTGCCCATACCTTTTTGTACTCGCCAACTTAGATAAGAGATCATCCTTCCCTAGGAATATGTTCAATCTATAATTCTTTGAATTGGTCAATCAACTAGGTCACCTTGTGGTAATGCTTTAACAAGCATGCATCTTTTGTTTGAAAAGCGTCGAACACTTATCTGGCCACCAATTGAGAATCACTTAAACATTTTACTTGACCTGCTCTAACTTCCCATGCCATATTTAGTCTGGTGATCAGTACTTCATACTCATCTTAGTTGAAACTCAACTTCAAGGATTGCTTCAGCACTATCCCTTCAGGCCCCTCAAGGATAACTCCGATTCCACCACCTTTCTGATTTGATGAACTGTCTGCATATAGTACCCACCACTGAGTCTCATTCGGCCCTGTTGTTGGGTGAGTTCGACCAGGAAATTGGCTAAACACTAGGCCTTGATGAATCCTCAGGCCTCATATCGCAACCTAAACTTTGATAGTTCTGTTGACCACACAATCATCTACCCACCCAACTCGGGCTTCCTAAGTATTTGTTGAATCAGGTGATTAGTCTTCACCATTACCTGATGAATTTGAAAATAGGGTAAGAGCCTTTGAGCAGTTATGACCAGGGCGAAGGCTAATTTCTCTATCATCTAATACTGGGTCTCTACTCCATGAAGTACGTGGCTAATGTAATACCTAAGAGCTTATGAACCTTCCACCTCCTGTACTATGACCAAGTTGACAACATGGTCCAAAATTGCCATGTATAGTAGTTGATACGGTATTGTAAGTGTACGGTTGTCGTCAAGTAATAAAATATTGAATCCACAAGGACTTTGTGTTTGGCTCTGTAATTATCGCATTTAATAAAAATTGAATAAAGAGAGTTCAATTTGGGAATTTAGGTTTTTAGGGTAAAAGCAAAAGAATTAAGAATTGGAAATTAAATTAAGCAAGTAAATGAAATTGATAATAATTCAGTGAAGAAAACTTCTAGGATCGAGGTTCACCCTATGACGCTTAATTAATTTTCTTATCCCGTGCTCCTACTTGTTCTTCTTAAAGGTGAATTAACTTAAAGTACCCTTCATTCTCTTTCAAGATATGGAGGGGAGTCTAATCAAATTAGCCTCCTACTTTCGTAGTGGTTGAGTTTAATTAGACCCAATAAGCTCTTTGTCAATTCAATTTGTTCTGGACCTTCTTTGGGCTTAGCCACGTGGCCCGAGGCCCATGGTAATTAACTTACCACCTTGCTACTATATAAATCATTACATGCCTTCAGGTAAAAAACTAAGCCTTATTATTCACCTCTTATAGACACTGACTTAAGCATCGGAGTGTCTTTGCAGGTGACAACCAAGTGCTGCCACTCGCTGAAGCTGCCCGGAGCGTCCACCTATTCGAGGTACCAAAATACCCACAAACATTGGCGCCGTCTATGGGAACTAACGTTCCTTCCTTTCTTCTATTATGTTGGATGTTCTGGACCACATCCGTCAAGGGTGTAACCAGGCGAGATCACACCTGTTTCTGAAGAACGACTTCAACTTAAAGACCCAGATTCAAATCCGCACAAGTTTTTCTTCCAACCCACTCTCAAGTCAATTTTTGTCTGTAATTATCGAAGAACTGAAGGAGAAAAGGAAAGGTCACACAATATGAGTTTGCCTAGCGATTTCACCACTCCAATCCAAAGCAGATGCTAATTCGCATAAACATGCTAGTCCCCCCCTCATGAACCTTGTTTTAAGATTCTTCAATGGGTAATCCATTTTCTCTCCTTGTTTCTTGGTAAGTTTCTGTTTTGGAGGTCATTCATACTTATGGCCCTAAGTCGGCCCCGCACCGCCTGTTCCGGTTTCAACATCACTAGTTTACCCCGACTCATGTTTCCATGCTATCCTGGATCACCTTCACTTCAACCCCGGATTCGAGGATGAACACGCCAAGTGGCATAGAATGCATGTAGTTCACTCAAACGTAAACCACCACGTTGCACCCAGCTAGAATGCGTGTAGTTCACTCAAATGTAAACCACCACGTGGCACCTAACTCTCACAAAATTTCCCTCCAACACACTATATAAAGGACTCCACACCCATCAGGTGCCACCACCAGAGACGCCAACTACCACCTCGGTAGCTCACCGGAAATACGTCCTTGTGTTCACCACACAACATAGTTTCATTGCAGGTATGCGACAATGTGGGTTGTATGTGTCCTCTCCGATTCGCCAGAAAGCATGATGTCTCCGGTGCTCGAATCGACCTGTGTGAACACGTATTTAGTCTAACATTAAACGCGGTGCAAGTCAACAACTGCAAATCATGCCATCCAATCTCGTAATCAACCTTCACAACCAAAGTCAACATCACTAAGTTCAACTCAATTTGTTCTCGGTCATGGTTATATTGACTGGCCTATCTTCACCAAGGCTTTCAGTGGAAAGTCTTCATCCAACACATTTCAAACAAGATTGAAGTAGCCCGATCACAAGGCTTCACACATTGATATCATCATCGGCGAGATCAAAGTCGGCAAACATTAACCCCCCATAACTTCAAGAGTCTAAACCATGTCAAAACGATTCTTTTCGACTTCGAAGCATCCTCCATCAACTTCTCGGATGTTGGAGTGTAAGCCACCAAGATTGTTGCCAAATTCGAAGTGCATGTCTACAGTTGCGATTACGTTAGAGCCGAATTTCACCAAGCAGACCGACGTAAACACTCCGAATGAACTTCTACACCGACACAGGTTTTAAGGCCAACAAAGTCGTGACTAGTCCGGTGCCAGAGTCAGGGTCGACACCTTAGCCGCTTCAGGACAAGGTCCTTCGACACCCCGGTACTGTCATCAATCGAAGTCGATTCCTGAAAATGATGACACCTCAGCATGAGCACCGTAGCCTTGAGGACGACCCTAGGATGCCCAGACACTTGTTAAAAAAAAAAAAAAAAGAGGGGTCGGTACACCTAGTACATTGCCAAAAGACTTCACGTAGAGATAAATCTATGGCACAGCCTCGAAGTGCCTAAGACACAGCAATATGCATAGCACCCATGTGTAAAAAAACCAAGCATGCACTGGATGGGCTAAGCAACTTACGAAGTGTTTTCTGAAAACATAATGCCCACAAGACCGGCTTCATCCTAGCATGAGAGCTTCAACCCGAAGAAATGGATCAACTCGACGTGTCAAAGTCGGCACCCTCAGGCCTTGTTGAACAAGCACCTCGTGGACATAGAGATAAGCACCCTCAGACTTGAGCACTTCGATCCAACGTTTCAAGTTAGCCTCGAGACGTGTTAAGTCAACATGTCGAAAATATAGCAATATACATAGGCTTAAATGTCAAGATCGTATGATCCCTTGCAAGCGTGCCAACATAAACGTGGCAACCCCATATCAAGGAGCTAAAATCCAACAATAGAAAAGCTAGAAAGCTTTTTAAAAGCTTCGGATGACTCTTGCATGAGCGGAAGTTAACCAAGATTAAAGTCTAGTAAGCACTTTTTGCTGCGATTACTTGTATCTCAACTTCACACTGGTTGCCTATGTCTTGACTTGTCGCGCATGCATCAGGCCACACATCCCTCTTTGTGCGAACACTATGTCGACACAAGTGTTTGTCTTTTTTCAAGCCACTTTTTCATATATAATCTTAGCCATATAATAATAATATATAGGCTATTATACAAACTTTAATATTGACATTGCATTCCATCATGGGCCCATATGCTGTAAGATTCAAAATAAACCTTAGAAAACATGGTAAGTAATAAGCATCCACTGGAATACGTATTCTATAATGATTATATTTTTGGACATCTGACTACACACCTTATAATGGGACCCACAAATGTTAAAGCTCAAAATACATTATGTTATGCTAATGATATGCCATCATACATCATGACCAACGATATGTAAAGCTAATGGTGCCGACGTTACCTATATAATGGTGCGCACATGCATGAATATATTGTCACGTGTGCCATTTCTTTTCCTTCCCTTCATATAGTAATCATTATTCAAAGCTTATCAGGTCACACTCAAATGAATAACATTATATTATACTATATGTAATCTCCACCATGTACATAAAAAGGGGAAAGACCCCTTGTAGAAGCTACCAATATTTGGTAAGCGATGAAACGACTCTATGTACGCATGGAGCACTGCTCGTGTGGTTTAATTTTGCAAGGAGAACTCTGGCATAGAAGCAAATGATGGCTAAGTCAATAAAAATATAGCCTCAAGTTTATTTAATTTTACTGACATTATCTATGCATTATGCAAGCTTGCTTTGTGTTTGTCTAAAAAAAATTGCAGGACTGACATACTGTATCCCTCTAAGCATGGACGACTTCAAATGGAACTAAGTCAGGTGACCATCAAGCCACCCCAACACTAAAGTCGGATACCTTTGGAACAAATACTATGTTGGCACAAAAATGTTGCACTACGTCGACACTCGACACCTTTGAACCCAAAAGAACCTTTCAATGCCGACAAAGACGTTGAAGCCGTCACCAAGATCGGCTCAAAGCCATCTGACGCACTGTAGAAATCTATGATTACTAAAGGTACAAGGCTTTAAATATTCCAGCCTAAATACATGCCTACCAAAAGTAATGAATACGCACCCTCGAGGTACCACGCGCCTTCCACTTCTTTTTATATGGCAATTCCATGTTATTCCTTTTCATTAGTATGATTGCATCTATGTCATACCATTATGCGCATAAGAATAAGCCTTGAAATAAATAAAGGTGAAATGTGCCATTAAATTTTCAATCCCATCTCGCCACCATATCTTTGAAATGATTATCGTAACATGTGATGCTATATTACATTTAGCATAAGATTCTATATCACGACACATATAAAGATGTTAAAAGCTTACTTTAATATTCCATGATGAGACCCACACATATTAAAAGTTTAGATGGCTTTTAATGCCTTACATACATTATGCCATGATGTTCGTCCAATCGAATCTTTTTTATCAAATGCTATCATACCATGATACCATGTCAGAGACTACAAGCGATGTCGTAAACATGGCTTAAATCACGAGAAGCCCTTTGATAAATATTCTATTATTACATAAAGCTTGCTCTTGATTGAAAGAAAGTGCAGGACCGGCATAGTGTCTTCTAAAACCGACTTATGACCAACCTCAAGGGTAGCATGGACAAAAATCATTTACAATTATTTTGGCAGGTCAAAAACAAAAAGGCAAAAGGCAAACAAAGAAAAGGCAACCAAATGCAAGCCATGCGAACTACCTTGTGTACGTGGATTCGCTCCAGCCGGGGTAGGAAGATCGCTAAAAATGAAGACAAAGCATTGCAAACTACCCCGTGTATGTGGATTCGCTCCAGCCGGGGTAGGAAGATCGCTAAAATTGAAGATAAAGCAAGCATTGCGAACTACCCCGCGTACGTGGATTCGCTCTAACCGGGGTAGGAAGATCGCTAAAATTGAAGAAAAAGTAAGCCATTGTAAACTACCCCGCATACGTGGATTCGCTCCAGCCGAGATAGGAAGATCACTAAAGTTAAAGATAAAGCAAACATTGTGAACTACCCCACGTATGTGGATTCGCTCCAGCCGGGTGGGAAGATCACTAAAATTGAAGATAAAGCAAACATTGCGAACTACCCCGCGTACGTGGATTCACTCCAGCCGGGATAAGAAGATCACTAAAATTGAAGATAAAGCAAGCATTGTGAACTACCCCGCGTACATGGATTCGCTCCAGCCAAGGTAGGAAGATCGCTAAAATTGAAGATAAAGCAAGCATTGCGAACTACCCCATGTACGTGGATTCGCTCCAGCCGAGGTAGGAAGATCACTAAAATTGAAGATAAAGCAAGCCATTGCGAACTACCCTGTGTACGTGGATTCGCTCTAGTCAGGGTAAGAAGATCGCTAAAATTGAAGATAAAGTAAGCATTGCGAACTACCCCGTGTACGTGGATTCGCTCCAGCCGGGGTAGGAAGATCGCTAAAATTGAAGATAAAGCAAGCATTGGGAACTACCCCGTGTACGTGGATTCGCTCCAGCCGGGGTAGGAAGATCGCTAAAATTGAAGATAAAGCAAGCATTGCGAACTACCCCGTGTACGTGGATTCGCTCCAGCTGGGATAAGAAGATCGCTAAAATTGAAGATAAAGCAAGCCATTGCGAACTACCCCGCATACGTGGATTCGCTCCAGCCGGGGTAGGAAGATTGCTAAAATTAAAGATAAAGCAAACATTGCGAACTACCCCGTGTACGTGGATTCGCTCTAGTCGGGGTAGGAAGATCACGCTTCTGCTGGGATAGGAAGATATCTACCTCGTCGAATATGTACAAGGCTCATAAAGACATCTATCTCGTCGGATATGTTCAAGGCTCATTAGATACAAAAAGGCAAAAAGTATACATAACAAATATATATATTGAAATTCATTTCAGGTATAAAAGCAAAACAAAGCAAAGAAAAAAGCGGCAACTCAACCAAGAAGTCGGGTAACATCGAAACTTATTTTTCGCTTTAAACTAACATTTTGCAGAAAGAGGGCAAATGTGACAATGAAAGCCAAAACCACGTGACTCAAAGAACAAGCCGGTGCTCGTGTCAACACGAGCCACCAACTTCGGGGGCTACTATTCTGGACCCGCTTTGGGCCTAGCCACGTGGCCCGAGGCCCATGATAACTAACTTACCACCTTGCTGCTATATAAAGCATTACATGCCTTCAGGTAAAAAACTAAGCCTTATTATTCACCTCTTATAGACATTGACTTAAGCATCGGAGTGTTTTTGCAGGTGACAACCAAGTGCTGCCACTCCCCAGAGCTGCCGGGAGCGTCCACCCGTTTAAGGTACCAAAATACCCACGATCACAATTAATCCCCAAAAGTTTCACCTACTTTTATGGTTTAGACCTAGGTTTCTTCCCTATAGTTTCAGTATTTAAGTTCACCTTAAGGTACTTCCCTAAATCCCTAAGGTTATGTAAAACGTGGCTAATTCGTTTTGCAATAAAGAAAATTATTAAAGAAGAAATCAAGAGAGGAACAAGAATTACAGAAAGATAGAAAGAATTAATTCATTAAGCATTCGTAGGGCTATGCCCAATCCTAGAACAAAGATGACTACTCACACAGCCATAGAAAACAAACAAGAAGAAAAAGAAAACATTCAAACCAGATAGAGAAAAAGGAGAAGATTCTATTCCAAAGCTCTCGCTCTAAGCCGTCAAGAACCAAGGTTCGAACCCTTTTTCCTAAGCCTAAAAAGTCTATATAAGTCCCAAAATACAAAAGGGTCCAAGCTAAAACTAAAAAGAAATAGAAAAATAAATATTATTAACGCCAATAGAGTGCCATGGGCGTGGTGTTTGCCATAGGCAGGGTGTGGCACTCTCTGGTAGTTATTGTGGCATTTTCTTAGAATTTACCACAGGCATGGCGTTTTCCATGAGCAGGCTGTGGCGCTCTCTGGTTGTGCGATTTACAATTTTCTTCAACAGTTCTTCTATTGCTCTTCCTTGGCTTCAAATTACTTCAAGTCTAAATGTTTAAGCTCTAAATCCAAATCAATTCATGCTAAACTTTTCCTAAAATCCACAAACAAACCCAAAAACACACCTCAAGCATTCTAAGTGATTAAATGAAGGAAATTAAGGGAAGAAGTACTAAAACTACTCCTAATAAGCTAAAATGCATGCAAACCTACATGGATTAAGATGTAAATAATAGTATAAAATACAACGCATCAGTAGTAAGTCCTAATCAAGTAACAACTGAGTTAGAATCAATACAAAGGTTAAGAAAAATTTATACTCGGTTAATGCAGCTTCACACTTCTTGTCCCACTGAAAAGTTTTGGGCTTCTTTAAAAGATTAAAGAACAAAGTGCTTTTTTAGTGGCTCTAAGGAGGAATTAGAGGGGAGAGGCGAGTCTTCCAGTCAACCTTTATACCTCCTTGACATCCTAAGGGCTTTTCATCTCTATCATAGCTCGACTTTTGTCCCAGTTGGCCTTAATGCCCCTATGTTGAGCATGAACCCTAATAACTTGCCTCTTTGTACTCCTACTCCGAACACACATTTCTTAGGGTTTAGCCTCATGGTTTGCCTTTTTATTTTGCTAAAAACTTCCTCTAGGTCTATCGCGTGGCAGTACAGGTCTTCAAATTTTACCTTTATATCGTCAACATACACTTCTATGTTCCTTCTAATTTGACCCACATACACCTTATCCATTAGCCTCTAGTAGATTGCTCTAGCATTTTTCAGATCGAATGGCATCACTTTGTAGCAATAATTTACGCCTTTGGTTATGAACACGGTCTTATCCTCATCTAGGGGTACATTGTTATCTAATTGTACCCTAGATAAGCATCCAAGAGACTTAGCATCTGATACCCCAAGGCGCCATCCACCAGCCGGTTGATACTCAAAAGGAGGTAGGCATCCTTAAGGTAGGCCTTATTGAGGTCTGTGTAGTTTGTACACATGTTCCATTTCCTATTCGCCTTCCTGACTAACACTATATTGGCTAGCCACGTGGGATACTCTATTTCCTTGATAAACCCAATCTATACCAACTTCATTGTCTCTTTTTCCACCACTTCCCTCCTCTTTACTCCTAATTTATTTTTCTTCTGGGCCACTAGTCTGGCTTCGGGGCAAATTGCTAGCTTATGGTAATGACAATCTAGGTCAATCTCGAGCATGTCAACAGTCATCCATGCAAATAAGTCCATGTTTGCGACTAAAGTGTTGGTAACTTTTGTAAATACTTCGGCACTTAGGTTGGGTTCGAGCTTCATGCACTAGTTAGGGTGCTTGCCTAGCTAAAACCCTTGCAAATCTTCAGTTAATTCGGCTCTCTACTCCTCTACCCGGGGGTCAAGCTCGATGGGCTCGGTTGGATTGTATAGGTGAATAGTACACACGGCTTCTTTTTCTCGCTTCCTGACTTTTAAACTCTCCGCATAACATTCTTGGGCAGTTTTTTGGTTTGCTCAAATAGTCACAATTTGGCCCGATGTTGAGGGAAACTTCATGGCCAAGTGAAAGGTTGACACCACCGCTCCCAATTTGTTAAACATAGGCCACCTTATCAAAATATTATCAAAGGTGTTAAGGTTAACTAGAAGGTACCTAACTGTTATGGTTTGGGAGACAATCTCGTCGCCAAAGGTGGTGAGCAAGACTTTGTATCCCTTAGGGTCGACTTGTTCTCCGATGAACCCTACCAGCTACCCCGGGTAAGATTACATCAAACTTTTTGAAATCTCCAACTTCTTGAAGGTATCCATATACAGGATATCAATCGAACTCCCTTAGTCGATGAATGTCTTCATCACACCAAAATTGGCTAACTTTACCGTGATGACCATGGGGTCTTCTTGGTTGGGGTTGACACCCCAAAAATCATCATCGATGAAGGTAATGAGGGGAAGCTTCTTGAGGGGCTTCCCTACTGCGTTAACCAACCAAACCACCTTAGGTGTCGTTTTCAACCTGAACTAGATGCACCTCACCCAACAAAACCTCATTCAATGGTATTGATCACCCCTTTAGTCACATGTTTACTCCTTCCACTAGGGTAAAGTCCTGAAGATCTTGCTTCCTTGCCCTTGGGGTCCATCTCTGTTTAATCACTAATTGCTGTCTGATCGATGGACAAAGTCACAAAAGTGCCCTGCCTAGATGAGCTCTTCTATCTTGTCACACAAGGCCTAACACTCCTTCCTCAAGTGTCTATAATTTCAGTGGTATTGGTGTTGCTTTGACTTATCCGCAGTCATTGATGACTTACTTTTACGAGGCAAAAGCTTCGTGCTACACACCTTTTTCATAATTCAAGCTCAACTGATATTTAGCGGGGTGTAATGATTATATTTGGAGCCTGAAAGCCCCCGATCGGCTTTGAACCTCTTTTCATGGCCTAACCTTGCCTTCTCCTAGTCTCCAACCTTTTTTTGAATCCTTACATGCATCTAATCTCAAAACTTGGCCATCTCTTCCATCTGGATGTACCTGACTGCTTATGCCTAGAGCTTGTCTATGTTTGCGGGTGACTTTTGCATAGGCTTGTTGGAGAATGGACTCGGCTTGAGCGTCATGATCATTGAGTGCAAGGCCACCTTTGGATTCAAATCCCAAATCTTCACCTACACATTAGCAAATTTCCCTATAAACGCCCACAAGGCCTCGCCATCCTCTTGCCTCAGATTCATTAAGGCAACCAAAGTTAGGTAATGCAGTCTATTATTGGCGTATCGAGCCCTGAACCTCGCAATCAAGGTAGAAAAGGACTATATCAAATTCGGTTGAAGTTAGGTGTACTAGTTAAAGGCTGCCCCTTCAAAAAGGTAGGGAACACCCTATAAAGTATGGTGTCATCATTAGTAAAGAGATTTTCCTAGGTGGTGTAGGCATCAATATGCTTGTCGAGGTCGATGGTCCCATTATATCAATCGATGTTAAAGCTCTTCCACAACAGGGGGAGGGGGTCTCTATAATGTCATCCACGAAGGGATGCCTTCGAATTGTCTCACACAAGGTGAGGGGGTAGGACTCGATCATGGTCCTCTGATGTGACTCTACAACCATCTTCACACAAGTTTCACCATGGCGAATGGTTTCCTCCTGCAAATGTTGGGTACCATGTTCAAACGTCACTTACTCGTCCTCAAGGGGAGTTGGGCTTCTTTTGTGCCCCTTCACCAACCGTCAAACCTGTTCCTTGATATTCATGTTCTCTTTTCCAGCTTATCTAGCTCCTCTGAATTTATCCTCTATATGGCCTTAATATTTTGGCGTAACACTTGTATAAGGGGATGATCCTCCAACAATGGTGCAACATTGTGGCCCTAGTTTTCGTTCCTATTATCTGCCATCTTGCTTCTAGTCCTTACCATTGCTGAGGGAGGTGGTGGTCGGAGAATAATTCTACTGGCCCCACAATGGGAGCCAAAATTTTCCTGCCAAATTTGGTTCTCCTCCGTGGTTCCTCCTTTGGGTGTTTCTTCCTCTTCTTCTTTGTCTTTGTCTTGTCCCTCTACCCTCTCACTTTCATAGCGGGTACTTGCAAAAACACTCTAATGCTCAAGTTAGCGAAAGGTGTCTATAAGGGTTGTAGGGATTAGGTTAAGATTAAGGTTAGAAAGTATGCACCTCACACATATGTGTGTCTAGAAGTGGCCAAGTTACCTGATTTATCTGTCATAAATGCCAAGATTAGGATCGTGACTAGCCAGATCTCGTGAGATATGGTCATTCAAAATGTTCCTTATTTTCCTATTTAGGATCACCCGAGGGGTATTCGAGGTGCTAGTTTGGTAAACGACTGAGGTCACTTGGCTGTTTCCAAGAAGCCTTCTTACCTTGGTTGGGGTAAGCCTTATCTTGCCATTTCGGCTGTCATGGAAAATCTAGGCTAGTCAAATACCTACTTTATAACTCATATTTTCAAGAGACTTAAGTGTTCATTTGGTTTAATATTAGAATAAAGTTGAATAAAATTGATTTTTAATTTATAAAAAAATTATTTTGAAAAAATTAAGAGAGAAATTGCAATAAAATGTATGTTTTTAATTGAAAAATATGAGGATTGATTTTTAAACACTTACGAACAAGACTTAAGATTTCACATCCCAAAAAAAAAATTTGGTGTACAATTCACACGGTGTTAAAGTACCGAACATGTTCTAAGGGGTAAGGATCCTTTTATATGAAATTTTTGTTTATATAGTCAAATATGATGATCTAATGGTTTGTTTTTAAAATTTCTACTTTATAATAGAAATATATTATGTTAACAAAATTTATTGAAAGGTTAAGATCTCATCTAGTGATAATGTCACTGGAGAAAATGTACTCCTTGTTCTAAGTACGCCTTCTGAACATTTGCTCAAGACTCGGAAGTATTATACAGTCATCAAGCTAGCATTATTACACATAATTTTGGTAATTATGGCCAATATTCATAAAATGTTGTGATTTTTCCTATGAGGTACATAAACAAATTTATAAATATACTTGAAAATTTTCATTATATCATTTACTTTTTAGCAAGCATCTAGACTTATTTCAATTAGGTGGCATTATTTCGATTACTTTTTTTCATCATTTTCCACTCTTTAATTCAACTAATTTCAATCCAGGTACTTCAGCTGCTATGGCTGTAATGCTTATAGTCTATCTAATTGAATTGCAGTTTCAGAAGCAAAACGATCTCTAAATATATTTTATTCTAGAAGGGTGAAAATCCAACCTAATAAAAAATTGAAATCTTCTTGTAGAAACATGAATTCCTTTTTTTGATCACGAAAATTAGGAGTCAATTGACACATAGAACGGAGAAGAGAAAGCAAAGAGAAAAGTTTATACATGATAATTGATATTTTTTATGAATTATATGATAATTGATATAATGTGATAGAAAAAAAAGAAGAGAAATTAAATCAAAATATGAGAATTGACTTTTAATGAACAGCAAAAATTTTCTTCCAAAAATTTAATATAGTTGTATACTTAGATTTAAACTCAAGATTACTGAAACAACTCTACGTGAGTTTGACCATGCACTCAATAATAAATTAATGAAGTGTTTAGTATATAAGAATATATCATTATTTTTTAAACAAAGAGGTACATATTTTTAGCAACCCCTTCAAAAATAACATGTCATATTCTAGTGAGTAAGTTCCTAAATCCTTTTCCTTCCCATTCTGCCATTTGGGGTTTCTTTCTGTCGAACTCCCATCATTTCTCTATTAAACATTTTGAACTCTAAAGCAAAATTCGAGTAACTCGCCCCTCTTAATAATCAGTCACAACCCTTCATACACATATTTATCCTTTTTCTCATTCTATTGCTTGCTCCACTTTGAACATTTAGGTTTCCTTTCCTCCAATATTTTTCAGGATGTTGTAAAGAAGCACTTTGGTTCATTGGTCCCCTCTTTTATGACACTTTCTTCTTTTTCTTCAGCTTTCTCCATATCTAATATTTATAATGATGCTCATGCCTAATTCTTGGATCCCATGAGAAATGTGAAAAACCTAGACACTGTTATGGATTTCTTCCACGAAATGGTTACCATGAACCTTTCTTATGTGTCAAGGGCTTCAACTTGTAGTTCAACATTGTCGTAAAGATGAAACATTACACAATTGCCATTTCCCCAATCGAACACATGTATTCCCTAGGGTTCAAACCAGACGTATGGACTCTCAATACCATCATTAATTGTCTCTACTGATTGAATCACACTGTATTTTGGCTCTTCATTTTGAGGCTTATGTTCAAAATTGGCATGGAGCTCGATTGGATGACTCTTGATACCATCGTGAATGGGCTCTGCATAGAAGGCAATGTGGCTCAAGTAGTGAGGTTTGCTAAGCAGTTGGAAGACGTGGGCTTTCGATCTAATCATTACACCCCGTGCAATAATAGTTAATGGATTGTGCAAGGTTAGTGACACTTCTACGGCAATCAAATATCTAAAGAAGATGGAAGAAAGAGATTGTGATTTGGAATGTTACAACTTACAATGCAATTGTGGATGGTCTTTGCAGGGATGGGATTGTATCAAAGGCTTTCGATTTCTTCTCAGAAATGACTGGCAAAGGTATTCAACCTAATCTCTTCACTTACAATTCCTTAATCATGGCCTTTGTGTGTTTGGTAGATGAAAAGAGGCTGCAACTCTATTGTGTAACATGATGAGAAAGGGAATCATGCCAAATGTGTACACTTTTAGTGTTTTAATTAACAATTTTTGCAAAGAGAGGATGGTTTCAATTCAAGGACTGAAAGCATAATAAGTTTCATGGCTCGTATGGGGTAGAACCCAATGTTGCCACCTATACATCGATAATTAGCACTCATTGTTTGCAAAATCAAATGAAGGATGGCATGGAAGCATTTGATTTGATGATTCATAAGGGTTGCTTAACAAATGTTGTAACTTATAGCTCATTGATCCATGGATGGTGTAAAACTAAAAACATAAATAAGGCTTTCTATCTTTTTGCTGAAATGGTTGATAATGGACTAAAGCCAAATGTTGTCACTTGGAGCACTCTTATTGGTGGGCTTTGTAAAGCAGGGAAACCAATAGCTGCAAAAGAATTGTTTTTTATGATGCATAAACATGACCATATCCCAATCTCCAAACTTGTGGCATTATATTGGATGGCCTATTCAAGTGTCATTTTCATTCCGAGGCAATATCATTATTTAGGGAGATGGAGAAGATGAATTTGGATCTTAATATTGTAATTTACAATATTATTCCGAATGGAATATGTAGTTTTGGAAAACTAGATGATGCACGAGAACTCTTTTCTTGTCTGCCAAGTAAACGCATGAAAATTGGTGTTGTTAGTTATGCCACAATGATTAAAGGTATATGTAAAGAAGGACTATTGGATGATGCTAAAGACTTATTGATGAAAATGGAAGTGAATGGTTGTCCCCCAAATGAGGTCACTTATAATGTTTTTGTCCGTGGATTGCTATGAAGATATGATATTTTGAGATCAATGAAATACCTTCAACTAATGAAGGCAAAGGTTTATCTACTAATTCTACCACCATAGAATTGCTCAGCTGGTATTTCTCTGCTAATAAAGAAAATAATGCATTATAAGAGCTTTTGCAAAAGGTTGTTTGAGTGTATAACATTGGTATATTTGAAATACAAGCATTTTCTTAAAGGCCAACCTGTTAGCAGAGTCAGGCTCTATACACCAGGTTTAATATAAATTTTTCTATTATTCCTCTTTTTAATATTCTTATATTCCCATAAACAATGTTTGTTTGTTAGGGCTAGTTTTTTAAGTAAATATATAGTTCACCCAACACTATTTCTTGCACATTTAAAAGAATATTTTCTAGAAACCGATCAAGTTAATCTAACCATGCAATGAATAGTGTTTTTCTGGCCATCAGTATCACATGGATAAAACCATGATATCATAACATAACACCTTAAAGAAACAATATTCAATTTTAAAAACAGCATGATGTGGATTTAGTATGATGGAAGTGACTTCAAAGTAAGAAAAAATTAAAAAAAAAAAGGACAATTAATAGTGCAAAGAACCAATAGTTTAACTTTCCTTTTTGTTTTTAAATTTATTCCTTATAAAATCACTTTCATGTCATTTCTTCTCCATGTGTTGATGCCATCATCAACCGGCCATATTTGAGATGATACATACCTAAATGATGGAGGACCATGTATTGTATTCACATAATATAATAGAGATATGTCATCAAGCTTTTATAAGACTAGAAGGATCTTGTTAGTGGCAAATTTAGTTGCTAAAATCAAACTCTTCCATTTATGAGCATGTGTTCAAATATGCCCATCTTATCACTGTCCAATAAACAAGCATTTTATAATTAAATAATGAATTATAAATACAACATTGGCGGCACCTTTCTTTTGAACTCAATTTATATGTAGTTTTGGTTTCATTATCTATCAATGTACAAATTACATTAGTAATAACTTCCTTTTTTAGATGTCAAAATAATTGTACTTATAACATAATAATTAAGGGTATGTGTATAGAAGGACTATTGGATGATTGGGATAGAACTGGTTTGGAATAAATAAGAAAAACTAGAAAAAAAATGTTCAAGGCAAACCTCAAACTCTAGCTCATTGTTAGATTGATATATGAACTGGGTTAGAGATGATGAATATAGAAAATAGAAAGTATCCCTCACAGGCATTTGAGAGACCTGGACTCTCGTTCTTTGTAAATTCAAATCCAAATATGAAGTACCTTACTAACTCTTCCTCCTTCCTATTTATATAAGTCCCTTCTTTATTGTGGTTTACTATCTTCTTGACAGTTACAACTTACATTCTCTCCTATTGTCCACTAGATAGTTACAACTCTACCTCTCTCCTATTAATTCTTGCCACCCACTATCTCAATTAATTATCCTCCAGACAATGACTATTATTAATAACTCCCTGTGGATGTAATATTTTGTTAGCACTCTTCCTCTGCCTATTATAAATTTTTTAATGGGTGGTTTATCAACAATAGTCCCCCAAAAGTTTACCTTGTCCTCAAGATGAAAATAAGTTGTCTTGAATGGTGGGAGCTAAATCCGAAGAGTTCTCACAATCTGGAAGATATAGTCAATCAATCAACTGGGCTCTTACAAATTTCCAAAACCGCTACTAGCTAAACTTGTAACTCTAATTCATCAGATAATATTGGTGGTGGGGGTTGAGAACAACATTATCATGAGATGGCCCTTTTTAATGACATATGGAAACAAAGTGAATTTGTTAGCAAATTTCAACAGATACATACCTGAATGATGGAGTACCATGTATTGATTATTTACAACATTTGACTGAGATATGTCATCAAGCTCTTGTAAGACTCGAAGGATTTGGTGAGTAATAAGTCTAGTGGCTAAATTTAAACTCTTCTGTTGATAAGTTATAATAAGCCCATCTCATCACAGTTCAACACACAAGCATTTTATAACTAAATAATGGATTATGGATACAACATCAATAGCACCTTTCTTTTGAACTCGATTTACATGTTGTTTTTGTTTCATTATCTGTCTATGTTACAAATTACCTTAGTAATAACTCCTTTAATTTATTTATTTCCTTTGGATTTATTTTATAGGAAATTCACCACAGGATACTTAAATATGAGAGGGTTTATTGTTGCTTTTTAGGTTTTCTTTTATTAATTTTCTTTTTATATTTTAGTGCTTCTCAATTCCTCTATGTTTTAGGTTTTAACAACTGAGCATACATGCCTAAGATTTCCTTTTATTTCCTGAATAATTTCTACTTCTAATTTATGCCCTTTTTGCTGATTTATTTTCTTAAAGAGAGAAAGCATGGGAACATAGCAATTTGAGGAGTAGCAAACTAAATATGAGTGGAGAAGATTGAACTTATGATTATGATAAAATGATGGATGATGAAGCTCATGTTGCTTCTTTTTGGATAAAGGAAATCAATGGGAAGATTCAGACCCTTGTGAGAAAGAAAAGGAAAAACAAAACAAAGAAAAGTAAGTATGATGAATGCAATCAACTTCCTTTATTTGGTTTCTTGAATCCTTTGTTAGGGATACAAGCAATAAGATAACGATAAGCGGGGTCGCTAATATTATAAATGAGTATGCTAACCTGAATGACCTTCTTCATTGTGCAAAAAAGAATTGTGTGATGAGAAGTGGATTCATTTGCTGTTTGGTTGAAAATCAATGACTTGCTAGAGTCACACTTTGTTGAGAACCGTGGAGAATCTTTTGATAGTATTTTTTTTAACTTAGAAGATGATGAGAGTGTCTTGGTAATGTGTGAAACCTTGACAGCAATAACTTCAAAGAGGAACAGCCAATCAAGTTTGAAGGAGTTTTTTCACCACCTTCCTTTTAACATCAAGCTTGTTTATTTAAGAAGATTTCTAATTAAAGACCTTCTGAAGGACCCTGAAACTTTTGAGATAAAAGTAGTTAGAAGCTTCATAAGAATTGGATCCCAAATGACTACCTTCTAAAATAGTCACACAACCTTCTACAAGTCACAGGTAATTTGGCTGTTATAGCCTGTAGGTTGATTATGACATTGCATTGCATTCTAACCAATGCTTCCTTTTGATGACATTTAAGTGTATAAGTTGGTTTGAAACTTATTCTCGTCAAACACTTCAGTTTTATACTAGTGCTTATCAAAAGTAGAAGTCACATATAGAAAAGCAAACTAAAATATACTTATGTACTCTTTATGGAGATTATTAGTATAGGTCACACACTTTTTGATGACTCGGCAAAGTAGAAGTTTAAGGTGTACAAAGTTGAGTATTTCATTTTTCTTGATGTTGATCTTATTGATGATTGTAGGCTTTGACCAACTAGGCGAAGCAACACTAAACCCACATTGTTCTGCCACTCGAGTCTAAAATGTGCCAATCACATCTTTGCTAACTTGTTTACCATCCCATCTACTGCCATGACCAAGCCAACTTGATTAGAGCCATTTGAAATTAAAGTGCATGTTTGGTGCAATGTTTGGGAAGTGATTTATTACATTTTTAGAAGGGTAGCTTTCACATTTTTTAACAAAATTGACATGATTCCTCACATCTTTAGAAAAGTTAATTGTTGTAGCTTTCTCGTGTTTTTTAACAAAATTTACGTGATGTCTTTCTTTGCAAACAAACGGGAAATCCCTTTTGTTAATAAAATTTCCTCAGGGACACTAATGACTGACGGCACAACCACCATGATAGATGAAGGGCTGGCAACATGTGCCATGTGTTCCCTCTACCATTCAACTCTATTTTATCTGTAAACACCCAATGTTGGGGTAAGCTTATGCTTTTTGTGATGACAATCTATGTCTTTAGGATTAATGGTATGACACTTTATTCATTTAAATCTTGAATGACTAAAATTAATTATTTATGGATAATGAGAGATGTGCCACTGGTTACCAACCATATTATAATATTTGAGGAAGCAATGTTCATGGTGGACCTCATCCAATTCCCTTTTTTTTTGTTCCTTTTTTTTTCTCTTTGTCATGCTTTCATACAAACAATTCCACCTAGGTAAAGTTTGTAGGGTCCCATTCCATCCACAAAAAACATGAGGAACAACATTACTCATTCAAAGGTGATGATCAAATCAACAGCGACTTCCTGAGACTCAGAATAACAACGACCCACTCCCTAGTAGTCTAGCATTGAGAGGGGAGACCTTTCCATTGATCCCGCCTTTCTCGAATCACCAACCTTACTCCTCACATTGATCTTAATCCTGGAGGCTCAAGCTTAGGATCTTTCCAAGTCTCCCACCCCCAACAATCCATTAAATATATTTTAAATATGTTAAGAATTGAAATTTTTATTAATTTATAGTATATTAGTATTTTAGCCCATGTAATATACAAGAAAAATATTTATTTCATATAATTAAAATTTATAATAAATAAATACCTTTAAACATATAAATTATAATTAAAATTTATAATAAATATTTTTTTAACATATAAATTATATTTTAGATTTATGATAAGCAATTTAATTATGATATAAGATTATTTTTAACTATTAATAATCTCTTTTAAAAAAATATTGAAATTCAATTTCAAAATAAAAAATAAATTAAAGGATAAATTAAAAGTGATAAGAGGTTAAAATTATTTTTATAAATGCTCTCTTCGAAGAAAAATTCTTAAAAATGCTCTCTTTGAAGAATATCTCTTAAAAACACTTCATTCAATATGTTTATTCTAATTTTTATATATAGAAGACAGAGGATATACATACGGGTTTATTTGAATAAAAAAAATTAAATATGTAAAAAAAATTGTTGAGAGAGGAAACACACATGCACACACACGGGCGTGCACACACACACATATCACTACAACAATACAACAAATTAGCATTGGACACAAAGAGTCAGCCATGAAAACAACGCAATTAGAGTCGGCCAGGCCGACTCTAGTCTGACACTAAATTATTTTTCATTTAATTTTGTGTCTTATTTTAAAAATTTTGAACTTTCGTTAGTGATAACCAACTCTATATAGTGATTTTCATTTAAAAAATATTTAATTGTATTTGAACAAAGGTTTAGCTGATGCAGAATTAAGACTTTGCACAAGATCTCACGCTATTCAACTCATTTGCCCTCGCACAACTTAACTCACTACCCATGAAACCCTAATTGTGTCTTAAATTTGCCCCCACTTCCCTTTGCACCCCTACGATTCCAAATGCCCAACTGAACCTTAACACTTAGAGCACAAATGCTGGGATGCATGGCGCTGTAAATGAGGGTAGAAGGGTATGATGCTATAGTGGTGCAAGGCTTTAGATGCGGCAGCGCGGCTAGGTGGAGGAAGTGCAGAGCTTCGACAAAGAAGGGAAAATAAAGTGAGCGAGGGGGAAATCGAGTGAGCGAGAAATGTGTGCGGGAGAAGGGGAAGAAGGTGAGTGAAGGAATTACTGCGATTCTTCCTGAATAGCCTAGATTCTCCTGTCGAGAGTTACTTTGAAAGTATTACCTAAACTCTTTCAACTGAATATGATGAAGCCTATAAAAGTGGTGGCATAACGAGGAACGGGGAGGGCGAAAGAGTGAGAAAGCAATAGAAAGAGAAAAGAAGAGTGGAAGAAGGTTATGGCGCCGCTGTCATGCAGCCCACCATGGCGGTGGAGTGTGAAATGACGAGTAGGGATGGAGGATGTGCGAGACTGAGGGAAAGAAGGAAAAAAATGGGAGAAAGTGTTGTTACACACGACGACAGAAAATCGTTGTGAATGTTTTCGGTGACACTCTTTTTTTTCTTTTGTATTTCTTTTTCCATTCTTTATTTATTGTTTTCCCTTCTTTTCCTAGTTCTTGCTTCTACTCAGCTTATAAGTGTCTCAACATAGACTTTTGAAGATTTGATTTTACTAGTTGAAGTCAAGATAGATTGGAAAGGAAAAATCTTTTTATTTAAGTGGACTAAGTTAATATAATTTGTTCACTTACTTACTTTGTAGGGTGTAGGACACAATCATCAAAAAGTGCCCCTTCTATCATATTTATTGATGAAATAGATTCCCTATGTGGTCAGTGTGGAGAAGGCAATGCGAGTGAAGCTTCAAGACGAATTAAAACAGAGCCTCTAGTGCAAATGCAAGTAATAGTTTTAATAATTTGTTAGTTTACATTTGAATTGCAGCTTTTCATATGCACAACAAGCTACCAAGAAGACTTGGTCCCAGTTATATAGCCATATATGTGGATTTGTTATTAATTTAGTTTCAAAATATGAAGAGAAAACATAAGTGATTTCTCAAATTCTTTGATATAAACCCATTTAGGCACAAGCATGTATGATTCATTTTGAAAAGTAGGTTTCCTTCCTTGGGTTATGTCCTCAGATGGCTGGGTGCTTATTAACACATCTTGCATGCTTCAATTTTTTCCATTGGAAATAAGACAAGCTAAACTAGTAAACCTTCATTTAAAACAATTTTCAGCTAAATTTTTCTAGTTTCAGCATGTGAGGAGGCTATGGTAGTTAAATAGCGGATCAAGATTGAGCTAATTCATATTGGCCCTTGCCTCTTATTAGTTTTTTGGGACTTTAAGTCATGTTTGAGTGTACAATAACATAAATACTTGGAACTAGCTTTAGTTTTATACTTTCCTTAAACCTTTAATTAGCATGTAGTTGTTTCTGTTATTTTTCTTCTTATTTAAAATAATTTTAAGCCATGATAATTAATAATTACATTCACCTTAGTTTAAAAGTTCTCCCTTGCAGTGTACTCAGCATGTCTTGTTCTTATTTGGTGAGATGTTCGTACTTCACAAACAAAGTTGCATATTTTCAATTGCTCTTTATCTTATATCTACGTCTCAGAAATAGAGTCTTAGGTCTGTGTGACAATCACTAATTTGTGATTCTGCAGTTTTTCTTGTTTGTGTGTGAAACTGCGAATTGTTATTTGATTATCAAGTCAACATGTTTGATTTTTTTAATATGTATTTTCAACAAGATATTTATTTGTTATTATGTAACTAAACTATTGAAGCATGTTTTACTGGTAGCCAAACACTTAGAACCACTCAAGTGTTATTGTCTTTGTTCTTATACTTAACCTGTCAAAATTTGTAAAGTAACTTGGTTGATGTTTTTAGTCATGTAAAAAGTTGCATGTGATATTTGATAATTAAGTTGCATATCGAAATATTTCCCCCTCATATAAGTAATCTTGTTTTCTGTTTACTAGTTTATTTTAAGTTGAATCCAGTAGTTATTAGTTTGTAAATTGTACCCCTAAGTTTCCCGACCTAATGCATAATATTGTCAAAATATGGCTCGCTTATCTATATTTTATTCTCTCATTTTGATTCATTTTTTTGCTATTAACATCAGGCAATTGCCAACATTTTTGGTATATGTTCTTTCTTTCTTTTTTTTCAATTCTCTTTATTTAATATAATTTGTTCACTTACTTATTCTTGTAGGACACTAGTAATTGAGGCAATGCAAACGATGTCTTCACACATGAACCCTGCAAAGTTCAACAAGGTTGCAAAGCTTTTCAAGTTCATGAATAGAAATAGTTTTCTTTATTATGATGCAGGTCATATAGGAATGAGTAAATTTTATGTTTAGATAACAAATTTCCAATTGTTATTTTCATGAAATTATACATTTATTTTCATAATAATTTCGCTATATTAAAATAGTTATCATGAATTGGAGTCCTGCATAGGTTACTTACCATGTGAATTGGTAGACTTTAATAATGGTAGTTATTGTTTATTTGAACTTTATTTTACCTATAATTACTTATGTTATGTGTTGGATGATATGATATGTTTTTCTATCATGAATGATGTATGATGTATCATAATTTTTTTTAAAATTTTGCTAAGTGTCACAAATTTTCTACCCATTTGGAACAACATCTAGTTTATCACTCAAGTGTCTTGATATTTATGTTAGATGGTTAGTAGTATTTAGGAATGCAGGGGAGTAAGGCCCACAACATGTAGATAGTTGGAGGTTGAAAGGAAAGATTAGAAACGGCTAAGCCAACTCTAAATGAAAAAAAAAATATTAAAAAAAATAAATGATAGAGTCGGTTTGGCTGACTCTAAATGAAAAAAAAAAAAACTAAAAGGCTTAATAATAGTTAGCAACAGCTTCTCCTAGTGACGGTGTAAGTGTTGGTTATATAAGTCGACTCTAATTAGTGTTGGCCTCAATTAATCGACGCAAGCAAGTTAGTGTCGAGTGTTTTAATGTTGGTGTCTGTTTCGACGCATGGTATAGTCGGCTTTTGGCCGACTATAAATTATAGTTTTGTTGTAGTGTGTGTGTGTGTGTGTATAGGGTCAGGATCCGTTGACACTAAATGTCAAAGTTAACCAAATTATACCTTCAATAACTTTTTGTAGAATGCAAATTTAGCCAATCCAACCGTTGAATTGTATGATATTCTCTTCATGATTGTGTATATCAAATTTTACATCATTTGGTCTTTTCTAGTTATGTTATCCAATATTGAATATTTATATATATTATAATATCATATTATACGTTAAAATAAAGTGATGTGATGAATTATTACATAATTTTAGAATTGTATGAAATTTTGTATACTTAATCTAATTAATAAGAACATCAAATTCAACGGTTAGATTGATTAAATTTGCATTCTACAAAAAAGTTATTGAAGGTATAATTTGACTAACTTTGACACCTGGTGTCAATGGATCCTAACCCATATATATACATACATACATACATACATATATATATATATATATATATATATATATATATATATATATGAAATTATTCACTACAACTAACTATCATTATATAAGAGTAATTGTATTCATTTTTTTTTTTTTAGTAAACATGTTATTGGTGCAAAGTATTCACTGACTTTGTCGATGACTAATCTCTTCCAAAAAACTTAATTGATCACCTTTTATTGGAGTCTTTCCTTCTAACCACATGTTTTTCATCTACAAGACTTAAACTTGAGGCCTTGCTTAAGGAATCCAAACTCAATTCTACTCAAACCAACGACATGTCAGTGTATTCAAAATTATTTACATCTTTATTCCTTTAACATAACATTTTCTATTATTCAAAATCAAAAAGTAGAGAAGAATATATTTCGTAGTTTTGATTTTTGATTTTTGATTTTTGAATTCGAAATGTCCTCTGGTCGAGAGAAAAAGTCTAATCAATATCGTAGTTATTGATTATTACTATTAACTACAAAAAGTTTTTAACCAATTTGACTCTAAAAGAGAGAATGTGACAATGTGTTACAGAATAAAAAAGAAAAGTAATATTATTCTAATGTCCCACCGTATTTTTCCAAAACAAAATTAGCATTTTTTTTATACAATTTAATATTTTCAACTAAATATTATGATTATGGGAGCTAATATTTTTATAGAATTTAATTTTAATTCATTTTCAGTATAAATTTTTATGTTATTATTCATTAATATATTTCTGTTTTAATTAATAAGTTTAACAACAAATAAAAGAGAAAAAAAGTCATGCACTAACAGTATAAAGTAGTTTTACACTATCATCCAATCACAAACCACAATTTATTGTAAGTTTGTTGATTTTTATAATAAATATTTTAAAAATAATATCAATAGTAATTTCTGATTAGTTAACAGTGTAAAATTTTTTATACAGACAATGTAAAGTAGTTTTACACTATCATTCAATCACAGACTACCATTTATTGTAAGTTTGTTAATTTTTATAATAAATACTTTAAAAGTTATATCAATAGTAATTTCTAATTAGTTAATAGTATAAAACTTTTTACACTGACAGTACATTATCTTTAAACTTCAAATAAAATGCCGACTTGTCAAGTTTATTAATTAATGGGATAACGTGCCTTTAGATGACAATAGTATAACAAAACTTTCAATTATATGTAAAAAAAAAGAACAATATTTTCAATTATTATTATTATTTGAAGTAAACGTTAAACTTTTTAGTACAATGTTATCCCCCAACGCCCAAGCTCCAACATTTTGAATGGTTTCCCAACGGTCACATGCTCCGAGCCATCCAAAACGGACGATCCCATCCGTACATCAAAACTCGCTCCTATCATCCAACGGCATTAAACGTGGACAGCGAATCAAATCAGAAACGTAAATCAATACGTCGTCGTTTCGCACTCGCTTCTTGTCCTTCCTCCTCCGTTTACACGCGCCATGTTCTCCCATTTCGACTCAACAGTGCTCTCCGCGGTTCCTTAAATTCGCAACAAGAAGGAAGAGTCACACGCGAAGCGTTTTTCGCAGTGGTTCTTGAGAATGACGGAAGCTTCCAAGAAGAACGGGATTACGATCAAGAAGAAGACCAACGATCCATGGGCTTTTCTGGTAATTTTTTAATCACTTCTTGTGCTTTTCATTTTCGTCACCATTTTTAGGGTTGTGATCGTGTAATTTCTTGAGAATTTTTGGTTATATTGTGGTGCGCTTGATCATGCTAGTTCTGAACACCAACGAAAAATATTTTATGTTTGTGAAACATCGAAGATTTTAGATTTTGAATTCCATAATCACGTATTATTATTATTGTTATTATTATTATTATTAATTAATAATTAATTAATTAATGATGATAATAATTTATTATTATGGCATGTTATGTTAGGTTCATGATGTTTATTCAGTTGCTATTGTGCTTTCAATTTGTAACTCTCTGTTCGTTACTGTTAGTTCTGTTGTGGTATTCAGAGTTGTCTATTGATTTGTGATTGATTTTTTGGCGTGTTGCAATTGCATGACATATAGGAGCGTATTGAAGCACCTATGTGGGTGGATTTGACACTTGAAGCTAAATCTGGTGGTGTAGACACGTGAGTTTTTCTATTAGATTCAGTGTTTCGTTTTTTTTTTTTTTATCGAATTATATTTGTTGTTTTAATTTTTAGTTTTTGTTATGTTGCAGAGGTGATGATGACTGGTTCAACACAAGTCACCCGTGAGGAACTTTATGGAATTTTTTTTTTTTTTGGGGTTTGGTATTGGGCTTGGGATTTTTGTAAGTGGTGTTTGTGTATTTACAACAAATCATTTTCAGGTTCCACCAGATGTCTGCTCGAGAGTTAAAATCTAAGTTTTCTCACACTGGTGAGGAGATATTGACATCAGGAGTGGATTTGCAAGGAGTGAATTCACCGGAGCTTCCTTCTTCGGTCTCGAGGTCAAGAGGCAAATTCTACAACAGCAAGAAGTGGGAAGGTATTGATCTGAATATTTTGTTAGACAAACAGAAGGGTTTGAATAAGAGAGGCTTCCAACAGGGTTCCAGCTATGGTCGGGAAGTGAAACCAAAATCAAAATCAAACCTTAACAAGCCAAAAGGATTGTTGAGTGGGAAGTTGGGTTTGGCTTTTGAAAGGAATGCCAGAGGGAAAACTGAGTCCATGGCCAGTTGCAGCAATCCAGTGAGTAGTTCAAGTTCTGATCACAAGACTGGTGGAAGCACTGCAAGGAGCACAATTACATCTGAGAACACTCAGAAATATGGGAATGTATCTAGCCAACCATGTAGAAGTTCATCAGGTAGGAGTTTTAGTCCTGGGAAAAGTTGTGTTACAGGAAAAGTCTCAAGAATTCAGCCACAGAAGAAATGTATGGAGATGTCTAGTCAAACATGTGATCAGAAAAGTCGAAGTTCATCAGTTATTAGTGTTAGGAGAAGTTATGTTTCAGGAAAAGCTTCAAAAGTGGAGATTGGTGGTGATAGCATGCAATCAAGGGGTCGTAAATCATCTTCCGGGAAGTCTAGTGTTGGGTCATGTTCAAACCCTGGCTATGAAGTTAAGTTTGTGTCAAGGCAGCTGAGAGAGAAAATCACAGATGAGAAAGGTGAGGTCACAATGAATCTTGCAGTTAAGAACCGTTGCAATCCAGGTGAAATATCAAAGACATCTACCATTTCACTTGAGGAAGGAAAATCTGGTAACAGAAGTAACATCAATTTTGCAAAGTCAGCATACCATCGAACAGCAAAGTCATTGGTGAGAAGCTGCACTGTCCTCAAGTCACGTGTATTTCTATTATGTTACACAAAAATTCTTTTAAACGGTGCAGCTATCTGTCCTATATGAAGCACAGATTAATTGAGTATTAAGAATTGTTTTCACCAAATGATTGTCAAATGCATCAGATTTAATTTTTTGACTGTACCCCTTTTCTGAAAGTTACAGTTCTCTAGCTACTTATCACAATATTTTCTTTTGTAGCTATCCTCAAATTTGATATAATTTATTACTATTTAGAGTATATGTTTATCAAGGATGGTGGATTTACATTTGCAGGTCCAATATCCGTCTACAAGTTCAAAGGCTTTGTTACAACGCAGAGTCAATAAAGAAAACACTTGTACTGGTGGTGCTCAGGAGAAACTAAGAACTAGCAAGGTTAATAATTTGACAGGTAAGGGAAAAGAGAATGCTACAAGGAATGTGACAGTGAATCAGAAACGCATTGCAAGAGGTGTTTCTGCAGGGGGCCATGTTAAAAGTCATAGAACTACAGGACACAATCATCAACAGAAGGGTGACACAGCAGGATCAACTGCTTTGACAGTAGTGGTATTGTAGTCAGATTGACAATTCTTTATTGTTTTTATCAAAGAATCTAATTTTATAGTTCTTAGACTTCTAATATATCATGCATTATTATCAAAGAATCTTATTGAACGTGGTGAAAATATAGACAGCTTCTTTAATTAGATGCATGATATCTTCCATTTTTCTCATCTTGATATGTACAATATCCTTTTGTTAAAAACTTAAATGTTATTGTCAAGGACCAATTCTCCTAAAAACTTAAGCAGTTAAGTGAAACTCATGAATGATTTTTATATTTAGCTGATATAACATGCCTGTTGTTAATGTTTCTTCACAATGACTTGCCAATAGAACTTTTTGAGCTTTCGTGTCAAGCTTTCTAACCAAATATTAATTTCTTTTTCTATTTATTTATTAGTTCTTTTTTTCGGAGGGATGAAATTTTATAATTATTGCAACGGACATGTACTCAAATTATTATCCTATGTTTACCTTGGAATTATAACTTCCCTTCGGTCTCAGTTTAGCCTCTTGATCTTGCTATTGAATTGCACTACGGTTTTGTAACTTGGTTGTAAAGTGCTTTTTGTTTTCTTCCCTTTTGCGTTTTTGTTTTAAGTGATATTTGGCAAACCTTCCAAGTCTAATATGCAAGTTCATTATTGCAGGGAAGAGACACCGATCAACGTGAAGCAAAGAACCCAATTAATCTAGCCAGAAGGATTTACCTACGTTAGGGGAGTAGAGCTCACTTTTTTTTTCTTATCCCTTCCCCCCCCAACCCATTCATATTTTCAAGTGATAAAAAAATAGGGAAAAATTAGCCACAAAATCTGGCAATGTCACATCCCTCCGTGAAAGCCTTATGTTGGTTTGTGCTAGCTCTACTGCTCTAGTATACAGCGTGCGTGAGTCTATTGTGGTTATGACACCATCCTGCAATTTTGGTCATAAATTTTAGTTGCTTTTCCAACAGAAATACCAATCTTCTTCGCTATACCCTTTTCTGGCTTTTTCATCATATGTAATGATGTAAATCAGTAAATTCCTGTTCACCCACTTTCACGTACGTAAATTGCTGTAAGGAAAATGATGAATGCAATTGCATAGACAAAACTCATTACCAAGATCCTCACCACACTCACCATTGTCTCTTCAATTCTTTTTTTTTTCTCACTATATTGTTACTGGCTAACTAAGTGATTGCATTCCCCAAATATAATGAATTCTAATCCGATGATCAACACTGAACTGATAATTCTTCTAAAGCCAGTATAAAGGACATAGCTTGATTACCAGGATTAAATCATTGATCTGTCAAAACTGGAAGTTAAAGTCTCACACACTAGAGAAAAACAATACGAGTGCTGAAGTCTTAGCTAATTTGGGATGTTACCATGATCCAGTTTTAGTAATTTATGACACCCGCTCCTAAGGTGTCTTACATGCTTCTTTTATTTTTGGTCAAATCTGACGTGCCTCTTTTTTAATTTTTTGGTGAATCAAATCTTACATGCTTCTATTTGATGTTTTAAGAGTTTTCTACCGTGATCTGTCTCTTTGTAGTTTTATTGGGCGTTGGCCCCTTCGTTCACACAAAAATATTGTTTCACTCTTCCAGTCAGACCCACTTTTGATATCAACTAACAGCCCAGCGAAATATTAAGATGAATAGCATTTATATGAATATGGTATAATATTAAATAAATGATATTATTGTAAAAATCATTAAATTTTATCCTATTTAATGTTATATTAGTACACTATTATGTATAGGATATTATTATTTAATACAATATCATAACTGGGGATGACAAAAAAACCCATCCTCACATATACCTACAAGTAAAACCTGTTATAGATATTAAATAGATACTCGTTTATTAATGGGGTAGGGATGGATAGTAAGATACCATACTCGTGGGTATCTGCCTGTCATAATTATTTAAATATTTTTAATTATATATAAAATAAATTTCTTTAATTTATTTTTAGTATAAATATGTGTTTCAAAAATATATATTTTTAATTTTATTTACTTTTTGTTTAAAATTTTATATTATAACAAATATTCACGAATACTTGTGGATATATATAATATTCGTGGATACTCACTTAACGAATACTTGTATAAATATAGGCAGGTATGGGAAGACTATTGCCTATACTTGCTTTGCCCTGTTACATTCCTAATCACAAAATCACTATGACACTATAAACATTACATAATATTAAAACATTATTAGATCTTATGTTATCAAATCTTATCATGAGTATGAAGGCTTTCCAGGTTGGTAGGCCATCCTATGCTACAATCACTAGCCTTATTTTTTTGGTTGGTATCAAAGTCTATCTATCAATTTTCTTTCTATAATTCATTATGAAAGAATCAAATTGGGTTTAAGTTTGGATTTTTAGTGATAAATATATAAGTATTTATACCACTTGGCCAAAGCTATCTCTATAAAACAAACTTGAGTTCTTATTTATAAGAGAATGATAATCACTCTATGTGCATTCTTTTTTATATAGTCACGTGTATTTGTTATTTTGTGATAAATGATTTTTGAGATTTTATATTGAATTAAATAAATATATTTTTAAGTCGTTAATCATTAAATAAATATTTTTTCCTTAATTTTTTAATTAATACTCAAATTTCTCCAATAAACACTAAACATAATAGAATGCTTGTAAATCACTAGTAAATTAACTTTTTATCAATTATTTTCTTTTGAAATATAAAATTTTAAATGTCTACTTTTATAATTAATTTTTTTTTCATTATCAGAAAAATAATCTTTGATTAATTAAATCAATGCTCTATTAAATACTGATTTAAACTTTTTATATTTTATTTGCTTTTAAAAGTACTCATGTAATGCATGAAATATTTAGGCTTAATAGTTAATTGCAATTTCGGTCTATTAATTTCTAATTGCTAGATTTTAATCCTCATATTTTTAAATTATGCAATTTTGGTGCATCTGTTAACTTAATATCCAATATTTAATGGAGATGCTGACATGAACGAGTATGCATGGAGCTTATTTGGTTGGGGAGTGTTGATATGGCGTGGAGCTGTCATGGCACTTTGGAGATGTTGAACACAAATGAGAAAATGCAATGCAAAAGTGTCATGCTAGGGCCTAAACACACGTTCTCATAGGATCAAGTTATTCTAGGAGTAACAGTAGATAAAGTTATTCCCTTCAACAATTCTTTGTATATGTTAAATTTTATTAATCTAACCGTTAAATTAAAAGTTTTGATTGAATAGATCAAGCTACAATTTTTTATAAAATTTTAAAACTATTTGATATGTCATTAAATTAATTCTATTTAATGTATAACACACACACACACATACATATATTTCAAAAGTGTAAGTAAATTTTAACTGTAAGATTATATAGCTTTAAATGTCCAATTTATCTAAAATTTGATATGCATGATCATTGAATTAATGTCAAACTATTCAAGAATTGGATTAATAAAATTTAATATATACAAATAGTTAATATTTTAGAAAGTAACCTTTCCTGAAGTTACTCTTAGAGAGTATGTGTGTGTGTATTTATCTTTTCTATAAAGCTATTTTCAAATAGTGGGTTTTGGGTATTGAGGGAAATAAAGCTTGCATCATTACCACAACATCTACTTGGGAATTACATTATCAACACTTGAAAGGTTGAATGCACCGTCTCCCACCCATTGAAAAAACACTTTTTCTAAAATAAAAAGTACCAATCGATAGGTAGGCCTTTCTTTTACACTCTATTTCTCGAAGAAAGAGAAGCAATCTTTTCTCTACCTGCAGAGCAAGTGATTTGAGTCTACTGACCCTTTAGGTGAGCAAAGGCACCATTTTTTTGAACTAAACATTGTTTAAACTGTAACACCCCTACTTTTATATGTTAAATTATTCTATATGTTTAAAAATTATTTTTAAGTCATCAATGTATTTAGAACAATTAATAATAATTTTAGAATTTTTTCTAGAATTTATTGAGATAATTTGTGTAAAATGACAAAAATACCCTTGATTGACTATAGGAACCAACCAGAGGCTTTTTGACCTCAAAATATTTTGAAATTTTATATTAAGTATCTCCCATTATAAAAAATTTATTTTGAAAGAAAATTAGTGAAAAATATAATAATCCTATTTCAATTCTTCCATTGTTTTTTTTAATATTTGATAATGTAATTCTGACAAATCAGAAAGAAATTTCAAATTTCTGACTTCCACCATTTTGCTCAAAATTTCAAAAGCTATTTAATCATGGTTTTTAATAATTTTTCTGAGTCAGAGCCCGGAGAAATTAGAAAATGACAATTTTGTCCCTATTTCTTAACATTAAAGATTGACATGAGGAAAAGATTCAATTGACATTAAAATTTAAATTTGAGTTTGGAATTATGTCATATGTATTAAAATATAATTTTGGAAATTTTTTGAGAATTTTCTAGAATTTCTGTGTAAAATGACCAAAATGCCCCTACGTATCTAATAAGACAGTTAGTGCTGGTTTGACATTCAAAAAGGGTTAAAATGGTAATTTTAGTTTATTTATGGTTAAAATATTTAATTTTAGAATTTTCATAAAAATTTTGGTATTTATTGAATTAAAATGAATTTTCTATGAATTTTCTAGCTTAAAAATACAAAATAAATACATATAATTTGAAATAAATTAATAAAAATTAAAATTTATTATTAAAAATTTATTTTTTATGAAAAATAATTTATTTGTCCAGTTTTTCATTAAAATACATTATTTTGATATTAAAAGCTAATTTTTCAAGTTTAGGCGTTTTTATAGATACCAGTTAATTCACCTATAGATAAATTTTGACACATGGAGGCTTGGGAAAACTGGTGGAGCACATCCCCAACCCTAAAATAGGTGATTCACCACCTATTTGGGATATGTGTCCCCAAATTGGATTAAAAATAAATAAAAATTTGATTTATGACATAATGCTTACATAATGGATGATGTAAATCTTTGGACACCTAACCCCCCTCCTTCTTCTATAAATAGGCCTCAAAGTTTTCATATTTTCACTCATCCTTTCCTCTCTCAAGCAAGCCAAATTCTTAGAGAGCTTCTCTTTCTAGAAAAAAATTTATTTTACTTTGTTTTTATACTAAAATTTTACTAGTTTTTCAACAACTAATAAAGTTCTCTTCCTAAGAGCTTTGCATCAACAATTCCATCCTCTTCATCAACTATTTTAAAGGTAATGGGGGGAGTAGGGTTGGTTCTAAATTATTATCACTTTGCATGTTGGTAGGAAGGGTTTTTCCCTAAACCTGTTTGGGCTTAAGTTTTATTATTGTTATTATTGTTTAATGTTAAACTTTAATTTTTGCTAAGTTGTTACTCTGCCCAAATTTAGATTATTAAATCATTACTAAATTTTTACTCTGCTCAAATTTAAATTATTAAATTTTACTTGTTAAGCTGTTATTCTGTTCAATTTTAGGAAATTAAAATGCATTTGCTAAGCTGTTACTCTGCTCAAATTTAGAAAATCAAAATGCATTTATTTAGTTGTTATTCTGTCAAAATTTTAGTAATTAAATTATAATTACTATATTGTTATTCTGCTAAAATTTTATATGATTACTAAATTGTTATTCCGTTAAAATTTTTGTATTATACAATTTTTGCAAAATAAGGCAAAAATGTTGATTGTACTGGTGCTCAAATTAAATAAGACCAGGGAAACCTCTACTTGAGAAGTTAGAAATTGATAGTTAGTGAGTAATGTAAAGCGAGTGACATGTAGTGACATGGCACCCTGCTAGGGAAGCTACAGTTTGGTACGCTGAGGAATGAAAGGTAGGGACCCACTTGTGGAGGTCTTGGGGGGTAGGTATTGAGTGGTGAAGGTCCTAATGGTTAGGGTAGTGTCCTTGAGCCGGGATATTTGCCTGACCAAACTCGATAACCACGACAACTACTCAGTATTCCAGGATTGGTTTGAGAGTATACCTCTATAAATGGATATCCTAAATTGTTATTTTGTTCCTTAATGATGATGAGGACTGTACCATGTGATGGTGTTGAGAGAGGTATATGTACTCCCAGTCATTTCCCAGGTTCAATTGAGAACTATTACCCACTAATGGAAAGTATAGATCCATACCTAGTCAAGGGTAGTCTGATACAACTTAGAATGAACCTTAGGATCCCTTTTGTTGTTAGCTGTGTTTTATTTGTTTTCTGGTATATTTCTTACCATGCATGTAAAAGTGATTTTAGAACAAAATACCTCACTCCATTATTTTCTTCTATGTATGATTGATTGTGATTATTGAAGACGACATTAATGCCTCGTGATGCTAAGTACGAGTTAGAGGACATCTCCACGAGGGAGGACCTAAAGACCTATAGTATATTTTTTTTTGTATAAGGGATAGGGTAGATAAACACTGCTATGTATAGGATTTTTTTGATATACATATTGGGTTAGATAGTGTCTATCTTTTGATATATTTTTCTAGTTTTCAGTATTATTAAACCATGATGTATAATTTTATGATATATATGTATATACAGTCTTACCTTTCATCTTTTACTATCATTTCCAAATTCTGTTAAGTTTGGAATTTCTTTTAAAAATGGAAAAATTTTACATATATTTTTTTATTTACTTAAACTTAATAACTAAATTAATATGAATTGTATTTAATATGAATGAGTGTTACATAAACACCATTTTCTTTTATCTTTCTTTGAAAATAATTTTAAATTTTCTTTGATTTACGTTCTTTTTTTGATTCTCAAATATTTATTTTATTTCATTTCACAACTTCATTTTCACCTAATAAAAAATGAAGGTAAAAAAATTGTTAAAAATACAACATTAATAGGCCACGATTTTGTCTTATATTTTGTTTGCAGCTACAATTAAGGCAAGCGATTTGAGTCTCCTAACCTTTTAGGTGAGGAAAGGCACTTTTTATTTTTTAATTAAACATAGTCTAAACACAATTTTTCCTTAACTTTCGCAGAAATTGTTTTAGGTTTTCTAATGAGATAATACATCTGTAGGTCTTTGAAATTTTTGGATTTTTTTTAAATAGGTTTCTAAATTATAAAAATTTGTAACTGAGTTCCTAATCTTTTCCAATTTTTGTAATTAGGTCCTTAGTCTTAATGGTCCATTTACAAACCATTAAATTATGCCTAGGGACCCAATTACAAAAATTGAAAAAGATTAGGAACCTAATTAAAAAAAACTCAAAAATTATTTAATATGAAAATTTTGTGTGTTAAATTTTTTTTATTTTGAAATGTAAGGAATAATATTTTTTAAAATAATTACTTATAGAAAAAAAAAAGTTATAACCCATTCTAAAAACTAGAGTTGTCAAAATTGGCTTGGCCTAATGACTTGGTGGGTTAGGCTAGACTGCGCTCTTTATTTTGAGGCTTAAAAAGAATAGGATCAATTTGGCCTGGCTTAATAGGCCAAATAGTCGGGCTGAGCTATAAAAATGTTGGCTTAAAAGTTTCTGAGCCTCTTTGACTTGATATTTTTTTCTTATAAAAAATATATATAAATTTATGCAAAAAAAATAAATGGGTTAATTTGGCTTGGCCTATCAAGCCAAATAGGCCAAAAAATCTGTGGCCTATATGAAAATTAGTCTCACCTGACCTACTTTTCAAACTTTGGCCTGTCGGGTCAATTTAGGCCGAGCGACCCATTTTAATAACTCTACTAAAAACACAACTCTGTCCTTAAATGTCAGTTAATATTTCCTATATATATGCATTAGTGTATGGCATAACCCAGTGGTTCTTTTAAATTTTAGGACAAAGAAGGACATTAATATTTCCTTATTGTTTTGGTCCTTACCATTAATTTGTGCCATTAACTTTGACATGAATGGAGAAATTTTATAGATCAGCACTGCCACATGTGCTTTTTTTAAATGATGTAGATGCCTAATCAAATTTTTTATTAGTTTATTTGAATTTTAAAAAATAAATGTGCCCTAATTCTCAAATTTCTCAGTCTTCTTCCTATTTTTCTAAAATTCCTTGTATCCCTCAAACTGGCCAAGAAAAAAGAATAACGCCCCCAAGAGTGATCATAGTAGCAGAGCACTCTCTTTGTAATGTTTTCTACCCGCCCCTATACATATGTTAGTCGCATAATGGTTGCTACATTACAAGATATAACATTATGCTCAAAAACCAGCAAATCAGAGGGATATTAGATGTAGCTCAGTTGCACCACCCCTGTATCATGAGAAGGTCTTTGTTGCTCCCTTATGTATGCTCCCCTGTCACCGCCCTTGTAATAAGTGTGGAATTTGCAATTACCAAACTGTTAACCATCATAAGTTAACGACACAAAGTTAACGGTGAGGATCAAATTAATAAGAATGTATTTAATGAGGACTAAAATTAGCCAAAACATTTTATAAGGACTAAAAACAAAAGACCTTAATTTTATAGGGACTAAAAACATATTTAACCCTTAAAAATATATACACAAATTGTGGTTAGTTGTAGGATGTGTAAATACACACATTAAAGTTAGAGTAAATAATGTATGTACTGACAATGTAAAGAGTTATATTGTATATATCCAATCATAAACTGTCATATATGATAAGTTTATTAACTTTTATAATAATTACTTAAAAGTCATATCAACAATGATTTTTAATTAATTAACAGTGTAAAAAGTTTTATACTAACTGTGTATAAAAGTTAAACTCTTAAAGTTATTTATGCAATTAAAGATATTAATGATGGACTAGCTGTATGATAACCTAATTTTTATTTTATTTTACTTTTTTTTTTTGTGAATTACAAGAGGCAAACTAGGAGCCCCTAGAAAAACCAGTACAAGCTGCATCAGCTCTTAGAACATTCCAAATAAAACTAGGTGGAACATCACACACACGATTACAATAATGCAACTCCAAACCTTGTTTAGCCATCAAGTCTGCCATTAAATATATTTTGATAATATATGTTAGCTACGTGATAAACGTAAGAAAGAAGTTAAAAAAACTGTTTGGTTTTAAAAATTCACTGTTTGCTATATAATTTTTTTAAAATAAGAAACAAAATAAAAAGTGATACTTCTATAAAAACAATTAAAAAATATTTTCTAAATCAAATCCTAACCTTTTCGGAAAGAAAGAAAATATTCCCAAATAATGCGTGCCTAAAATATTCCCAAATAATGAGTGCCTGGCTTATAAGCTCACAGGCAGAAACTTTCATTTTGTAGGTAATGACACACTCTATTATTTTAGATGCAATAGAATTATGTTGGACGAATTGAAAAAATAAAATAAGTGATTAATAATTTCTCTTTAATAGACTATATGATTAATTTATTAAAGTAAATATATACATATAAAATTATGCTCGTTATCATAATATCAAATTATAATATATTTAAACGCCAAATTTATTTTGTAGGGAATAAATTATGAGGTTAACTTGAAAAGAAAATGAATTTGCTATCATTTTAACGAACTTATAGATTAAGAAATTTTTTTCGAAAACTAAATATTAAAATTGAAATACTTTATCTTTTTGTCTACTTGTACATGTCTTGACATGTTCTAGATTGCAATTAAATGTAGCTAAAAGACTAGAACCAGACGAAATACAAATTGCAATTTAGTTTAATTATTTGTTTTTAAAATGTCAATCTTTAAATAAGTTGCCACGAGATAATAGGGAATTCACACTTAAGTAGTATACCTATTGAGTTCGGATTCTAAAATTTATTTGATATGGATTGTATATCAATTATTTTTCCGCTAATTTATGAGAATATCCTCTTAATTGTCTTTGATGAGAAATATTATAGAATATTCTAGCCGCACACTTATAATTAACTAATAAGAGATGCCCCTTTACATATATAATATATTATTGGGGCATGGAGATAGACAACAAAGGACTATAAAGGCATGCACTCTTTTTTGGGGCGAATAACTTGAACCATGTGCACTGTCTGCAGCATATGGACACAAAATCACAGAAAAATGTACGGAGCAATTGAGAAAATCTAACGTATGACAAGTTTTTCTTGGAAGAACCGGTAATGACAAAAAAATCAACGAAGCTGCACGTAGATATGCCAGTCCTATATATGGTATCCGTGCAAATGCAACCAAACACGGCATTAGTAGTGGTCCCAATTTTTTTTTGGCATAGCTTCTTCTCTTGGTTAGCCCAACGCAACACTAGTATTTGGTTGACGTAATCAAGTTTATAAAAGTAATCAAGTTTCTAAAAATTACACACAAGCTTTATAAAAAAACCTGTTAATGAAAGCGTTGACAAAAAAGTCTTTGGTTTGAATTTTGCTTCATACTCAAAATCTTTCTGCTGGGGGTGGCTTGTCCTCACACAATATTTAAATGAGACAACGCATCCCATTTTCTTAAATTTATGTACATAAAAAAATTGTTCATGATAAGATCTCTCCAGAGCTGGGCTGAGACCTACATACATATATTATAACGGCTTGAATATATATATATATATATATATATATATATATATATATATAATTAATCATAACTGGAAGATACGGGCAGGATATCATTCTTTGTTTGGTATTCTTTCAAAAAAAAATACAAAATATTTTAAATAGGGAAAGTCTTATAAAAATGAAGTTAATAATAATGAGCCAGGAGCCCTCAACATTATTAAGGATAAATTATATTTTAAAATTTGTTAAATTCCTAATTAAGTGTTTATCATACATGCCCAAGCGTGCATGATTGAAGCGTAGATGCAATGAACCAAATGTAATTCCTTTCATAACCCCCTTGAATATATTAAGTTGACAAAAATTCTTGTCTCTCGTACTTCAATCTTTATTTTTAAAAATTCTTGTTTCTCGTACTTCAATATTTATTTTTACTTTTTTTTTATTTTTAAAAAGAGACCAAATTTAACTCCCTCTATTGGTCCCATTCACGCAAAATTAAATAATTAATTAGGTGATGAGATGGATAACTGATTGACTCATACATGGACCAAACGCCAGCTCTGTGTTTTTGTTTTTGTTTAGTTTTAGGCATGCATAATTCCATAGCTTTACACAAATGGAAGAGAATCCCATGATTATAATAGTGCAAAATGTTTTTGGGACATGCAAGGCCTATCATATTACCATGTATGTACAATGGAAACAGTAAAAAAATCAAACAAAATCATTATGTGTTGGTATGAGTGGGAAGGATTTAGATTCTTGAACCATATATGTTTTTGATTAGATTTTGAAATTCATGTGTATGAAAAAAAATATATATATTAGAAGAGATTCTATTTTAACATAATAACGTCAGACCATATACTGAGATATTAGTCTCTCACTTATGGATAAGAAGATAATCTAAGAAATAAAAGAAAGCTCAAACAAAGTTGAAAGACAAAAATAACTGATCACTTAATTTAAACATGAGAACAGTTTATCATTAGTGCAACACTATACTGTGATGTCAGATATGTATAAGCCAAATCGGGTATCTTTAAGCAGAGATTGTGAATGGATGGAGAGTTTCAAGCATGTTTTTGGTTGAGAATAATTTGCTTAATTGTATTTTTTTTCAATTTTTCAAATTTGGACTGTGTGATTTTTATCTTTCAAATTTTTTGAGCAAATCAAGTTCTTCTATTTTTAAAATTAAGTAAATATATATGATTCTCTATTTCATTCTTTTTTACTTAAAACTCTAGAAATAATATTTTATATTCAAATAGTTGGTGATTCGTGATGGGTTTGGAATACAAATTAATTTTAAAACTATAGAATTTAGAAATTAGTAAAAAATTTATAAAATTTGAAATATTTAGTAGAATGTGAAATTGAGGTTTGAAAAGGATTCAAATTTGAAATTTTTATTTTTGGTGGAATTTAATATTTGGGTTGGTGAGTTTTTGAGTAAAAAAAAAAGTATAAACGATTTAATCAATTCAATTAGTGAATATTTTATTTTTGAATAAAAATGAAAATTTAAAAGTTTCAAACAGAAGGAAAGTGATGGAGAGAATTAGGGTATGTTTGTGAATGAAGTTTTATAGAGAAAGGGAAAAGAGAACAATTTTTTATCTTGAAGTTAAGAGAGTTAAATGATATTTATAAAAATAAATAAAAATTAAGATATTGATTGTATATGTTATTTTATTATTTTATTTTAAAATTTATCAAATTAGAGAATATTTAAAACCGAACCTTTAAATATTTAAAGGTTATTTCATTATTCTGCTTTCTTTTTATTTTTCTTCTAAAACCTAACCTTGAAATATACCCTTATATAATTATAAAAGTAAAAAAAATTAAGAATTCAAATTACTTAAAAAAATTATCGAAAGATTAAAATTATATATTTAACTATAATAAAAAGACTATAATATAATTAAACTGAATAATTATGAGCTACCGAATTCTATTTTTTATTTTCCATCTTTTCTTCTGTGCTATGATGAGTATAACTATAACACAAGAACGTCGAGTTCAACGAATAACAGTATCATTACTTCTATCATTATCAAAACCTAGAGCAATTCCATTATTGGGTATATAGCCAATGAAGGGGGTCGTCATGCGTATATCTAAGAGACAAGAAAAATAATATACTTGGTTAAGATTAATTATATTTATATTGAAGGAGAAACATATATACCTTAATCATAAGTATAAATAGGACAGTAGGATTACTACACTTTTTTAACCCTAAGCCTTGGTTTTAAGATTCCAATAAATATGATGGTTAATTAAAATTTGGATTATGAGCTTAAGATCAAAGCATATATATCTTTTCTAATTTACTAGGGATGACCTAGTAGTAAATTTTTTTGATAATTTGCATAAGATTGTTCAAATTCGATTATCGTCGTTTGTACACTAAAAAATACGTACCCTTTCTTCTTTGTGTTCGTCTTGACCTGTTCCTCATATTGCAATAATAATAATAATAAATTAAATTGTTATATAGTATTACTAACTATAAAACACTGAGTTTATCTCATTTAGAATAACTTAGTTATGATATCTATATTAACAGCTTTTTATTAGACAAAAATTATATTAATAAAAGTGGTTCTGTTAGGGCCTAATTATATTTCACATTACAGCTCAATTGAGGCTCATTATACCATGCACCTCAGTTAGACTTCGGATCAGCCAATGTCTGACATGCTAGGCACATGATGGCTTGATTGACATGCAGTTCGAGAAACGATCTTCTCACCCGCGGGAATGCCATTCATGTTACATCTTCAAGAATCACTCTGTCCATTGTACGGATTCACATGGGGTAGCTAGGTGAACGTTCCATTTAGTCCTCCCACCCAATCCTCATCATCTAAACTTATATACACTAACTAAATCATTTCTCAATTATTCCTTCTAGATTTAAATATAGTACTCATTTAAAAATATTTTTTTTCTTGAATTGTCATTTATTGAAATTTGATATCAAGAATAAAAAAAATCTTTAAAAACATAATCTCAATTAAATGAAGGGTATTTTCGAGATAGTATGATTAGATAAGGTATAATTAGTTAAGATTTATTTATATATTGAACCATCAAACATGAATTTTTTTTCCTTTTATAATATTTAGTCCAGATAAAATACTTATTTTCATTACTAACAGTTTTGAGAGATTGATTGGGCTCGCACAATAAGTAATTTTAATGTTTACAGTTTTTCCCTTCATATATAAAAAAATTTATTTATAGTGATATATAATTCCCTATATATATAAATTAGAATAGTTATCTTGAACGAGAGTGTTTTTAGTTGTTATTCTTCAATAAGAGCGTTTTTAGCTGTCATTATTCTACAAGAGCGTTTTTAGGATTTTTTTTTTTACTTCTTATCTCTTTTAATCTATCATTTTCAACATCTTTAACTCTAAATTGATTTTTAATATTTTTTTAAAAAATTATCGATAATTAAAAATTAACATTGAATTACAATCATTGTTTATTATAAATTTAAAATATAATCTATATATTCAAAAATATTTATTTATTACGAATTGTAATTATAATATAATTTATATATTTAGAAGTATTTATTTATTATAAATTTAAGTTATATAAAATAAATAATTATTTTGTGCAATGCACAAGTTAAAATACTAGTTAAGATAATCTATATATATTCATTATTCTTTAGTCTCTCCCTTTTCTTTTACTTTGTTGGCTGATGCATTGCATCTCATGCCATATTTTCCTAGTGTCTTAGTTAGGTTTTATATGAATTTTTCTTATGCTTTTAGTGTTATTTCATTGTGTTTTCGTTGATTTTCCCTTTCTAGGACTTGTTACGGTGCTTTCCTTGTTTTCGTTTTAGGTTTGAATGGTTTTAGGAAGCATGAGAACATTTGGCATCTCAGAGAGTGAAAACGGGAGGTCGTTATTGCATCCTGTGAGAAGACCATGCCTGGGGTGTGAGCAGGATCACATCTCTATCATCAGGAGCTGAAAAAGGAGCCAAATACAAAGATGCAAGAAGATCATAGGGGGGGGGGGTGATCATGTCCACAGGGGTGTGAGTGTGCCCCTACCATTTATTTCTACAATTTTTCCTTTTCTTTTTAATTGGGCTTGAACTTTTATTGGCCTAGACCTTTAAATATCTCTTTTAGGTTAGGTTTAGGGGTTCCAAACCTCTTATTGTGTGACAACATAAGATCAAGGATTTGGCGTTTCTCCTTCTTGATTCTATTTCCTAATTTCATTTTTTTTATATTTCTTTTTGTGTTTTCTCCATGACTATGTGTGAGTAAACACCCTTTTCTAGGATTAAGGCATAGCCTTGATTCAATAATGGTTGTTTAATTTATCTGCCTTTGTGCCTATTGTGTTCTCCTCTTGATTCTTTTCTTACCATGCTTTATTATGTGAATTGATTACCCATCTGTTTGCATAATCTTAGGTGTTTATTGAAGAGTTGAAAAGTGAACTTAAACATTGGAACCATAGGAAAGGAACTTAGGTTTTGAACCATGAAACTAGGTTTAAACCTTTGATGAACTAATGAATTAACAAAAGACTTAATGGGTTTAATTAAAGATAGCTACCATGAAAGTAGGGTTAATTCAATTAGATATATCTCTGTATCCTAAGAGGGAATGAAGGTTATCTTAGGTTCATTCACCTTCAAAGAGAACCGATAAGAGCACTTAGGCAAAGAAATCAAGCCATTAAGAAATCATTGTGTGAACTCCCAATCCTAGAAATTATCTTCTATTGATTTTCCCCCAGTTTTAAATACTTGCTTATTTTAATTTTTAATTACAATTTCTTTTAAATCATTCAAAACCCAAATTTTTTGAACCAATTCCTTTTGTTTAATTTCAATTAAATAGTGGTATTTATTAAACCTAACGCACAGTTCCTATGAAAAGAAAGATATTTTTATTACTTGACGACAACCGTACACTTGTGGTTTTCACACATCATTGGCCATTTATTGTGTCTCGTATATAATTTTTTTTTTTTTGTGTACAATGGTGACAATAAATTTTGAATTTATAACTTTGTGCAAACTACTTTAATCCCTCACAATTAGACTGATTTTAGTGGGTTTTGTATATAATTAGACAACCTTGATTTAAACACAAACTTATGTACACTTCTTCATTTTTCCATGTGTATCTATATATCTACTCTCCTGTATTATGAGTTTGAGTATTTATTTTATAAAATGAGATTTTTACGATTTTTACTTTCTCTATTAACTCACTTTTCATATTTTCTTTTCCCTACTTACATAATGATATCTATGCATAACTTATGAGAGTGTAATTGACTTTTTTTTTCAGATTTTATAATTTTCAAATTTAAATTATTGTTTTTATGAGTGTGTTATTAATTATTTTTAAATTTAAATTAAATTCTATTAATTATTAATATTAAGAGTATATTATTATCTTCAAATTCAAATTTATTTTATTTTAAGTTTTAGCAAATTCTATTGCTGTCCTTTAAAATATTATTGTTACAATTGTACTATTATATTCGAATTTAAGTCAAATTAAATCTTATTTTTATTGTCATTTGATTTATTGAAAGAATATATAAAGTAATGTTAATTTATGTAATTAAATAATCGTATATAAAACGCACACACATATATAGAACGTACCAAATGAAAATACTTATATATATATATGTGTGTGTGTGTGTATGTATTTATATGGGAGGGATTAAAACTACACCAGTATAACTTACACTAACTATTACACCATCAATAATTTAATATAGAATGTAATTTTTATCGATCCAACTGTTGAATTATAATTACATATTACTGAGATTGTTTTGTCAAACTTTGTTAAAATTGAATAATAATAAAGAGATAATCAAACGATTTATATTTTAGTATATTTTGAAAAATATACATTAATTTACATCCATTTTGGTCGATATGTATATGGTATCAAATAATTTTGATAAATATAAAATTTTGTACATATAATTTATGTTAAAGGAACTTTTAATCTAACGGTTGATTTTGAGATAAAATTATCTAATTAAAAATTATTGAATGATATAATAATTTGTATAAATTACATCAATGTAATAATTTGAACCCTTTTCATATATATATATATATATATATATATATGAAGAGAGAGAGGGATAGAAAGAGGATATTCTCAAGACAGCAATAATTTTAGGTATACTTTAAAAGTAGACCACACATTATTACTCAGGGGTTCTGCTTCAGTTCAATTATTAGGGGTACTTAGAACATTAAATTCCACCCGTATTGTAGTACTGTGTTTAAATTTGGAAGAAATTTTTTTCAGAAAATAGTTTTTATAAATTTTCTTTAAAATATAATTTAGTTAAAGAATAGTATACTGAATAATAATTTAGAGGACCTTTTAATATTTTTTCATAAAAAGTTAATTCTTTTTAATTAATAAAAATCACCTTTAAAATATCCTAACTTGTTTGAGTAATTTTTTCAAAGATCAGAGTCTAAGAAAATAAAACTTATACGAGACTTCAGTTAAGGAGTTGTTGCCTTACCTAGCATATTCCAAATATTAATTGCAAAATTGTGACATGATAGTGATCATAAAAGCAATTGATGAAGAACCATACATAAAGATGAAGCTGCCAGGAACCTCGGTTGCTTAAACTTATTTGGGAATGAGACAGACATTATATCCCCTGTCCTTGTCATTGCCACAGCCAATATTAATCATCATCTCGTCTCTTCTCTCTCTCTTTCTCACGGGCAATGTTTGCTTTCCTTCCCCCACTATTTTTTTTTTTTACTTTTACTTATGCACGTAACATGCAAGAGTAAATTACCTCTAAAATTGTTCCGCATGAATTACCATCACCAAACTAAAGGTACACGCGGTTTGAACGTTCACCAATAGTACCACTGTGAACGCATGGCTGCAGGTATAGCTAAAGTGACGTGTTATATTTCCTTTCTGTAGCTTAATGCATTTCCTTTTGATGTAAACAAGGAACTATATGTGTTTCATGTGTCAGCCAATTGTTATGTGAATAAAAATTCTTGGTTTCATATCACATTCTACATCTATAATATGTAATTAGGTAGTGGTTCTTTCATTCTTCAGTTAATTATTTAGCAAAAGTTCCTTAACATGCTCGCCTATTTATATGTTTTCTGTGGAAAAATAAAAAATAGTCTACTCACTTAATTGGGTTAATTATCAAGCAAAAGGTAAGCCGTGGATAAATTGTTCCAAGTCATTTCATTTAGGTCATGTTTAACGAAATAAAATAGATTGAAATAAATTAATTTTATCATTCTATTATTTAAATATTTTATAATAAAATGGAATAAACATTCCGTTATCTAATATTTAAAAAGTGAGTGGAATAGTTTGAGTCATAACTTTATCACTTGAATAAGTTTTTAATTCTTAAAAATATGATTGTTTTTATTTTGTTCCTTTTAAAAATTTATTTATTTTTATCTCTAAAAATTATGAAAAACACTTAGCTTGCTTTTAGTTCTTGGTGAGGGATTAAAACACCATTCTTATTCAATTCTGTGATTAAAAATAAATAAAATTTTTATAGGATTAAAATAAAAAATCGTGATATATTGAACTTGGTCTAAAAGCATATTTAAATCTAACATTATTTTTCCTACATTATCGTTATTCTAACATAAAGAGTCGATAATGCATATTAAATTTAAGGTAAGGAAGTAGTTTTATAATTATATTAATAAAAAAATGTTATTCTATATGGAAGAAAAATGGAGAGTGTGGGATGAAATAGATTTCATTATGGTCAATTTCATTTCTTTCTATTTTAGACAATTCGAATAATGAAACACATTAAAATTTCATTTCATTTTATTCTATTCCATTTTATTTCTTTCCATTAATTTAGAAAGCTTAATTCTAAATACTTTTGAATTAGAACCCTCACTTTAGAATTAACGACAACAACTACCAAAAAAAAAAAAAATAGCTTAGTTCGATGAGAAATAAAAAAAAAATAAAAAATCGACAAGTACTTGAAAAATAAGATATAGTTTCTGCGAATTGGTTTATACAATTACAATCCTCTTTAGAAATAAATCAAAATATCTATAATGCTTTGGCTAAATTTTTAGAATTATATAGATACCCAATCATCAACTTCCTGTAGATTCATTATTTAGTTGATCATATTGAATATATTTAAATTTGATTATGTTTATTTTTCTTATTTTAGTTCTTCTGATGACATGTTCACATTAGTTTTACCTTAAAGAGTAAAATTAATTGACGCGACGTTGAGAAGTAAAATAAATATATTCTGAGATTTTGTTCTTCACTCTAATTTTGATTTAAATAGGAAAAAGTAAATTGCTAATAAACATTTTCTATCACATTTTTTATTATTAATTGAAATTATTAGAACATGTGGAATTATGAGTGAATAGAGAATGGGATCCATATTATGACATTTTTTTGATGGGCAACCCATATTATTACGTGAGTTCTAATGCATTTTAGTCAAGTGTTATTAATATTTTTTGATAAAAATAATTAGACCAAAATTCAAGTGATTAGCACGTAGAAATATAAAGTGTCTTCTTTACATTTTATAATGGCCTTGATATGATTGAGAGATATTAAATATCCAATTCTTTAACCATGTGTTCAGTTTTTCATTAGCGTAAATTCTCAAGTATGTAAATGAAAAAATAGCAATTAGTTACTTCATGATAAACATATATTAATCTTTTTTTCCAAAAAAAAAAAAGCACATGCTGAGTCCTTGTTTATTTTCGCATACGTGGTGGAATTCCAAATTAATGGTGTCTCAGCAAATATATATATATATATATATATATATATATCGTATTGTTTATCTTCAGCACATACTCTCTCTTCCAAGATTTGGAACTAGTAGTAGAATATACATATTTATTAAGCATGTATAGTTAATACTTGTTAGGTAACATGTATCATCAACAGTAGTCCACACCATGATGAAGCCTAACAAACCCAGCGAGCTAGGATGGTCCCCGTGTGGGTGATTCATATGCCTCTGTGACCCATGTTTGTACTTTACTAGCTTAGCATTATTACAAGAGGATTCTGAAATGTTTGAACCACAATTAAGATGTACCTTTGAACCAATTGAAGTTCACCCCCCCCCCCCCCCCCCCAATTTTGTGTGGTTGAACGGGAAATTTTTGTTATGTCACTCACTAGGGTCAGCCTAGTGGTATGGGATTTAGATAATTTGTATAAGGTCTTAGGTTCTATTCTTGTTGCCGTCATTGTACACACACAAAAAGAAAAGGAAAAAAAAAACATTTTGTTATGTTTGTCTGTTAATCAACCTACAACACAAATAAATTTAGAGAGGGTTACAAAGAACATGGACAAAACGGATGGAGAATGAAGGTTGAGATAGAGGAGACAAGAAAAAAGGAGTTGTGTAGAAATGGGGGAAAAACAAAAAGGTTGCTATGTTTTACTTTAAATAAAGTTGTGCGTGGGATAATAAATTGTTCTAAGCTTGTTAAGTAACAAATTAATTTTTTATATAATTTTATCATGTCCTTCATCTTGTCTTTTGTTCTATTTCGTGATTTTTTTTAAAATTAAACATGTAATAAGTTTTTTTTATTTTATAAAATCTAATCTTTTATTTTTTTAACAAATCAGATACACCTTCGTATTAAAAAAATAAAAATAAATCTAGACTCAGCTATTTTCATATATATTAAAATAAGTACGTTTCGATATAATAATATATATAGCAGAATGTCTAAGAGTATTAGAGAAAATTAGGAAAATAGAACGCGTTTTTAGTATTAATTATTAATTGTCTCTTGTTTATAAAAAAAAAATCAACTGTCTGTTAAAATTAGTTATCAGATCGATATTGCAGTTACTTAATTTTTCTTATCAGTACTTTAAGTATTATATATGCTGTAACTCATTTTCTAATCAATATAATTTTTTGATCAATCCATTCACTGTTTTCCATCTTAACATGTATGTTATCAGTGAAAAAGCAACATGGCTCGCTTATTAGCCATTGATTTTTTTTATCAGCAAAGAAAAAAATTATTCATGGGCACAAGGGGTGCCATAATATTCATATTAATTACAAACAATAAACCAAGTTTAGTAACAGCATCCCCCATTTTACCTAGGAATGTCAAATGGGTCAACCCACCCAATCCAATTCAGCCTTAACCTGCCAAAAAACGGGTTGGGTTGGATTAAATCCATTTTAAAATTGGATTAAAAATCTCAACTCAACCCAACCCATGGTGGGTTGTGGGTTGGATTAGGTTGGGTTGACCTACCAAACCTAATCAGTTACACGCTGGGGTTGGATTAGGACGCTGAGCACAAGAGATATCTAACAAGCTCCAAGCAGTTACATGCTGCACAGCATGTCAGATGCTAATCTACCTACATGGTATTTTAGCTCCAACGTCTTGTCTAATGTCTCCAAGCATGACTGGCATCTTAGACGTTGGCCTACCCCAAAAGGTCCAGTGATTCAAGTGTATGACTCATCATTTGAAGCACAATCCTAGCGTCCAACGTTGGGCTTCCATTGGAGAGCTACTGCTTATCTTCGAATAGTGTGGGACGTCATCCAGTGTTGGACACATTGTACTTTCAGATGCAAGTGTTTTGCTTTGTTTACCTATAAAGATGTGGAAAAGATTCCTCATGATGAGTTTATTTATTTACAAATGTTGAAAGTAAAATTTATCTTTTTCTAAACATTTTCTTCTTGTTATATAACTTTTTCTCATCTTTTTATAATAGAATCATGCATTAAAACTCATTAAATAAAGATTCATCAACCACACACCCACAAAAACTTATGAAACCTCATTCTTAGAACAACAAAGGGATACCACTCTTATTCACAAAAATAAAATAGAAAGCTAGGATTCACTCTACAATAGTGAGGATAATCTCAATATGAAGGTCTAATGGAACTGAATGATAATTATGTAGGCTTAAAGGAAGTATATTCTTTGATTTTAGTTCTCTCTCTTCTCCTGTTAGGTTTTTAGAAAAATAACCCTTTTACATTATTTTCAAGGATTAAGCCCAATAGTATTCAAAGCCCATTCTTTATTTTAATTTTCAAAAGATAATTTCAAAATTGATTTAGATAAGAGTATTAATATTTTAGCTTAGATAATTATAATAAAAAAGATTTGATTGATTTGGTTGAGGATAAAAAAGAATATTACCATTCATTATTTATACCAAATCAATTCAAATTTCAATCCATAATTGATTATCCTAATAGATAATCGATTATAAACAAAAAAATATTTCACTGAGGATAATTTATCAATCTGGATAATCAATTATTTTGATGGATAATCGATTACACAAATGGGGTAATTGATTATCTTGAGCATATATTCAATATCAACCTTCATTTTGAGTCTAATTTATTTTACACCATTAGTTTTATAATTCCAATCCATTAAACCTTTAATTTCTTAAAACCTTTTCTTATGAAAACATGACCCATGATTTATGTTTAAAAAGTTGATCATTATTTTTCTATAACCTTATCTTATTTATTTGGAAAACAATTAATTATAAAATTTAATTTTAGGTTTCCAAAAATTAATTCTTTCTAATTTTAATCCTAATGAGCCAAATAAGAGTCTTACACATTTTCCTAAGTCTTTGGTTTTGTCTTCACCAAAACCTTCATACCTCAACAACAAGAGGCCATGTTCAACATTCTCCCCTTTTTTAATGATGACAAACCAAGATCACATATTCAATCTTTTGTGTTAGTGGAGTAGATCATCCTTTTAGTTTACCCCCCTAAATAATAACTTTATCTTCTCTAATACTCCCTTTGAGTCTATGATCCGAAAATATATGCTTTCCTTTCTCCCCTTTTGGACTCCTGAAAAACAAGAACTAGGACTATGCAAAATATTTAGAAAAACTAATCCATATCCGCACTGGTCCATTCCACTATAAATCCATTTTAATGGATCGGTTATTATATCCAAACCAAATTTCATGGACCAGTTTTATTGAAATCTGTTTTAATTGGATCGATTATTATCCAATTTTCTGCTAATGCAGAGCTTGTTTTGTGGATTTGAATGTCACCCATGGTGATGGAAGTGTGTCCAACACTGATCATTTTGCACCTTGGTTAAGATCTTTATTAGGACAAATTCTAAATTTCCTTTTCCTCCTTATTCTTCGTGTTTTTCATCTTGAATTACTTTTAAACTATTTTGCTTTTGTGTATGTGTGTGTGTGTAAGAACAATACATTCTTCATACTTTTTTTTAAAACCATTCTTCATGTGTGTTTTTTAAAATTATTTTTTGTGCTTTTTTTTAAACAATTCTATTTTTTCACTAGATAAAACTTCTTTTTGTGAGAACTAGTATTTTAATCTGTGCATTACACAGAATAAATATTTATTTTATATAACTTAAAGTTATAATAAGTAAATAAATACTTTTAAATATATAAATTATATTATAATTGAAATTCATAATAAATAAATATTTTTGAACATATAGATTACATTTTAAATTTATAATGAACAATTATTGTAATACAATGTTAATTTTTAACTATTGATAATTTTTTTAAAAAAAATATTAAAATTCAATTTAGAACTAAAGATATTGAAAATGATAGATTGAAAGAGATAAGATATTAAATTCTTTTTTGTAAAAGTGCTCTCGTTGAAGAATGATAGCTAAAAATACTCCAGTTGAAGAATAGAAGCTAAAAATACTCTCTTTTAAGATAGTTATTCTAATTTATATATATAAAAGATTAATTATAATATTTAAATATTTTTGTTTTATTTTTATTAGTAATAACACAAAAAATATTTAACATATTATATTAAGTTTTTGCTTTTTTATAATCTATTGTGCTTAATTATTTATATTTTAATAATATTATATTATCAATATTATTAAAAAATAATACTAAATAGAAATAAAAAAAAGTATTGCTTCTCAATTGAACTGTTTTAAATAGAATTTAGAAAGAAAAGATTTTTTAAAATAATATAGCATAACAATTATGTAAATTAAGTTATTAGATTCTACATTATATTAATAATTCAAAAAATTTGCAAACCAAACTTCAATTTGTGTTTAAAAAATTTAAACAATTGTGTAAAAAACTAGTTTATGGTTATGGTTTAAAAATTATTTAAAAATGGTTCTAAAATTAGTTTATGGTTTAAAATTGGTTTAAAATCGAACTGATTTTGAACCATAAATTGGTTTTTAATTCGATTTCAAAATCAAATCAATTTTGAACCATGAACTAGTTTTAAAATCATTTTTTTAAAACCAGTTTATGGTTTAATACCAGTTTTAGAATCAATTTTGAACCATGAACCAATTTTAAAATTGGTTTATGATTTAAAATTGGTTTTAAAATCGAACTGATTTTAAAATCAATTTTAAACCATAAACCAATTTCAAAAAATCAAATCCAGTTTTTTTTTAAAAATATGGATATGGATTTTAAATTCAATCCATTTAATTGTATATGGATTGGATTTTTAAAAGTCCAATCTATGCCCACCCCTCAAGAACATACAACCTTCCTCTCCTTTTGGCATTATAAAACATAATCAAATGAAATAGGCCAAGTAAAAAATAGGAGGTCATGTTCAACAGTAATACTAATCACATAAGCCACATAAATCCAACTAATATATCATATGTAAGAAAAGCAAGCAATCAATAGAGACACATAAAGAACTAGTAAATAATAAACATAGCCTAAAGAATGGATAAAATGGCTAAGTATAAGAATTAGTAGATAGTATTTAAACCCCAAAATATATGTACAAAGCCTAATTATAATTCCACACAAGGCCTTTCTTTCACTTTCTCATACCATATGTCATTAAACATATATCAATGATAGAAGTCAAATAAGGCATTGTAGGCATATCAAGGCATAACAAAAATCAATGCAAAAAAAAAAAAAAAAGAGGTCATGTTCAAAATGTCAAACAAGAAGCACATGCTTAATGATGAATGCCATGAAATATGTCACAATATCATAGAGGACTTTGGCATGTCAAACATAGAGACCAATATCATAAATCATGTAACATCCTAGTACACAATATTATAAGCTAGAAGGTACTAAGGATGACTAATAGTGAATGGCATAATATATTTCATAGAATTTATTAGCAAATGGCAAAAATATCTAATCCTTGAATAAACCAAAATAGTCCAAACACACAGTAAGAAAATATGTATCAAGGATTGGAATCATATAGAGGCAAAATAAACATTGTAACATAGAGCCATAAGGAGTCCTATCATAAGTTAGAGGGTCCTAATATAAGTCATGAAATCCTAAAGATGGTTCTAAAAAGGAATATATAAAAAGGAGCCTAGAAAATCCTAAATGCAATGAATGATCCTAAATATATATAAACTAGTCCAATGACAAGCCAAAATTATGAATGAATGATTTTAGATATGAATTAATTTCAATTCCAATAATGCATCCTAAATGCTAATTTCCTAATCACCTAATTATAATTCTAGTTAATGCATGAACAAAATAATTGATTTTCAAGGTAAAATAATGATAAAGATAAATGCATGAATTAATTCTTAATAAGAGTGATGCACATACATAAAGATAACTTGAGAAGGATAAGGAAATTTTTTTTTGAATAAGAATTCTCAAAAATAATTTGAATACTAGTGAAAATCATAAGCAAGTTATGAATTTCAAGGGTTAGTTATAAGAGCAAATCCAATTAGAGCTTTAGACCCCTTACAATTAATTCTATTAGGGAACTCACATCCTGTTTCTTTCAAAGTGTTTAAGGGTTAATGTTGAGATACACTCAATTTCTCTTAAGCAAATGTCTTACCATAACCTTGAAAGGAATTTAATGTCCACTATATATTTTCAATACTTGCAAGAATCATAAGGTCTTTCTTTTGGATGTAATGGGGCCATGGGAGAAATATTATCAAGGTGAGATAAATAAGGAAAAGGATACGCAAAGGGGTAATATTTATGTAACAATTTAGAATACCTTTTGGCAGCATGGAAATAGGGTGGAAATTGGAGCGAAAGGAAAGAAATAAAGAGGTGAGAAATAAGTTTGTGTGTTTGGTAGTGTAAAAATAAGAAGAGGAGAGAAGAAAAAACATGTGGGGCCTGCCACTATTCATTTCCATGCAAAAATGGGTGGAAATAGGTGTTGGTATATGAAATTGACGAAAATGCCCACAAAAGAGTTATGCATCTGCTAGCTAACCACTAATAGTCGACTATTACATGGTGATAGTCGACTATCAAGTCCTGTAGATAGTTCCTTCTTGCAATAGTAGACTATTGAAAATAGATAGTAGACTATTTACAGTCTCATTTCCACAGATAGTCTACTATTGTTTTTTGATAGTTTACTATTGGAGTCTCACTTGTTCTAGACTTTAACATGATTTACATAGGAGCAAGAAAGGAAAGGCAACATTAGTCTAATTTTTTCCTTTCTTTTCACTCAAACCAAACAACCATACAATATTATTTCTACTTTATTTTACCCCTATTTCTACACAACCAAACAACTCATATTTTCACTCTATTTCTTGTCTATTTCTCACCTCCCTATTTCTCTTTAACCTATTTCTTTCCACTCTATTTCTTTCCATCCTGCCAAACGGAGGGTAAATGAAAAGGTGAAATTTTATGAAAATATACACATAAGAGCTAAATTTATTTCTCCTTTTTCATCCTTTTTTTTTTCAATTTCTCTTTTTCTCCCTTTTTTTTTTCTTTTTTCTTTGTCACTACTTTTCTTTTTTCTCTTTCCCTTTTAATTTTTCTTCTTCATTTCAGGGGCATTTCACAATTTAATAAATAGAGAATTTATACCACTTAATAGTGCTAATTATACTTTAAATATGCACCATAAAAAACATAATTCAATTAGAAAAACAAGGGTACTAAGGAAATCATATTTATAATGTAATTGGCTCAAAGTGGGCAACTAGGGAGAATTTCATAACAAAATCTGAGGCCAGAAAGAATGTCTAATTTACATTAATCATTTTCAAGCAACCATACAAAATATTTTTTTTTGGGTAAATGAAGTTAAAACAGGACAAAGAAAGTAGAATTACAAAAGTAGGAAAAACACTCTAATGGCATCAACCAATAGTAACCCTTACAAAGCTACTAGTGGATTAATCAAATCAACAAAAGAATTGCCTTATTTTGGACCCATCTTTGCTAGAAAGTCTGCACACGCATTACCTTATCTAAGAGAACGGATCAACTTCAACTTCCACGATTTCAACATGAAATCTTTTATACTGGAAATGTTTGTCACATATTTGTGACAAAGATCCAAGGCCTATTTAACCAGCGATAATGCATGTAGAGAATTAGATACACACAATACATCTTTGTACTGCAACTACCAGGCCATTCGCAAGCCAAAAAAAAGGGTAGATAACTCATCTACAAAATTACCCCCCACCCCTATATCACCAAAGAAACCTCAAATCTAATTACTTTGTGGCCAAGCTGCCCAATACAACTGCCATCTACATGAATGGTCACTTGACCATCACTAGCCTGCAAACACTAGATCCACCTCTCCCTGCCTTTATCATTCTTGTGGCTTGAACTAGGGTAATCATATGCATGCATTGTGGCAACATGCAACACCTTTGCCTGACAGCTAATTTGGTAGGGGTGTAGATGCTTCTGATTAAAGACATGCTTATTTTGTGCTTTCAAAATTTGCCACAAAGTAATAGGTAGTAAGGAGCCTACCTCTTTGAAGTGTTCTAAGAGCCAAGTATGCTAACTCATATCATGGCTCGGTGGTGTAACAAAAGTCAACCCCAATAATTGCCACACATCCCCCATACTTTCGCATTGAAAAAACACGTGAAAAATGGTCTTGTCAGTATTAGCACACCTCGAATAGATTAAAGAACCACCTATATGCCTTTGGAAAAGAAAATCTTTCATGTGTAAGGCATGAAGGAATAACTGCCACATAAAGAAAATGATATTTTTTGGGAGAATTGTTCTCCAAATCCAACTCCATGAGACTTCTCCAATGATACTATCCTCTTCAGTGAGCCATTTATAGCCAAACTTCATAGAGTACTTTCTTGACAAGCAACCAGTCTAAACAAATGTATCAGTTATAGAGTCATGCAACCAGACTTTCATCTCTTAGATTTTGTTCTGCGTTTCCACAGACAACACTGTTGTTAAAGCACTAAAATCCTATTGAACATCTCACCAGTCGTCACGAACTCTGATGTGGAGGTCATGAATCTGCATGAATGGAACCTCTTGATAGATTTGTGATCCTTGTAACCAACTACTAAACCAAAAAGTACTCTCCATTTTTCCTACTTGTAACTGGAAACCATTTTCAAGTGCCTAGTATGCACTATTCAATGAAGATAGAAAGTAGGACCCCTTATACTCCAAGACAGAGTGAACATCAGGTCCCTAATACTTGGCTAAAATAATACAAACCCACAACTTCTCTTGATTATGAAATAGGTCCCAAAAAGGGAAGTGTTCTTATCCCTAGAGCTACGCACCCTTAAGCCACCATCACTTTCCTCCGAGTCACTGTATTCCAAGACAATAGATGAAGCTTATGATCCATGACGCCATTCAAAATAAACCTCCTCCCTACGACATCCAGCTTGTCACATACACACTCCTTACGGTAGCCATTGAGCTTGCATTATATAAGTAAGAATGGAGGCAAGGACTACATTCACAAGAGTTACCCTTCCAGGCCTATTGAGCATTATACCTTTCCAAGAGGCCAAGAGGCCTTGGACATTCCCTAGCATCCCATTGAAGAAGCTGGTAGTAACTTTCTCATGCACCATCTAGAAGCCCAAATATTTCCCCAAATTATTGGTAAAATGAATTTGAGAAATATTAGTAATTTTCTACTTCCTTCTATTCGTAACCCCTTTGGGTGTGAACTCCTTGGATTTTTCAAGGTTTACCTTTAGTCTTGATCCTACAAAAACTTGATTAAGGATATTAGCTATAACTTGTACGTGGGAGGGTTTCGCCTTAGAGAATAGAAGGACGTCATCAATAAAGAATAAGTGACAAATTCTGGTCTTTCAGCATTAACACAAAAGGCTCCCAAACCCCTGACTCAATCATATTTGTTATCATATGTCCAAGCCTTTCCATGCACAACACAAACAGGTAAGGCGAAAGTGGATCTCCTTGCCTAAACCCATGCTTAGGTGCAAAATTAGGGGCACAACTCCTATTCCAAAGAAGAAAAATTGAGGAAGCAGTGATTTCTGACATAATAAGACCAACAATCCTCCCTGGGAAGCCAAAATCTAACAAGACTTGTTTGAGAAAGATCCAATCAACTCTATTATAGGACTTTGCCAAGTCCAACTTAAAGATCACATCTTCCTTCCTATTGTGAGACCAAGACATACAACGGATAATCTCTTGTAACACGATTGCATTATCACTGGTCATCTGGGATAAAGCTACTCTGGAGGGGGCTCACCAACTTCTGAAGAAGAGGTCGTATTCTATTAAGCAAGACCTTAGAAATTAGCTTATAAATATTGTTACATAAGCTAATGGGTCTAAAGTCTTTAAACCATTTGGGATCCTCAGTCTTTGGAATGAGACAACCAATGTCTCAATGGCTTTGACATCCACAGTACCTATTTCAAATTGGTTCTCACAAACTACCACACATCATCACTGATGAATCCTTATCTCATGATGTTTTAGTGCATGTTTCACGTGTAAAAACCCAAGAAAAAGCTTTATAAAAAAGAAATTTTTTGACAAAAAGACAAAAATATTTCACTTTCTTTTATTGTCAATAAATTAGCTTAAAAGGAATCTGTCCACATTTTTATAGGTAAAATAAAGCAAATTTCTCGCATCTGATAGTGTAATGTTTGAGACACTAAATGGAGTTGCATGTCAAAAGAAGAGACTCTCCATAAGAAGCTCAGTGTTGGATGCTGAAAGTATATTGGAAACCCTGTGTTAGATGCTAGAAGCACTAAAATTTTCGAGTAGATTTGCGTCTGAGGCATCATAATGTTTGGAGATGTAACACCCTAAGGGGCATTACCGTAACTAGGTCTAGATTTTAAAAAAACAAACTGAAAAAGGTAGAAACAACATACAAATACTACTTATAAATATAATTAAATATTATATATGAACAATACAATAAAAAAAACATACATGCCAAATATAACTCATCTATCACCTGAAAGTATCGTACAAAATATAAAGAAGAATACAAAAACATAATATAAACTAGACTACGTTTTCTTGCACGTGACTCCAAGCTCCATCTACGCGTGTCTTCACCTGTATTCTGAAAAAAGGAAAACTTAAAGGAATGAGACATAATGTCTCAGTGAGTACTCTAAGGACTCTACGGCTGGGTTAGACTCTTCTATTCGGACAACCTTCATTACTTATCTCTCATGGCTTTAGCCTCATTGGGTTTCTCATAATTATCCGTACCTATGGTTGAGTCTACACCTTTCAACAGTCAATACTCCCTGTTAATTGCTCTCTCATTCTCACAACTATTATATTGGTTTACTATCTCATTCTTAACTTAAGAACTCATCCTCATTATTTATACTTTCTTACCCAAAACCCTCTTTAGAATTTACTCTTCTTCCTTTTAATATTCAAAGCTGTCCCCTAGGGTCAAGTCTAAGGTTACAGACATCCTAAAATACTCTTATTTCATTCTCTCTCTTACCTGTCTTATACCTTTCTATTACGCCATGAGGGAATTCACCCTTCCTCTATCTTATTCACAACTATTATTATCCAACTAGAACCCTCATAACACTATCCTAAGGTCTAGCCTCTCACTTATCCTTAAGGTAGCAAATACAATTCCAATTACAAGCATATAATTGTTTCACATTCTTTGTCTAGTAACTAGACATATACCTCGTTTTGTTTTATCAAACAGGAACGACACTCGTGCAAGATATGATCACATGTCCACAACTTTAACATTTCATCACAAGGCACAATTGCATTCTTACATAGAATTCACATAAATAGGGTCACATAGAATTCACATAATTACAACATAGCACATTCTAACATATCACACTATAACAAGATACATATGCATGCTATGTTCCTAAACCACTACTCATGCACATGTGGTACCAACCTAAACTTTTCGGAAAGTAAACTAGGAGTAAATGCAGGCCATAAGAAGCGTCATCAGTACCGATGCCTTCGGCTTTCGCACCCTCAACTAGCATGATATCCCTCAGTGACTAGTCAGGGTTACCCAGTTTTGCCAGTACACCCCGACTCCATGCGATCAGCATGGACCATTGGAGTTTTCCCAATCGGATAACCCCCAAGGCTAAGGTTAGACAACCCATCACGGCCTCCACCAGCCAGATTCCTACATACTTTCCTCATCACATAACTCAAATGTTATGATGCATGGTCACAAATAATGCTTACAACTTTTTATAGACTTTTATTGTGAAACATTGACACAATTTCATATCACACTCAGTTTCTTTCAAGGTAATCATACAATATAACCTCAACAAGGCATAAGAAAACAAACAACAATGAGTTAAAAACTGCAAAGAGAAGCTCATAAACACAAAGAACGGAATAACAAAAGTCGTATCCGCCCAGCAGGACAGAAGTCCCGCCCAGCGGTCCAGCGAACCCGCCCAGCAGGTCCGCGTCGGAACCCAACCCGCCCAGCGGGTATTTCACCCCGCCCAGCGGCTCCGCGTGCCTAGCGTAAACGCAGAATCCAGTTTTTGAAGAAAAGTCGCCTAGCAGCTATCTAACCCCGCCGGGCGGATCCAAGGTACTAATTTTAATTTATTTTTCCTATTGTCCTTGGGTTCTAAATGCTTCAAGATAAATAATTAGATTATTAATCACTCTTCTACATCGATAATTGGTCAATCTAATCTATAATTTCCTTACTCCTTCACAATCCCCTCAAAACCCATCAAATCCCTAAATTTAGGTATAAGGAGGGAAAAGATAAATAGATGAACAAGAACAAGGAAGGACATGGGGGAGAGCACTCACCTTTGTGGACATGCAAAGTTGAGTTCTAGGGTTTGGATTCTCCGGTTTCTATTCTTCCTCCTTCTCTGCCTCTTCTTCTTCCCTTCTTCTCCTCATTCTCTCTAACTTCTTTCTTCTTCTATTTGTGACGGCTAAACCTAATCCTCCTTCTCTATTCCCTTCTTATAACATGTGGGTGGGTATGTGGCTTAGTGGGCTTTAGTCCCCTATTGGGCCCTAGATGCTCTTTTGGGTTGTATGATAATATTCCTACTAATTTATAATACTAAGGTATTAATAACAATAATAATAATAATAATAACAACAACAACAACAATAATAATAATAACATAATATAATAACAACAACACAACACAATAATAATAATAATAATAATAATAATAGGAAATATAATAATAATAATTCTTAAGACATCTTTTGTCTAATAATATATGAGAAGGGTTCTACTAAAAGCTATCTCGTGGTTTAATTCTAGTACTTGAAATTTGGGCTGTTACAGGAGATGCCGAATCCGAAGCCAAAACATAAATTTCATGCTGGTAGAGTAGCGTCTGCCATGCCATTTGGTGTGTAACCAATTAATGCTTGTCCATTTCAAATCATAGCTCAATGTCCTAAATGCCTGGCCAACGTGGAATGCTGGCGGTATTTTGCTGATAGCGTGAAATGATTTTGCTGATGTGTTTGGGCCTATTTCACCTCATATAAAAGCTAATGCAAGCCTCATTTGCTCAAGAGGGGACATTGGAAGACACTCTTCACCTTCACTCACCCTAAATCTTTAGGTTTTTCTCCCATCTCACCATTAAAGCTTCATCCCTTGGAAGAGAAGTATGAAGATCTAGTGTATTCACCATCTCTCGTTGCCATTTCTATCTTCTATCGCTTTTTATCTTTCTCGTTTTTCTTTATTTCGATGTATTTAGTGTTTAATGAATCTTGTGAGATTCCTTTGTATAGATATTTCTATTTAATGCAATTCCTTGTGTTTTCGAGTAATCAACTTTATGCTTGATGCTTTTTCACAATAACTCACTGTTGAGAACGATGCTTGATTACTGTGTCTTAAGTTGAGTTTAGGAATAACCCTTCATAAGACATGTGTTCTTGAGAATTTTAGTCTTAATGCTTGATTTAAGTTTTAATAGATCATGAAAAAGAAGGGTATTGGGCTTAATTCATAGAGATCTTTGCCAAGGAATTGGGTTAATCTAAATTCGAGATATCCGAACTTTGAAACCATGTTGTTTTGTGCTAAGTTGGGGAAAAATGCTTGCTTGGGATGACGACAAAAGGAGTTGAATTTCTAATTATACTTTTTGCCAATATAAAATCAATTAAAAAACCAAAAACATAGAAATAGATTTTATTTTCGCATGATTACAACTTATTCTTGTTGGCAATTTGTGGTGTGACAACGCAAATATATTGCCTGCCTCATTAATAGTTGAATAGTTGAATTGAAACATTTTACGTCAATCCCTGAGAAGAACGATACACTACTCACTAGGCTCTTTATTACTTGTTTGACTAGTGCACTTGTTATAAAAGAGGTTTTAAAATTTAAATTGATAAATATATAGTTTACACATACTACATCTAAAACCTCAATAATCAACCACTTCATCCTAGAATATCTTATTGAAAATCAGTTGGAAACTACTAGATCCAGGGGCTTTATGAGACTTCATCCCCATAAGCACCTTATGCATTTCATCCTTACTAACAGGGGCGAGAACTGCCTCCACCTCATACAAAATATTAACTTGCCTTGAAAGGGTGACAATGCAAATTCTATAAGACATAGACTTAGAGAAATAATTCAGACATATGAAAAAAATAGGGCATATAATATAATGTAGTACATACCTAACTAAGCCTAAATATGAAAAAAATAGGGCATATAATATAATGTAGTACATACCTAACTAGGCCTAAATCTCACATTTAGGGGCAAAATTAATACTGAAATTTAAACTAAGAAACTTTATGCCAATTTATCAATTTACTCCAAAACCTCCTTGTTTGAATTTTACCTATTAATTTATCACAAAAATTCCAAAAATAATCTTCAAATTTAGTAAAATTTTCAAAAATCCTTTTCAAACAATCTCAATGAATGAATGATATGAAAGTTCTAATCCTAAAATGCATGATGAATAGAACTTCCATTCCTAGAGAAGGTGCCACACTTTAGATGACTTTTGGAACCTAAATCATCTTGGGTTCTTGAGTGTGAGTCTTAGAAATCAATCTCTTGGGCACCCAAATTTGCTTAACAATCATAGATCCCCTCTTTCTAATGTTGCAAGTTGATGCAGTATGACCTTTCTTATCACAGTAAAAACATGTCATAAATGGGCTACTAGATTACTTAGGTACAATAAAGAAATTTTTATGTCTTTTCTTGATTATTGGGGTTATATCCAAACCTAACATTATCAAACATTTATCTTTGTTTTACCAATAGGACATCTAAATTGTCCCTTCTCATTGTGAATTTTGCAAGGTTATTTTTCAAAATATTATTTTCCTTTTCTAAGGTTATGTAATTAGAGTTATAGCAACTAAGGAAATCAAACATGTTTTTTTTTTTGGGGGCAATTTTCATATGAGGAGCAGTCATGGATAGACGAAAAAAAAAGGATGAAGAAAAAACTTTACTTTGAATTTTAGCTAATTTAGTTTTTAATTTAGAAACTTATTTTTCTAATTTAGATGTCTTTTTATTTTAGCGATCATTATATTTAGAAGTTTATTAGTCTTAACAGAAAGTTCATCAAAGGCTTGTTGCAATTTCTCATAAGAAGGTAAAACACCAGAGTCAAAATCACTAACCTTTTCATTATCATTATGGTCAGCCATTAGGAATAGGTTGACTTGTTCATCTAATCCATATGATTAGCCTAAATCATTACCTTCCCAAGCGATGTATGCTCACCTTCCTTTCTTCTTTTTCTTTTTCTTTTTATATTTTTCAACCTTCTTTTTAAGAGAAGGACAATTAGGTTTAATGTTTCCTATTTTTTCACATTCAAAGCAAGTAAGGGTGGAGAAAGATCCCTCCTTCTCTTCTCATAAGCTTTGCAAGTTTCTTTGCTATTTGTATCATGTCTTCACTAACTAACTTCTTTAGAGTCATTATCTTGGCTTTCTTTTTCAGCTGCTATAAAGGCATAGCTTTTCTTCATTTTGTCTTCTTACTCATTCTCAGCCAATTGCTTCAATTGAAGTCATGTTTTTAGAGCTTTCCAAATAGCAATGTGGCAAGATCCATGGTCCTCAAGGCTTTAGATTCTACAAAAGCTATAACTTTGGGCTACCAATTCCTATCTAAACATCTTAAAAGCTTATTAATCATCTTCTCGTTAGTCAGTTGCTTACCTAGTCCAAAGAGGTGGTTAACAATATAAGTAATATGTTTTTGCATATCAGAAATAGATTCACCCTATTTCATTTTAAGCATTTCATATTCATGGGTTAGGGTGTTAAGCCTAGCTTTTTTCACATCACTAGTACCCTCATGGGTAAGCTGTAAGATATCTCACATTTCTTTAGCAGTTTTGCAATTAAAAATCCTATAAAATTCATCATCGATAAAGTAATAGTAATGATATTTTTACCTTTTAAATTATATTGTATTTTTCTCTTTTCATCATCTGTCCAATCCTTTTTAGGTTTTTCTTTAATTTCAAGAGAGAGGTGAATTGAGTTTGTTAAAAACATTTTCTTAAATTATTTTTCTTTAATCGTGAAGGATATGATTGTAGAGAGATGAAGAGAATACCCTAAATATTTCAATTGATAAGGAATAAAGAAAACCCTAAATCAAACAATCACAATAGACAATGTAAAAGTGTAGGGATAGAGAGAATTACACTAGAGATTTATACTGGTTCAGCCACCTATTGTGACCTACATCTAATTTCCAAGTCGCGCTTGAGATTTTTTATTCATTATTCAATCAGAATATATAGCCATAAGTGTTTTACATCCAAGGGAACCTACCTTGACAACCCGCCTTGAGATGCTTCTTAATGAATCACTCTAATTACACTCTAGGGATCACACACCCTAAATAACCTTAGGGATTGCACACTCTCAAAACCCTAGAAACCCCCTTCCTAGAACAACCAAAGAATACTACCCTTATACTATTTAATAATTATTTTTTTGACATATACCCCTATTTAATAACTGCTACAATAGTAATTTATTATAAATAATAAGATATTATATAAATAAGAGTATTTAGTCCAAACACAATAATAGTTTATATTCATTACATACTTCATATTTTGTGTACATTAACCTTAAATATTAATATTCAATACATATATACATTAACCTTAGAACTTCATCTATTCGTAAGTCGATCACATAGTTGGCTTGATATAACTTTTACAGTTTTACCCCTGTTCCCTTTTTCTTTTCATTCTTTCTGTGACTATTATTGTTTTGTCATCTTTCTCAACATGTTGTAGAGTCTGGGATCATTGATATAAGCACAAACTGTTGCCATATCATATAAATAAACATTTACTATTTTGGTTAGATATAAAATGTTTTACATATTTTGATATTCTCTTCTCAAAACTTTTTTATTAACGGGTAAGGTTAATCTCATGCTGGCATGTCCCACTAATAGATAGTAGATTTCGATTATCCGTGTGTTTGGATCGAATTTTGTTACGCATATTAATCTATTTTTTCACGTCAAATATCGAATAAAAGACGCAAAAAGCAATTTGGTGAAGCTTCGAAGATGCGCGGCTAAACAGTCCCGACTTGTAACCAAACTCACACTACAAGTAAGGTCAGCATAAGATTTTACCAAATAACAAAAAAGTATTAAAAAAATGTCCAATAATGTGTTGCTGACATTTTCTTAGATATGAATTAGCTCTTTTCTTTCATTAAAACCAAGTATAAATAATTACTACCGACATACTTTTATAAATATATTCAGCGCGTTTGCTTTTTATTTAAAAAAAACTTAAATTATAACTAAGCCAAAAATTAATCTCTTATATATAATTTTGAGTTTAATTTATATATATTGTCAATGTAAAATATTTTTGTACACATATCTAACCAATTTAATAAATAAGATAACTGATGCAGGAATATAATCAAACTTATTAAATGTTTGTGTAAATATTTTTTTGGTTGTAGGTCTCTATAGTTTTATTGAGTTTTTAATAAAGTCTCTACAGTTAAAAACACTTAAAAAGAGTCCTTATAATTTAAAAAGTTTGTAATTAAATTCACGCAAACAGTGTTATAACTGGTATGCAAAAATGGGAAAAGAATTAATAAAGGTGTTAAAGGTAAAAATCAAACTCTCAACCTTGAAGTTCACCAACAACACTAAAACCATTAAGCTAATGACTTTATCTGACATATAAATAAAAATTATATTATATATAATTTAAACGGGAGACTAAAATTACACATATATTTTCTACTAATAATAATATTAAAATTAATATTAATAAATATATAGTAATAATATTAAAATTAATAAATACTAATAACATTAAAATTAATATTAATAAATATAAATTAATAATATATACTAAAGACCAAAATTACACATATATTTATTACTAGAAAATAAACAACATAATATTATAAAACAAAACTGACAATAACTTATACTTTTTAATACTGTATATCTTAATTATAACTTAATCACTCTATCGTAAATAATTGTTTTTTATAAAATTTTGTTGTTTTAATTTTTTATTTTTTCTTTACATATTTTAGCAACTGAAATAAGATATTATTATTGACGAGATAATTTTTTATATATATTTTACTGAAAAAAGTATATTTATATCATATATTTTCAATTAACCTTCTTTTGATACATTTATATCATATCTAATATATTTTATTTTTTAGAATTTTATTAATATATACTAATTTGTATATATTAGTGAACTCTAAAGGTGAAAATTTAAACTCTATATTAATGCTGGCAACCATATATTATTAATTTATATTTATTAATATTAATTTTAATATTATTAGTTTATATGATGCTAATATTATATAATTTAATAGTGGTAAATATATCTACAATTCTGGTCTTCGTTTAAGTTATATATAATATAAATTTCATTTGTATACCAAATAAAGTTATTAACTTTGTGGTCTTAGTGTTATTGGTGGACTTTGAGGGTGGGTGTTTATTCCCACCTTTAACACCTTTATTAATTCCTTTTTCATTTTTGCATACCACCTACATTTAGACTTGATTGTAAATAAGAGAAAAGTTGAGAGACTAAAAGCGTAATTAAGTTAAATATTAATTAATGAAGTTATAACACCGTTAGTGTGTAGAAATTTAATTTCAAACTTTTTAAATCATAATGACTTTTTTAAAGTGTTTTAACTGTAGGGACTTAATTAAAAACTCAAGAAAACTATAGGAACTTTCGGATTAATTTAACCTACTTTTTTTTTAAAATTCATTTGTGTAAATATAAATCAAAGTATATAACTTTTACTCAAATCGTAATGGCTCGGTTCCGACCCATAAACCAAAGAGGCAAATACTATTCTGCTGTTTTCGTTTGTAATATTTGGCAGAAAACAAAAGGCTACAAAAAGCCTAGGATTCTGCCTTTTTTGTCACCATCTAATATTGCATTTATTTCTCTCTTGCTGCAATTGCTTTTCTAGTTAACGCACCAAATCAAAGACGGGCACTCAATTTTACCTGACCCGGCACATTGAAATTATTTGAAGTGAGATGTGTTGGGAACAATGCAGCAACTAAACACGTAATTTGTTGGAGGTGCCTTTAACCTTTTGTTCTGAAATGTGACTTTCCACCCAGAAGTGCTTTTTGCATTAACGTGGAAAAGTGGAAGTGCATGGTTGCATGACAAGACGGGAGTGCCCAACTCAATTCGATTCTTGCTATTTTGGAACAGGGAAAGGAAAATGATGCATTAAACTTATTCCATCATATTGAGAACTAGACTCGCGCACATATAGCGTCTGTATTTTTTACAATTAAATATAATTAATTTTAAATATAATTATTTTAAATTGTTGAATATAATTGAGATGTAAGTGTACATTAATTTCTCTCACATATTTTATAGTATAAAAACATGTATACGGTGTAAAGAATTAATTCTTGATACAAAACAAATAGGTCATAATTTTAAGGTTTAATTAAATTTTAGTGTTTATATATGGTTGAATTTTAAACGTTATTTATATTTTAATTTAATTTTTAGGTGGAGAAAGTTCAAGTTAGTTATTATACGCAAAATTATTTTCAGTTGACGTTTCTATGTATAGACATGATAATAATATGATGCTCATCATATGTAATAAAAATGATGCAACTATTATTCCAATCCTTTCATATATATGATTTTTTTTAAAAAAAGAAATTCCTATATGTGATGTTCAATTTCAATTTGATCTCTATATAAAAAGAATTTCAAATCCGCCCTCCTTACATGAATAAGGTTATTATGTGGCTAAACTTGTGAGAGGATGCAAAGTCAGGTGTGAACCGGCAAGAACTTCCACACTAGAAAAGAAAGGTTGTTTTGTAGCAGTTTTGTCGGTCACATATACAAAGGTTATTTGGTAATTTTTAAAACAGTGTTATTTTCAATAAAATAAATATGTATCTTGTTGACTGTTCAATGTCAAATTCAAAATTCATTGTCAAAGTAAATCTTTTTGTGTGATGGATAGTAATATAAATTTGGTCAATATATGTCTACGATGGCTGATTATTTCGAATGTGATTGACTTTAAATTAAATGTTTTTCAACATCCAAGAGACTCATGGTAGCCTTCACAAGGGGTGGGGAAAAAGGGAAAAGGGGTATAGCACATTGCAAGAGATTAAAGGCTTATTAAGTTTACGAAAATGTTTTCTGTTTTTATTTTTTAAAATTTTAATTACAAAATGTAATTTTATTTTTACTTTATTTTATGTTTTCAAAAGTTTAAAAAATATTAAAAATAAAAATGAAAATAAAAACGATAATAATTAAGTTACTTTCATTATTTCTCATACAATTCTTTTAAAATAGGAAATAAAGAAAAAAATAAAATAACATTTTTGTCATTAAAAATGAAAACAAAAAATATTTTTTTTCAAACTAAACAATCACTTAAAGTTGCACAATTTTATTTTATATCTTATAACTTAACCAATAAATATTTTTCAAATTTTAAAGTGAAAAAATAATTAAATTATGAAGTTAAAATTGAAATGGTTTTGCTATCTATTAACTTAAGAGTAATAGTTAAAGAATCAATAATACAAATTTTTTTATTAAAATTCATTGTAAAAATGTTTTTGTCACATTAATGTTTAATGAAAGCTTTTTACTCGTACTTTTTAACCATTACAGTTGCGAGAATGGATAATAAAACCGAAATTAAAAATGTTAGTTTAGACTTAGGTTTAGAAATTTATGTAAGATCGGCTGATTTTTTATACTATATTTAAGGTTAAAATAACTTTTTAGTTATTTATTATAATATGCGATTGTTTTCGGTTGTGTAAAATTTTTATCTGTTTTGTTTTCTTGAATCATGTTGAGTATGCTTACTAAAGTTTCTAGACAGCATCTGTCCTGTTTTGATTTAATTTGTGGGAGCTGTCCTGTTGGAGTTAAATAAAACCCTTTGGTGGGTGCCTAGCCCACGTGTCTTCTTTTCAATCTCAATGGTCTCACAATTTTTGGAGTATCCTAGAATATTTGGTGAATTTTCTTCTAAGTTATGTCAAACTTATTAGAGGTGTAGGACAACTTAGTGTTTAATAAATGTTTTCATCAAACTAAGAGTTAAAATGGTGGAATTCGATGTTGGGGTCAATTCTCCTGGTTTCCTACACCTAAAAGGTGAATGGCACTAACCTTGCCCAAGTCCAAATCCATGTCCAAGTCTAGCACAAACTAGAAATTTAAACTAAGTCGTGAAGAGATTGTTGGGATCTCGCTGTACATGTGCCTGACTTGATTCTAAAACTAGTATTGATGTAGATGGAGTTAGCCAAAACCCATTAGTAGGCTTCTAGTCTCATGTGTTAGATTTCAAATGAAACTGGTCCCACCTCGATTGGACGTCTATGTGAATTTCAATGATTTTCTAAGTTGTACTAGTTTCTGTAATAAATCTATTGGGCAGCTTGTATTTCTTTGTATTCAATTGTCTATACATGACTTGTGTGCTACTAGTAATGCCTCCCCTGTGATACTTAGGTGTATGGTTCATATTTTGAATGAATGGATGCCAACTTAAAAATTTTATGACCTGTTTTGTTTGCACGTCCATGGTGGAATGTTATGTGCAAGGCATTACTAAACATGAATGTATTAAGTGTGTTAGTCATGATGAATTAACTGCTACAGCATATTTTGAATGTGTGAGGATCTAACATGAATGCTTTGGACTATGATTGATTTCTTGGATCGAAAATGCTGTAGTGCTTCCCCTGTAACAATGGTCTGTTAGAGATACCTAATTGTGCTTGTGCCAGTTAATTCATCATGCATTATGATATCTATGGATTGTTGCTACCTTTCTAGGAGCATGCTGCTACCTTTTAGGGAGCATGAATCCTATATGGATTCTTAAAGCCCAAAGGGAAAAATTGTCTTGTACACAGGTTTGCCTTCCTATAGGGACTACTATATTGCGCGCACTTTATCTAGATCCTCTCAAACACCTATAGGGTAAAATAGTTTCACATGGAGTTTGCATAGTTGCCTGTTATGGGTTTCACAATGCCATAATAATTGAATATGGGTACGCTCATGTATCATGTGCACTAAATAAAAGATTTAGTGACTGATTGGATAGTTGGCCATGCATTACATGCATCCTTGATGACTAACCCCTATGAACCTTGGTTGTGCTCATGATGCTTATTTTGTTTGTTTGATTGTGTGACTCTTGTATTATTGTGGCTTGAACATGCTATGCACTACCTATTAATGATGTGATACTTGCTTAATTGAATTGATGAATGATTGGACTAGGGACCATTCTTTGTGCTAGCATGAATATGTTTTTACTGGTATTTTCTAGGTCATGAATGGAATGATAATAGTCGTAGTGTTGCCCAGGTTTTCTTTATGCTTATGTATATGTGCGGGTCACTGCCAATGATTGTGGTATACCCTTGAGCTCTTTATGCTCCCATGGTATGTTATCTATATATGTTATCTCACCCCTTGTCTTGCTTTTTTGGCTGTGACCTTGCTTGTCACTAAACAGTAGATGGATGGACAATGTGGCATGCAGATCTCTCTGGGAGCTAAAGGACAGACAACCCTTGGAGAAGATGAAGACGAAGCAACTCATGAAGTGCTTTCTTGTTAGGATGTCCCTTCGACATGGAGCTCTAAGTAGCAGTACCCCTAGTCTAGCTACCCCTTGGGAGCTGGGAGTACATCTCCCAATACCTATTACTAGGTTACCCGTCAGTATAGGATACCCTCTCCTTTCCTGCCTATGGCTGTTGTTAGGCCTAGATCTAGGGTGTTAGTTGACAAGTATCAAGTGGTGATTGTTCTGGCTATCGCTACCTCAGTGGGAGTACTAGTTGGTGAAGGTTTGTTAGGTCCACAACTAAGAGGGCCTAAGACCTTAGTAGGCACGAGAAAGAGGGTATTTTTTCATATGCTTATCCTTTCTTGGACTGTTAGGGTCCTTGAGAGTGAGAGCCTTGAGAAACATTGTTGAGTTTGTAGCTCAGATAGGAGTTGATCAGGATAGTAGTGAGAGTGATAGGGATTCCTTTAGTGATGCCCTTGGTGATAGTGGCCTTAGCATGTTTTGGTCATGTGGGTCAAGGTGGATGCCTTCTTAGTCAACAAGGCTAGTGGTATGGGTGGTAGTCCTTGTTGGGTTAGGTAGGCCAGTGGTTTCATTAGGTTGTGTTTATGTTGTCAGTTGTTGGGTTAGGCTTTACTAATTTTATTGGATAACTATATTTGTGCACTTTGGGTATTTATTTTTGATTTTCATAAACTTGTATATTTCCTTATATGTATAAGGGTTCATGCATGAAACCTCTTTGAGATGCTTTTAAGATTTTTGCATTCCCTTTCCCAATACCCCGTATTCAACTATTATTAGGTACTAACGGACAACAATTAAAGTAGTTTAAAATATTCATTTTATGTTCTTAATTATCAAGTTTTGTACTTGCTTGCTCGATCAAGCTAATTTCTTTTTATACATGTATAAACTATCTATCAAGTACCTAAGGATGCAGTCATCTTGTGTGGCCAACTTTAATTATTTCCTTATGCAAGGGTATTGTAAATTGTTTTCTTGTTACATGTTCTATGTTTTATGAAACGATAGCATAGGTTTACATCAAATGCGAAAAGTTTACTCTTGTTTTTTTTTACCAATTTAAAATAAAAAGAGGTTTTATTTTTGCAAATCCAAATGAATATCAGTTAAGTTCCAATTCCAAGAAGCTAGGTCCTTACACTAACAGTGGTGTAAGCATGTTGGGTGTGTTAGCAACAATAACTAAACTCTAGTGCTACCATTGAATAAAGATGGACATGTTGAACAACATATAAGTGATAAAGACCCATATATCAATGTCTTAAGGTTTTGGATTGAATGTGGTGTACTTAAGTTTATTTATATATAATTAATGGCTTGTGGCCCATTGATGATTATCTCCTCAGTGTAACATTAGCTCATATTAAAATGAAACAAAAAAAAAATTATAAAAATCAAAATAGAAAAGAATTAAGAATATTAAAACAAAAGCAATCCTAAGTTCCTCACTATATTTTAGGGACTAAAAATTTATTTAAGATTATATCTAAGTAGGCTTTTTTAGAAATAGGCCACAATTGGTTGGACCATATCATTTAATATCCTTATATCTTTTCCAAAAACAACCATTTTAACCATGTGGAGGCCAGGCAATGTATCCATTGAGCTAATAGTTATCTACGTATGTTGAGTATATTGAAGACAATGACTAAATTCTAGTGCTACCTGTAACACCTCATAATACTAAAGTTCGTATCATAGCACCACCCTTGAGAGTCAACGTTTCGACGACTCATACTCTATGACACTTCACTCGGTGACACTTCACTCAACTTTCTCGTTGGTCAGAACCCTCCGTAGATAGCCCTTTTTGAGACACAGACAACTAGCTTTGATACCACTTTGTAATGCCTAGTCGCTTTCAGGGTCAATGACTGTCCTCACAAACCAACACAAGGCTTTTCAGCGCGCTTTTGTCCTCACTCACACGCTTTCTAGGAAACTTTCCAAGAGGTCACCCATCTTAGAATTGCTCTAAGTCAAGCACGCTTGATTGTGGAGTTCTTAAGTAATAGGCTACCAAAAGTAGATGCATCTTGTTGGCATAGGTAGTACTTATTAATTCCTTTAAGCTATCCTCAACTATACAGTCTCATACCTGCACAGCCTTTAGATCCTTCTCATTCCAATGTGTATTCAATTCATTCATGTGTCCCTCCCACTAAAGCTTGCCAGGAGCTGCTCCTTGTTTGTGTCTCATCTCTTTCGCATTGGTGATCACTCTCTACCCTCGTCAGCACTCAGGATGTTACACTATCATTGAATAAAGATGGACATGTTGAACAACATATAAGTGATAAGGACTCATATACCTAATGTCATAAGATTTTGGATTGGATGTGGTATACTCAACTTCACTTATGTATAATTAATGGCTTGTGGCCCATTGATGATTATCTCCTCAATGTAACATTAGCTTATATTAAAATGAAAGAAAAAAATTATAAAAATCAAAATAGAAAAAATTAAGAATATTAAAACAAAAGCAATCCTAAGTTCCTAACTATATTTTAGGGGCCAAAAAATTATTTAAGCCTATATCTAGATAGGCCTTTTCAAAAATAGGCCAAAATAGGTTGGACCGTATCGTTTAATAGCCTTATATCCTTTACAAAAAAATCATTTTAACAATGCTCTAAATTGTTATGAGAAATAAATGTTAAATACTTTTAAATTTCAAAATATTAAACTTGATTTAATTTTGAGTTAATTTGTGTTTTAAATAATTAAGTATATTTAGAAAAACTTATTAAAAATATAATATTTCTAAAAAAAATAAAACTATGTACACAATAATTGTATTCCTTTTTTTTTTTTTTGGTATATGTATTCCTTCTATACATTTCAATCATTCATCATATATATATATACTTATCCAAATTTTCTTGTTTACTTCCAAAATAAAGTCATGCTTATTAGTGGCATGACAAGACCTAATTTGTAGATCTTAATACTATTATAAAAATCCAACCAACAGAATAAGTACTATTCTTTTATTTGAGATTGAAGTCTTACGTTTCCATCACTGTTATAAAAAAATTTTATTAATTGGTAATATTTTTTATTTACTTTTAATTATTTTTAGAATTTGATTTTGGACATAACTATTGATCAAACCTTTGATTAGCCTTCCTAAATAGAGATGGCAAAAATATTCGTTTTCACAGATATTTGCAGATAAAATCCATAAGGGGTGAAAGATGGATAGTTAAATGGGTATCTATAGATAATTTAAATGAATATATTTGTAGTTGGTAATAAATGGGGGTGGGCATCTAGGTACTCACTCGCAAATACTCGTTATTACCTGTTATAGTAAAATTACTTAAGTGCCCTTATTTAAATATATAGCACCACACAATATTTATCTAGAATATTTGAACAATTTTAGTATAATTGTGTAGAATATTTGAATAATTTTAGTTTTCTGACCTTTAAACTATTTTAAAAAAAAATTGTCAAAATGATTAAAAAATATGGTTAAAGTGTATTTTAAAATACTTTTAAACTATTTTTTATTTTTTTAGTTAATATCCACAGATACTCGTAGATATTAAAAAATTCATGAGTATCTGCTTAATGGATACCTGCGCTGGTATGGAGGTGTATATGAGGTGAATATTTTAAAGTGACTCAAAATACCACAAGGAAGGGGTTGAATTGTGGTTTTAGAAAAAACTTTTGGTTTGAAAAACCTTTCTGAATGTATTCTAATGCTCTTGCTACTTGAGCAGAAAATTCCTACTTTATGTTGTTTTCTTTTTGTAAAAGTATAAAGTAAACAAACAAAGATCTTAAGTGTTGATTAAAAAATTGCTCAATAGGAATCTTTACAAATATAATGAAAATTTATTTTTAAAATAAAAATTTCGCTATCAGTACCTTTCTGAACAATACTAGATTTCTAGTTGAAAAATATAGATTTTTTTTTATGAAAACATCTTTTATGGATAATAATGAAATAAAACAATAAGGAACACTCGAAATTTATCCTGGTTTACCCTTCAAGCTTGGGCTACATTCACTCCCTATGCACTTGAGAGATTTTTTAACTTCAACAACAAATGTTAAAACAATTTAACATAAGCCCAGTATTATAAACCTCTACAGGTTCTTCTTAACCACAAAACTGCACCAGTTCTCAAAAGGCAGCAACAAACTCAGCCTTCCAGTAATAGATTAGGCAACATCACAATAAAAATACAACTACCTCAGCACCGCATGCGCACACTTGGTTTGAGAGGTTATAACCAAATAAAAGCAAGATTTCTGTGATTAACTGCATAGAAAACAATTCCTTACTAACTCCTAATAGAGAGGGTTTTTTATAGTAAGGGCATCTCTATCTCACTTCTATTTTCTCTCTATAGTACAAATATTTAATGTATAAGAGTGGGTATTTCTCACTTAGAGAATTTTGTGTGGATTAGGAAGCTTTCTTCTTCACTCAAAATGTCCCAATTGAAGCCTTTTTGCAGTACACTCTTTCTTATATTTTTGCATACAGCTTCACCATTCATATAGGGGAGACTTCATCCTTAAATAATAATAATAATAATAATAATAATAACTGTTGTAGAAAGGGGTCCCACGCTGCATCAGGTTGTTATCCTTTTGACCAAAGCAACAGGACACTTTTTTTGACATAGCCAATTGTACTATAGTGCTCTTTTCTAATGTATTGTTCTAAATAAACTACCTTTTTGATAGAACAATATGATGCACCTTTCTGAACATCAATTTTGATGTTCATTTCTTAATAATCAGAATAAGATCTCAACATTTTATGATTCCTTAACAACTTCATATCTTGGTGTACATTTAATGATCTTGTCTTTCAGCAAAGGTTCTATGAGCTTCAAAAGATGTAATTATCCTTTCTAAAACACTTAACAGCTTGTCAGATCACTACAAACCTCACAGACTTATGAGTTGCCTTTTGAAGGCTTGTCATTATTAAAATAAGAGTTTAGATTCAACATATTTATCCGATGGGGTGGGTAATGGAAGGTTGCTACATGTGCCCACCTCGCGTTGTTGCCATCCTTATTCCCAAACACCCTTCTAACCCTTAACCTAATTGGTAAGTATCATTGACCTTACCTAAACATTACTCTAGACAAAGGCAACCACCCCTTCATCTGAAGGAATACATTTGTCTTACCACTACTACCAAACTCTTTAATTGCACTTATCCTATTAGTTCTTATGTCTTTTATCAATCATTATCCCTAACCACATAGCCTATTCCTTTTCCATTTTTACCTTAACTGAATCCACCTTGTTCATACAAGCCAACAAGGATCGATGTTGGATTGATGCTATGTAGGCATAATTGAGAGATTTAGCAACACTTTAGACCTAGAAAATTGTAGATTTACCCCATGGTGTTGTGCCCATTGGAAGCAAGCGAGTGTATAAAATTAAGAGGAAAGCATATGGATCTATTGAGAGGTTCAAGGTTTGGTTGGTGGCCAAAGGTTACAATCAAACTAAGGTGTGGATTACTTTGGCACCTTTTCTCTGGTGGCAAAGCTTATCACAATCTTAGTTCTTTTGTCTTTGGCATCTATCAACAATTAGTTCATTCACCTATTTGATGTCAATAATACTTTTCTTTGTGAGGATTTAAAGGAGGAAGTGTACATGAAGGTGCCTCAAAGAGTTCAAGTGCAAGGAAACAACAAGGTATGCAAGCTTATTAAGTCATTTTATGAACTTAAGTATGTTAGTTGCAAATGGTATGAGATGTTGTCTCACATACTTTTCCAACTTGGATTTCAGCAAGATACAAATAATCAAAACCTTTTTATTCATAACACAGTTGACTCCATCGCTACCTTACTTGTGTATGTAGATGACATGGTCATTGTTAGGAATTCTATAGCTATGGTCACTTTAATAAAGCAAACTTTAGATAATCAATTTGGGATCAAAGATTTGGGAATTCTTAAGTTTTTTCTTGGTTTGGAAATTGCTCATTTATTAAGAGGTATCTCTCTATGCCAAAGACAATATTGTCTTGATATCTTAAGTGATGTTGGAGTTCTTATTTCCAAACCCAAATTTTAAAAGTGTATTAAAGCCTATGCAACAATTGTTGTTAGGCCTATCGGGGCCACACGTTATCGGGCTGTTATCAAACCACTCATAGATGTCCCATCCTGCAAACATCACGCTCTAGATATCTAGTCCTTGAGGTGGGGTGTGTGTGTTGGAGATCCCACATTAACTAGTGATAAGACCAAAATAATGTATATAAGTGAAGGGACAACCTTCACTTCTTGAGCTAGCTCTTGGAGTTGAGTTAGGCCCAAACCTAAAATTCTAAGAATTATATATTTATATTAAACCTTCAACAATAGTTTAAGAAAGGAAAATTGTAAACGTCCGTCCCAAAATGATAGATGTGGAAGTGGAGAGATAGGAAGAAAAAACAAAGTGATATATGTGATAAATAATGTGATGGGAAAGGTAGAGAGATAGAAAAAAATGGGGTGAAAGTAAGATGTAAGAGAAAGTGAATGTATGCTTATAATTAACCTTTAAGAAACTGGGAAAAAAGACAAGAGAAAAGAATAAAAGATTAAATTCATTTTGTCAAAAGAATAAAAAAGTTGCCTACCAAAGACAAAACTATGTCTTAAAGTGAATAATAACCCAATCATTCCCTTGATCACACCATATGACTCTCGGCAAAATGACATGTTCTTAATAGACTTTTAAGTAGATGTATAATTGAATTCAGTACTTAATTAAAATCCATGCTTAAACTATGAGACACTCTAGTTAGGGGTGGAAATATATTAGGTTGAACAAGGTTTTGTTTAAACAGGCTTGACCTATTTAAAAAATCTAAGGCTAACTTTTTTTTTTCTAATGCCTAACCTGACCTTCTTAAAAGTCTGGCGTAGCCTGTTAGCCTACATAAAGTCCTATTCATATTAAAGCTTTTATATAGGTCTGACCAATATCCAAATAGGCTAATCGACTAATGAAAAAAAACTCTATGTAGAACAAACTATAAACTATGAAATTGAAATCACTACTACTCAAAGTACGAGACAGAGGTGGAAATAGACAAACTTGACTTATTTAAACAAATATTTTGTAATAAGACATTTAAATAGGATATAAATTTATCCTTCAATAAATTTGTAGACTTGGTTCTTTATGTAGGTCGAATGCTTAAATTTTAAAAGGTGTATACATATATAATTATAAATTTAATACATTTTAACAAATTTAATATTAATTATACTAGCAAAAAATATTATTTATATTTACTTAAATTGGTCAGCTTGTTAAACCTAAAACACTTTTAAATAACCCAATGTCTGATCTTTTAATAAAATAGACTTTTACAAAAGTCTTAACCTAGTTTATTTGATAAAAAAAAAGCTTGACTTACCTTGAGTCTGATACAGACTAAGTCATAGATCTTGTTGAGCATCCTAACTTATTTCCACCCCTAAATGTAGTCAAAAGTAAACATGAAGAAACTATGACTTTATTAAATTTCGATCTTGGTAATTATGAATAAAAGAAAAGTGTGACCATAAAAAATTGTCCAGCTTTGAATGAAATTTATATCTGGTTTTTAGCCTTTTATATTAGTATTGTTATAGAAAGTAAGGAGAGAACTTTTATTTCAAGAGCAAAGTATCATTTTAGTTATTAAAATTGCAATGGGCTATTTATTTAATATCTCGGATTAATAAAATAAAATAAATCCTTCAAACTAGTTGTTGTTTGTCACATTAGTCTAAAATGTGATCTCTCTCAAATAACGGTGTTGATAGTGAAATAGACCTTATTATTATGCATCTTAATATTATTATACACCAACCAGATAGACCTTATTATAATGCCCCAAAATATATGACAAAAATTTCTAAACTACTAGCTCTTAAAAAGCTACCATGTTGAAGGAGACAAGCTTGACCATCAAATTAATGGTAAAACAACCAAAAGACCCAACCAAGCATAAATATAAGATCAAACCTAATAAGACAACAAACATGAAAAGAACAAGTGATTTGAATCTTCTTCTTGCAAAAAATATCAAACTTTTAGAAGCTTCATAATTTAGCTGAACTTGCAAAAATGAATAAGCTGATTTAATAGAAAAAATCCTGAAAAACTATCTTCCTTCCAAACTCACTCATCTTGCACATCTTTGCATAACCTTATATAGAGCTTACCAGAATAGATAACTTAGTCAAAAGATCTTCTTACACAACCCAAGTATTGTTGGAAATGTATATTCTAATAATTGATGTGAGCTAATATTATGAGACAATTATATTAGTTATTTATCATTAGTGGACTTTATTTTATGTGGTCAAATTAAGTAATTCAAGAGATTCGGTTGAGGAAGAACCATAAAGCCACTGATTTTCTTTGTTCGTGTCCATGATTAATTACAACAAAGATTCTGTAAAGAACGCTTAGATGAGGAACTGACTATGGATCCATGTATTTATTCTAATCCTTAATAATCAAACAAGTTGTAGATCCTAAGACTTTTGGTAAATTGTTCTAAAGTGCGTACTTGTCTATTTTTTTTTTGCTTCCACATAAAGAATAAAGAATTATAAGTATAGATTACAAAAATCCAACACGTACCACCATAACACCAAACCATGTTTTTCCACTCTCTCATATATATATATATATATATATATAGGCAAGACATGCATTCTTATCAATGAAAACTTGATATAATCTGGGAAATGAATCTTTAAGAGTAGAATTCCAATATCTAGTATTAATCATGCCAAAACTTGTTCCCATTCTTTATCTTTCTAATCACCGCAGAGGAGAGAACCATAAAAGATGAACAGAAGAAACTCCTTCAATAGAACAAAAGATCCCCTCCAAATAGAAGTTAAATTTTGGCATCCCACATTGTACAAAATCAGTTGACCTAAAGGACCATATTTATGAGACAAAAATTCATACCAAACAATCTCTAAATCTACCCAAACTCGCCATTTCCACTCAGTCAAAAGACTCAAATTAAAAAAAAATTAAAAATCCAAGATTTTTAATTCCTAATCCCCACAATTCTTAGGTTAATAAATGTTATCGCATCTCATCCAAGTAATTTTTCGAGAAACATCACCATTAGACCACAAGAAAAATCCTTAGATCCCAATCGAAATGTTTAAGACTTTCTTTGACATTGTTAAAAAAGAAGAAAAAAAATACAAAGCTATGGAAAGAGATTTGGATCCACGACAGAAATATTGACATTTCATATTTCAATTAAAAAAAATAATACAATGGATATTAAGGTAACATTTGGTTTAATTTTAAATTTTTTTATAAAAAAAGAGAAGTCAGAGTAAACATAATATTAAAAGAATTTTAAAAAGTAAATGTAATTTTGAATAAAAAAATGTCAATAATATTTCTTATAAAAATTAATTAGAACAACTTACACCTTAATGAAAATAAAATTTTAAAAAAATACCAATAAACAAAATTTTGATATTGCCCCAAAAGACAATTGTACTGAAATTCTTAGATTTTTCTAAATACCACACCCTATTATTATTATTATTATTAAACATTACAAAATATCTTCTCAATTCCTTTCCTACTCTACTTATACTTCTCCTTACACACGATCAATGAATTTTGATACGGTAAGTACACGTTGGAAGAAATTTTCTGGGCTTTTTTACATTAGAGGGATAATTTTTTTAAAAAATTACCAAAATGAGTATTTGTTAAAAAAATTCTCAAATTAGGACAAGTCGTGTTTTCGAAACACGACTTCTAAAAATGAAATTAAACTTAAGAAACACAACTTCAGTTTTTATTTTTTTTTTATAACTTTTAAAAAAAACTGTGTTTACAAAACGAGACTTTAATATTTTAAATTTATATATCGCACCAAATATATCTGTTTATAGTCAGTGATTGTGTCAACATATTATATTATATTGCTTGGACGGTGGTCAGCAGTAGTAGTAACCACCACTATTACCAGTGCAGTGAGCAGCAACATGGAAAATTAGACGCCCATAATGCAGATATTACTGTATATATCAGTTCAAAGAATCTAACTCAACTGGGTAGACGGCTCAATAATGTTCCGCTGGAACATGAATAATAGTGGGAGAATTAATAATAGTTTTTGTACCCTGCTAACTCTGACATTGGACACTTGAATAAGTATAGCAATTTAATTTTGCATGAACATGATTACATGCATGCACAGTTACACACGCGGAATGCAATCCTCTGCATTTGGAATTAACTGCACAACTTGTAATTCCTGTTCTATGACCATAAGTTTAAATTATATACTTTTTGTAAAGAATAAATTTAGCTAACGGTGTTATCAAAAAAAAAAAAAAAAAAACTTAGCTAACGGTAGAGGTTGCCAGAGTTGAAAATCGAGAACCATATAAAGAGAGGGAGAGAAAGCGTTTTGAATGGCGGTTAGCTATGTCCATCTCATTTTATTCTCAGTTTCTAACCTTTCAACAGTCGATTGAGTATCGGCGTCAAATTCGAAAAATAAATAAATAAATAAATAAAAAGTCTTGTGCCTTATACAGAACTTCAATTTGAGAAAAAAATGAAAAAATAAAAAAATAGAAGACTTGTCTCTCAAACCCGACTTTAAGTAAAAAAAAAATTAAAAAAGTCAAGTTTTATTTCCTAAGTACAACTTCAAAGAAAAAATTAAAAAAGCATATTAAAAAAAAATCATATTTAAAAAGTACAACTTTCTTTTAGGCTAAAAAAAAAATTAAAATATAAAAGTCTTATTTCACAAATACGACTTATTTTCTCAGTATGACTTCAAAGAAAAAAATAAAAAAATATATTAAAAAAAATCATATTTAAAAAGTACAACTTTTTTTTTAGACTTAAAAAAATTAAAATATTAAAATCTTATTTCACAAATACGACTTTTTTAAGAAGTCGCAAAAAAATAAAAACTTAAATTGTATTTTATAAATATGACTTCACTTTTGTATTTTAGAAACACAACTTCTCCTAATTTAAATTTTTTTTAAAAAATACTTATTATGTTAATTTTTTTATAAATTACCCTGAAGTAAAAAAGCCAATTTTCTGTCATATATTCAAAATACATAATCATTAAGTTTCCACGTTATCTTCCTTCGATGTGTGGGTCTCTTACGAATACGAACAACCAACCAAGCATAGCTATACTATAGAGCAAGTTCACTTCTCAGGGTGTGTCAGAACATTTCATACACATCCAATCCAATTATTCGCCTCTCTCCTATTTCACTTCCTCACACTCACACTCCCCCCTCACACAATCTGCGCTCATAATCATAACCCTCCAAAAATCAAGAAAACTAAAATTAAAGTTTTCTCTCTGCTATTTTTTTTTTCTTCCACCATCATGGCTACCACCATAATAGAGCTGGCCTCCTCACGTGCCTCGCACGTGCTCGACGACGCCTCCCCCGCCACCTCGGACGAGGACACCGAGGAGGAGCACGCACACGACGAGCACGACTCCGCCGGCGAGGGGTGGTTGTTCGCGGCGGCGTGCGGGGGCGCGCGGCGGAGCGGGGGAGGCGCGTTGGGGCGGGTCCTGGACCCGAGGGCGAACTGGGTCCAAGAATGGAACCGGGTGTTCCTGCTAGTGTGCGCCGCCGGGTTGTTCGTGGACCCGCTCTTCTTCTACGCGCTCTCCGTCAGCGACTCGTGCATGTGCATCTTCGTCGACGGGTGGCTGGCCGTCACCGTCACGGTGCTGCGGTGCTTGGCGGACGCGCTGCACGTGTGGAACATGGTGCTGCGGATCAAGATGGCGAAACGCACGTTCGGATTGGGCGCCGCGGGTGGCTCCTCCGCCGGACTCAGAGACACCAGGCCGCGCTCCGTCGCGCTTGGGTATCTCAAGTCACGGTCGGGATTCTTCTTTGACTTGTTCGTTATTCTTCCTCTACCACAGGTAATAATTTTGTTGTTGTTGTTATTATTATTATTATTATTATCAGTTTAATTTTTATACCTGCTCATCTCTTTAGATAAATATAAGTATTTCTATAAATATTGAATGAATTTAGAAACTTTCTTAATCTTGGATTGGGCATCATACCCCTCTCCTTAAGTTTTATATCACAAAAAAAAAGTTGCATTTTTATACAAGTGTAAATATATTTTTTTTCTCAACCAATGGAAAATAATCTTGTTGAAATGATTTTTAAGATAACTATTATTAAAATAACAAATTTATTATACATGCGTAAATGATTTGCGATTTGATAAAAGTATAACTTTTTTAGAATATCAGCGGATTTAAATTATATTATTATTATTATTATTATTATTATTATTATTAGGGAAGTTATTTTTTGTATGCTAAGTTTGTGCAAAAATTTTGACAATCATGAGTAAGAAAATAAAAGAGAAATGTGTAATGAAATTAGTGATGCGATTGGCAAATAAAAAATATAGTTAAAAATGTTTTATAAATAAAATAATTTTTTAATTATTATTATTTTCAATTTTGTTTTCTTAATTATATTACAAAAATATTCATTCTCCTTTTTTATTTTCACATTAATTCTCCTTTATAGAGGTAAATGAATTTGATTTTTTTTCTATCATTAAGTTATAAGATATGATTATTTTGAAGAGAAAAAAAATATTTTTATTAAGTAAATATATTTCAAGATTAATACGAAGATTCATTAATTATAATCAATAAAAATTATGTGGATAGAACTATAGAAGTAGATAGAAGTGTAAAATAAGTATGAGTCCATCTTATCGTTTTTCTTCTGGTAGAGAAAATTTAGGGAGAGGGGGAACTCTATCTTATCGTTTAATCCAAAGAATTTTTTATTTATTATTTTTTTTTCCAAAAGATGTAGATAGAAGTGTAAAATGAAGTAAATGTTAAAGAACATAATTGATTATGTCATCTCGTTAATTATGAATTTTGTCATGTTATGAGTGGTATTTTGGCGAAAAGTGTTTTTGTTTTAACTTTATAAAAAAATGATTTGAGGGGAGAACGTTCGTGGTTTGGTATTTATATATTAGTGGGTATTGAAGGAAGAGACGACAGGTGTATGGGACATTGAGACTGTATAATTTTGCATGGAGACTTTGATAGTAGCCAGCATTCATCTGCATGTGATGTCTCTCGTTAGCGTCTATATATATATAAGATGCAGACTTTGTGATGATTTGGCAGATGTGTTTTTACAAGTATACGCAATCGTTTTCATTAGCTGAAATAAACTACATATGTAAGTTATTCCAAATGCTTCTTCTGAGGTAATTAAATTCCATTTGCTTTTTGTAAGGACTGTAAACTTGTTGGAACTATATTATATTTTCAAATAAAGACTAATTAAGAGTACTTCCAAAATATTATCCTTTATAAAAATGAGAGATCAGAAAACTTGAACTGCACTCTTCAACCTCTATATATCTGATTTTTTTTTTACCTCGAATTTTTGAAATTATTTATTTATACACATACACACAATCATTCATTGATATATGCTTATTTTTATTTTTGGAAAATTGGGAGTCCTTATAATGGTTTTCATGACTCAATTGTCTCTTATAAAATCTGTACTCAACTCAACTCACAAGTATGAATTCTTATGTTCAATAAGTTTTGTAGCCCCTATACCCTCAACCTTCCTCTTTGCGTTGAAGGGGAAATTCGATTCCAAGACCTTACACACATTTCAAGTCACTTTTATTATATGACTCCAATTTCATTTTCTCATCCAGTGTATACTAAAAATACTTTTCTTTCCCGTCTTGATTAATAACTGCTTATTTTAAATTTTCAATGAATAATAAATTTAATGTATGGAAAATTTAAAATTTATGGAGAAATCTTTTACAAAATGGTCCCCAACTACAACTATTTGCTCAAACAAGTGTTTGAATCAAGAATCTGCTGGTATCATAACTGAACATAGAAATAAAAATAAAATAGCAATTGATCAACTCTACCTAACAAGGAACCCTACACGAGCCTAAAGCACGTGTTCGTACAGAAACCGCCCAACGTCGATGGGTTTTTTTCTGTGTCAAACTTTTGATTCGTGTGACTGTGTTTTCATTTTCCCATTTTCTTGTTTGCATTGTACCGAAGGAAATTTTGAAGAGAGGGATTTTTGTCATTATTCTTAGAAGAAGGTAGCACACGGCACTTGTATGATGTGCTGATCTACATAACATGCGTTGTTTGTTGTCTGAAATATTAAAAAAAAGAGGAACATCAACATTTGTTACACTCTGCTACATCAAACCAGGATGTAGGAGCCACATATTTAGATACAACCAGTCAGATTCTTTGCTGATTAGAATTTCTTATAGCATATGCATAGCGTGGTCCCCTAATATATGTACAAGACCGCATGTCTTTGTTTGGAGCAATTTATTCGTGGTCATGAATATCACAACTTTGTGATAGCATGGTACATATATATGCCATTTGGCTTTTGTTCGTTATTGAATGTTTGATTTCAGTTTTTTAAAAATTACCTTTACACGCTGGACGGGATGAAGGAGAGAGGGGAAGAGCACTAAACTTAAAAAGGCCATGTGCACTTAAACCAGAAAAACATTTGGGTACATAGCACTAAAAACAAATCAAAGAGTGCTTGCTTTTTGTGGTATGACACGATTACCCTTAAAATCGATATCTTTAACTTCATTATTTATATATATAAATAAGAAGAATGTCATTTTGAAACTAAAAAAAGAAAAAAAGTTAATTACCGACGGAAATAAAATCAAATTTTGCTTTTAGTAAATCTTGATGACCGAAAATAACCAACGAAAAAGTAAATTTTGAAATTACATGTGTGTGAACAACTGAACATGTTATTGGTATTCTTTTTCAGTTTACTGTATTCGTTCTTTTGAGTGAGTACGATCAAGTTTAAAGCTCTAACACATGGATGTGGCCTCAAATGCATGAAGGAGTACTGCCTATATTCCTATTGATAGTATTTTATTGGTTTATAAAAAGAAGGCTTTGGATTTCATTAAAATATGATATTTGCATTAGAATTTTCTGAAGTGAATATACATTTTAAAAAGTATAGTACAAGTAATGATGATTTCTTATAAGAAAATGAGTGATATCACATATATGCTTGTAATTAGTTACTTGTTAAATATGATATCAAAAAAATAAAAAAGCTAAATTATGTTTATTTGATTTTCAGATTGTGCTTTGGGTGGCAATCCCCTCCTTGTTGGAGAAAGGTTCAGTGACGTTGGTGATGACGGTGTTCTTAATTATATTTCTCTTCCAATACCTTCCCAAAATTTATCATTCTGTTTGCCATCTGCGACGCACGCAAAACCTCTCAGGCTACATTTTTGGAACAGTATGGTGGGGAATCGCCCTTAACATGATCGCGTATTTTGTTGCTTCCCATGTAAGTCACACCTTTCTTTTCACCCATGCATATATCTCTCTCTATATAGCTTCGAGGGCAATGATTTAATTTTAATTTCAGTAAGCTTTTTAAAATCAACCATAATTATTTTAGAATAAATTAAAGTTTACTCTCTTAGTTTTAAATATTTCATGCACTTTAAAATTGCCTTTTAAAATCAACCATGATCAACTTACCTTAAACTGTCCGAAAATTTGGATTAATATAAAAAAATTCTATGATTATGGTGAAAGCTGCGGTTAAGAAGCATAAACCGATAGTTAAATCAAAGGAGGTTTATTGATGTAAAAAAAGTATAAAGGTCAGCTATAGTATACAATTTAATATTGTTGGATTATGTTTTCGTCTGACAAATGGAAACCTTAGCCAAAGAGTTAGTGTTGAAAAACTTTTCTACAAGTGCACGTGAACATTCACGGGTAAGGGGTGATATATCGAAGCAATGCACGTTAAAGGTTTACAATGATTCTTAGTTGCTTTGCTAAATGGTGGCTGTTGTTAAAAAGTTCTACAGCAACTGGAGCCACAAGATTTACGTATAAGACATAAATCAAAATGTACTCAACAATCACCGTAGGTCGTGATGCACGCGGTTGTGGAAAGTGCTTACATTTTTCTCTTTTTTGATTTCCTAATCATGAGCCTAATACTTTTCAACGTATATGTTAAAATATTGTCACAAAGATAATCTCACTTTTTGTTTTAAGCGAATTTCTAAGAAAGGAATTCTTTTAATTAATAAAGTTGATTTGTCTGATATGAGTAAACACAGCATTGATTTTAATTTTCAAGAGATCAAAGATGACAAAAGGAAGTCTCAGTTGATAATGAGAGTAAAGCTTATCTAATTAAGTGATACGAGACTTGTTTCTGACGTAGCAAAAGCCAAAAAAGTGATAAGCTAGAGACAAAGAAGTACAGATCGTAATGCTTGTGTGGTGGAAAATTTTTTCATATATATAGTCTTGTTTTTTACCCCTTGTCTGATTCCCCATAAAACGAATAATGAAACAAACCACATTCAACTATAAATGGTTAAAATATCACCACGAAGACAATCATATCTTACATTTTTGGTTTCAAGAAAAGTATCAACAAAGTAATTCTCTAATGAAGTTTAACAATTACGATTTATAACAAAGCAAGCAAGATAAAGTTTTTGGAGTGTTTTTAATACACTATTAGAAAAATGAAAATTAGTGACAGAATAATTTATTTATAATTTTTAAATTCTGTCACTAAAATTTAGTAGTCCTAGAATTAACAAGGAAAATATTCCGTCATTTATTAAATTTTAGTAGTAATATTCGAAGTTTTAAATCAAGTAGCTTTATGTATAACTGTACGTGTTTCTTAAATGATGAGTTGCTAGAATAAAGTTTATTATAACTTATAATTAAATGAATTTCTTGTATCCACTGGCCTAACAGGCTTAGATTTCGACAATTTAACAACTTGTCTATATAGTTTAAGCACATATTTCATATTTCGGAAAACGCAAACTAACAAAATATTCTTTTAATTTTTTTTTTCAAATAACTGATAAAAACAAATGATCATTTATTATTTTTAAATAAGTTGAATCAAACAAGTACTAAATCATTTAAGTTAAAGATTTTGGAAAAGACATGAAGCCCTGGGTTGGGGTCAACACTAAATAAGTTGGTATTATTTTCATAGCTCAAAACCATATTGTGGTCAGTTACTACTAGCTTAAAAACATGGTTCTTTACTTTGTGACGAAAAACTACTAGTGACCATGGTCCAGAAGTTTCAGGAGGTATAGAAGAATGATTGTGGAGCCACAAGGCAATAAGGGGTCTGCTTAATTTTTTGATACAATATTGAATTAATATTGTGTAGAATCGGTACACAGTTGTGAAGTTGATTTTCTAGTATTTGCAAGTGGTTATCAAATGTCAATAAGGGGTCTTTTGGAGGTGTAGAAATTTGTTTCAGGAATCACTAGGCTCAAACGTTTTTTCTGACAGCGAAAGGCGGGAAAATTTTGCGACTAATGTCAGTAAAGAAGTTACCATGTTTTTAATAATTTTGGTACAGTTTTGAGGTTTTTAGTTACTGCAAAGGCATTTCGAATACGAGAAATTATTAGATAGTTTGGAATTATTACTTGTCTATAATCTCAATTGATTTCTACATGACTGCATTCAAAATTTTCAATTTACAAAAAAAAAAGAAAAACTTAATAATGCTCAACTATATGGCATGTGAAAATTAATGTGGACTATGATCAATGGCAAATTTAGAAATTTATGTTGTGGAAACAATACTCATATACATAAATTTGTTGGAATAATATTCATAATATAAATTGATTTTTTTATATTGCATTTTAAATTATGAAGACTATATATATATATATATATATATATTACATTAAGAAATTTTAATGTTAGTGGGGGAAATTAATTGTCCCCAAAAGCCACCGTGTAGATCCGTCACTGTCGATGATGGTCACCACCCAATAATTTTTGCTTGAATGCACCTTCCTCGGATATGCTTTTTGGGGTCAGCATTTTACGGTTTTCTCTCTTCTTTGGAGCTCAATGTCACGTGCTGCAAGCAAGGCTGCCACAGTGGTATGGATTTTCCCAAATGGTCACAATGTCATGGTCTAATTAATTATGTCTCTTTAGGAGCCACAGTTGATACGATATTATGTTCGTGGAATCATGGGGTAAGGTTGCTCAAAGCACTTGCAAGCTGTTACGTTTTGCTTCAAATAAGGAGCATGGGTTATGTCAAAGACTGTCACGTTTTCGGTCTTGGTCACCCAGTACATTATTAATTATATATTCCCTTGATATTTTGGTTTAGAGCATTAATTTGTGACTTTGGGCTTTCTTTTCAAAATCTGCATAGGGGAAGGGTAGCATTTTTATTTTTTAAGAGGTGATTTGTTGGGATATATTATTGGGGTTACTGTATATGTATCTTTTTGATGCCAAACTATTAGCACATCTTGTGCTAAGGTATGTTTGGATACAGGTTAGAAAGTTTATCTACTAATATAATTTCTTTATTACCTAGTTGGATACATAATTTTTATTAGTTTTTTTTTTCTTTTAGAAAAGCTCGTCAAAGGACTTATAGAAAAGTTAAATTTTAAAGACTTTTGTTACTTGTAGAGTTTACAAACAAACTAAGTATGTATTATTCAAACACTAAATTAACTTATCTAAAATGGGTTTTTCACAATATAGCTTTTAAATAAGTTTCTCTCCTATAAACTCTTCTAGATAAGCTTATTCAAACAAGCTCGGCCCTAAGTTGGAGAAATTATTAGGTAGTCCAGGACTACTAAGTGTCTATGGTCCCAGCCAATGTGTTTATAACACATAGTCATCTTTTACAATTCACGAGAAAGAATTAATAATACTTGATTACATATCATATGCAGATTAATAGGGACCATGATGGTCCAAGGACCATCTAATAATTTCTCCCTAAGTTGAACTACATTTAAAATTGCTTTTGTTATATATATATATATATATACTACTAGTTCACCGTGCATTTTGTTTATGCACAAATTAAACAGGCAGCAGGAGCGTGTTGGTACTTGCTGGGGATCCAAAGGGCAGCCAAGTGTCTGAAAGAGCAGTGTGAGAAAACAAGTGGTTGTGGCATCAAAATTCTGTCGTGTCAAACGCCTATATATTATGGAAGCAATAGTTTGTTAGTTAGGGGTAGAGCAAGATTGGCATGGGCAGGGAACAGTGACGTGAGGTCCACGTGCTTACATGGCCCTGACAACTACAACTATGGAGCTTATAAATGGACTGTTCAGCTTGTCACTAATGATAATCGATTAGAAAAGATACTTTTCCCTATCTTCTGGGGCCTAATGACTCTCAGGTATCTTCATTTTCTCATCCCCTTTGATTTGCATATGCTTAAAGTCTTCCATTCTTTTGATGATGTTTTTATTTGTCGTGTTTATATTCACCATTTTGAAGGTCATTTCTCTGTATAGTGATCACAGTTCTTATTTCCGAAAGCTTGACGGCAACATTATGTGATAAACTTTGGACTTAGTCCACTAAAAGTAACTTGTATCACTGTATTAGTTAATATTATTATTTTTTTATATTTTACAAAATAATTTAATATTAAAATTTTTAGAAAATTAATAAAATAATTGATGTTTTTAAGTCTTTGACGGACTTATTTGATAAGAAAATTTTTGTCATAACTAATATGATGATAAGTGTAACTATAGAAAAGTTTCTTAAAAAAAATATTTATCTATACATTCAGAGCGTAGAATATGCTAAAATAATAATGGACATTCAACTAAATTAAATGGGATATTTTCATATATAATGCTAGTATAATCTAATTAAGACACTAGTTGCGATATCAATTCATACCTATACTCCAGGGATATTTTTTTTTCTTTACACTGCTTTGTAAGGTTTTTATGTCTTAATTTGTATTTAAACCGTGTGAAATATATTCTTTTCTTCTTTTGAAATGTTCTCTTAAACATATTTCTCTTTGGAGTTACAATTATTACCTGTTATATATGCAATTCTCAACAAAATTAAAGAGAAAAAGAGCGAGCAAGAAAGAAATAAGGGTGTTGCAAAGTTATAGTACCCAATCAATCCCTGAAGAAAGTTAGAGAGACATTTTGTGTGTGTACAGTTGATGCATTTCTACAGCGTGAATATTTACTTAACATTACTATTATTTCCACTTTGATGTTTATCCTTGCTTCATGCCTACTCTAAAATTCTCTGTTTTTGATGTGATAAGCACTTTCGGGAACCTAGAGAGTACAACTGAATGGCTAGAAGTAGTTTTCAACATCATCGTGCTGACCAGTGGCCTTCTTCTTGTCACTATGTTGATTGGAAACATCAAGGTAAACACCATTAATCAGGCCAAATAATATGTCCATGCACATTCATTTTAGGTTATTATTAATTTGGTGTTGTAAACATTTTGTTAAGAAATTGTTTTGACATTATGGGCGCCGTATGTGTATCTGTACGGGGCAGGTATTTTTGCATGCAACGACGTCAAAGAAGCAAGCAATGCAACTGAAGATGAGGAACATTGAATGGTGGATGAGGAAACGGCGCTTGCCGCAAGGGTTTCGGCAGCGCGTGCGTAACTATGAGAGGCAGCGTTGGGCTGCTATGCGTGGGGTTGATGAATGCGAGATGACCAGAAATCTTCCCGAGGGATTAAGAAGAGATATCAAATACCATCTTTGTTTAGACTTGGTGAGACAGGTAAAAGTTCTCCAAATGACCCACTTTAATTTTCATTTTCAGTGATCCCATCAGTAGTTAACAACCCACTTCGAGTAAATACTCAATTCAATCAGTATTAGTTAAAAAATCATTTGACCTAATTTATAGGATACTTTAGTTGTTTATTTATTTTCTATTTTTTTTAATACATATTTAGTAGTCCTTAAAAAGTAAATATGTGTCAATTTAGTTCTTGAAAAATTATTACTGACACAAACTAGTCCGTAAAATATGTCTTACGTTTGTAATCTTGAGAGACCACTATTCAATTACTTTTTTTCTTCAACGACTAAGTAATTTTTTTCAGGAACCAAAAATCGAGTGTTTACTCAACATAATCCAATATATTTTCTCACAGTTGAGGCCACAACTACACATTTATATTACCAAATTATTTGAATCCTCATTTTTTTAAAATCAAGAACAATGGTATCGTTTTTAAAATCTGACCGCAACCAATTGTTAAAAGCTGCCGGATCAGTATTTATTCCTTTGTTTTGTTGTTAATCATATTTTCGAAGATACCGACAAAAAAAGACTATTTCATAACCTGCTTTTCCCTTTTGATCTTTTCATTTGCTAACTTTCTATATATGGGGACCTACCATGATAAAAAAATTCAACTGGATCAAACTAAACTGCAGTAAAACTTGAATATAAATACTAACTACATGTTTAGTTAAACTTACTTTAAAAATAAATAATTATTTTTGTTTAATTTTTAACTTTTTGCTAAAAACCCAATTATGTTTATTTTTAAAAGAGTAATGCCTTCATATTTTGTTCAGGTGCCACTATTTCAACACATGGACGAACTGGTTCTAGAGAACATCTGTGATCGTGTGAAGTCTCTGATATTCACAAAGGGAGAAACAGTACGTTCTAATTTCCACTATATAGTAACATCACATTTTGCATAAAGCATTGTGACAAAGAAGAGTGTTAATAATTTACTCTTTAACACGTTTTTTTTAATACAGTCTATTATTGGTTAAAATTTATTAGAAACTATAAAATTATTAGTGTGAGTTCATTAAATAAGAAGTGAGAACCCACACTAATTTGGATTTTTAATAATTTTCAACCAATAATAAGAAGTGTGTTTAAAAAGTGTGTTTGAAAATGTTATTAGCATTTCTCTTGTGCCAAATGTTAATCAACTTCAATCTACGTAACTTGATGATTAATTAATTATATGATGCAGATAGCCAGAGAAGGAGACCCAGTTCAGAGAATGCTATTTGTAGTAAGGGGTCACCTTCAGAGCAGCCAAGACCTAAGGGATGGTGTGAAGAGTTGCTGCATGCTAGGTCCAGGAAACTTCAGTGGGGACGAACTCCTCTCATGGTGTTTAAGGAGACCCTTCATAGAGCGCCTTCCACCATCTTCATCCACACTCATGACATTGGAAACCACTGAGGCATTTGGCCTTGAAGCCGAGGATGTGAAGTATGTGACACAACATTTCAGGTACACGTTCGTCAAGGAAAAGGTGAAGAGAAGTGCAAGGTACTACTCTCCAGGGTGGAGAACTTGGGCTGCTGTGGCCATTCAATTGGCGTGGAGGAGGTACAAGCATAGGTTGACTTTGACCTCGTTGTCCTTCATAAGGCCTAGGAGGCCTTTGTCACGGTCCTCTTCCCTGGGAGAGGACAGGCTTCGCCTCTACACGGCTTTGTTAACCTCACCAAAGCCTAATCAGGATGATTTTGACTTTTGAGAACATGGTTTGGATGTGGCACATGGGTGTGGAATTTTATTGTTTGATTGATCTTAATGGTAGGAAAAAAAATAAAATGTATGCTTGATTTATGATTGTGTTCATTATTATTAAATTCGGGTAACTAGTAAAATGAAAAACGGGAAACGATTATATTGGAGAGACATTAAATTGATTTTGTAGAAATTAATAGGATTTAGACTACGATTTAGAAAGCAAAAAATAAATAACAATTGTCCATAAATTGCATATCTCTTAAATACATCCTTTACAGTAATAATTTGATTTCACAGAAGTGTGTATATACAGGCATATATGTTAGAACATGAGCTTTCTCTTGAACTCTCCTCTTTCACATATTGACTATTAGATGGAGCAATAAACCATCACAGAACATTAAAGTCATAATGTCTATCTATAAGGGATATTAGGCTCATTAAGTTCTACACACAAACTCAACTCACTTGACCATTTGGCTTGGCTTAATAAACATATAGACACATGGTGATTGTCAAAATCCAAATTGAACTACTTAATAAAAATTGGGCTTATAGAGAAAAATATATCAGGTCATGCTTAATATAATCAACACAAAACATGACCAATACAGTCAACAAAATCATTAGCTAAGAAACATAAGTAAAGATAAAGAGTAAATTACACTGATATCCCTTGAGAATTTTTCAGATTGCACATGATACCTCTTTTTTTTTCTATCCTTACACTAACTCCCTCAATTGTTTGAAAAACATTATACGACATCCCTTATACATTACAACCCCCCTTCATTGTTTGAAAAACATTACATCGTGTACCCCCTTTAAGGGAGATTGTTGTAAACATTAAGAAAGCATGAAAGTTATGTGCAATCTAAAAAAATCCTAAGGGTGTCAGTGTAATTTACTCAAAGATAAACTATTCATAGTTTAGTTCACTTTTGACCACGTAACTAACAATTTTATTAGTATGATTATAACACAAGTGTAGGTGTAGCTATAGATCATAACATAGTATGTGACCCTTCTCGTGCTATTTTGTAGGGATCCTACATTACACTTTTTCAAGGAAACGCAAGTCTCTTAAGGAAATCATATTCACGTTTCTCAAGAAACATCATTCCTAAAAAGGAAATGAAACATCTAGAGACAAATACAATAATAGAATTGTATAAAAATTATTAAATCATAAAAATCAACATTAACATGCATATAACATTATTTAGTTGAAATTACCTAAGTCCAGTGTAATAAAATCAATACAAAATTAATAAGAACTCCCACTAACCAATTACATCAAAGGACCTCACAATACACATGTTCTTAACATGTTTCATAAACATCGTGGATCTAAGTAAGTCGCTTAGTTAGGGGGTCCAACAAACTTCTTTGTAGGAATATACTTAACAAGAATATCTCCATTCACAACCATCTTTTTGACAATAAAAAAAATGTAATCCTTATATGCTCGGAAGTTGTAATCGTCTTATTATTCTTAGTAAAGAAAACAACTAAACTATTGTCACAAAATATTTTAAATGGCTTAGAAATAGAGTCCACAATACTGAAAGCAAAATCAAAGTTTCTTAACCATACATCATGTGAAGCAACTCCATAACATGACGCAAACTTTGCTTGCATAGTCGAAGAGGGTGTTAAAGTTTATTTTACATTCTTTCAAGATATGACTCTACTATCTAGCATGAAGATATATCTAGAAGTGGATTTTTCATCATTTGGGTAACCAACAAAATCTAAATTAGAGTATCCTATTACATTTAAGTTGTCAACTCTCCTATAGACAAGTATGTGCTCCTTTGTCTTTTGCAAATACCTTATGACCTTTTTGACAACCCAATGAGCATCTCCTGAGTTTGATGCGAATCTACCCAGAACAATAATAACAAAAGATAAATTAGGTATAATATAAACCTAAGCATACATTAAGCTACCCACAACACTGACATAGGAACATTTTCTATACATATTCTTTTAATATCATTTTAGGACATTGATCCTTAAACAACTCATCCCCTTCAATAATAAGGACATCACCAAGTCTACAACTCTTCATATTGAATTGCTTCAAAACTCTATATCAAGATAAGGCTTTTGGGATGAATCCAAAAGTCTACAAAGTTTATCTCTATGGATCTCAATGCCTAAAACAAAAAAAGCTTTCCCAAGGTCCTTCATGTCAAAAGACATAAACAACATATTCTTAGTCTTAACAAGTAAATCAAAATTATTGTTAACAAGTAATATGTCATCTACAAAGAAAACCAGAATAATAAATTTTCTCCTACAGACCTTGAGATATGTGCATTGATCAACTTTAGTTTCAACAAAACCCATGGATGTGATGATTTCATCAAATTTAAGATGCCACTACCTAGAAGCCTACTTTAAACCATAAATTGAAAATGGTTCTAGTTACAATTGATATGGAAAGTAGACTTTTTAAATTGGTTCTTAATACAACTGATCTAGAAAGTATCCACTTTTTATATCAACTTATTCTACATCCTCCTTAGAATCAATCTAGAAAGTTGAAAGCAACTGATCCTAAAAGCCTTTTATGTATTAGTTCTTCATGTGTGAAAGTTAAAGTGTCCTACATTCCTTTAGCAATTTGACAACCAAAAACATTGTTGGATTCTAATTTTAGCATTCATCTAAGTCTTATTTATATCCTTTATAGTCCATTCTCCTTCTAGGATAGAAATTTTTAAGGGAGATCTTAGGACATCATGATCTTCATTTTAAATGACATTGTAAAGACATTACTAGTAAACTTCATGAACATTTCCATGTTATCTTTCCAATAAAGATGATCTTCACCGAAGAAGGATGAATGATGATAGATAAAGCCATCTTTAAGAATAAGCTAGTTGTTTTGATCCGCTATACCGTATACTAGATCTTTTTCCTCTACTTGACTAAGTAATTAATCAAGAGACCGAGCTTTAATGCCAACTGTAAAGATAAAAGTATCACAAAAACTGAAGGAGATTCAATTATGCTTTGTTGTTGATCTTTAAAACTTTTTGACATATAGATAAAAAAAACTTCTTTTAAGAAAGGTGAAATGATATTAATTTTAGGAAGTTCATCCTAGGATGAAATAGAAAGGGTTATTGTCTTATTGATAGGATACTTAGAAAAAAGTTTGAAAAAAAAACTTTTGTGAAGAAAAACTTCACAATTTTATCCCTTCCCTAGTTAGAAAAAATAAGATAAAAGATAAGAGAGAGAAATCACATGGAGAGGTTTTATCCTAATTCACTCCACAATATAGAGTTACATTTAGTCCTTGATAGTTTTGCTAAGATTTAAATTAACTAAGATGATACAAAAGTACAAGAATAACCTTAGTCTTCACCTCCTAAATATTCTTTCATAAGTCTTTCCAAGTTCTAATTCAAGTATTAATTAATCTAGTCTCTTAGGCTCCTTCCGCATTATTCAAAAAAAGAAAAACACAACTATCTCTTTAGATATTTATAAGGCTAAACAATGATAGTCGCACTAAATCTCTCACAAAGGAATATACGATAAAAGTATTTGTAATGAATGGTAGTTGAAATCAATGTTATCAAAACCGAATCGGTCATCAACTTGGTCAAAGTACTAGGTTAGTGGTCACTAGTTGAACCAATTAGTTAATGGTTGAACTGCATGAACCGATATATAATATTTAATATTATTTGATATATATATATATATATATATACTCTCTTTAGTCTCAAATATAAACAAAAAGAAAAACTAACCAAGAAAATTAGTTAGCACCATTTAATTTTACTAATTCCAATTAAAAAATAAACTTGTTTCCTAAAATACCCTTCATTGGAACTTGAAATCAAATATAAAAAAAAAGGTCATTAGGAATACAATCCTAATTAATTGAAGAGTATTTTGGAGATAAGTTCATTAAATGGGGAGAAATTAGTTGAAATTTGCTTATATTTAAACCATCATACAAAACTTTTTTCTTTTTTTGCTTATATACTAGACCGGAGGGAGTATGTATATACATATATGTATGTATATATACATATATAACCTTTTTTTTTTTTTGCTTATATACTAGACCGGAGGGAGTATATATACATATATATACATATATATACATGTATGTATATATATGTACATATACATATATATACATACATGTATGTATATATATATGTATATGTATATATATATATGTATATATACATACATAACCTTTTTTTTTTTGCTTATATACTAGACCGGAGGGAGTATATATACATATATACATATACATATATGTATATATATATATATGATTCAGGATCCGTTGACACCAGGTGTCAAAATTAGTCAAATTATACTTTCAATAACTTTTTGTTGAATGCAAATTTAATTAATCCAATACATATACATATATGTATATATATACATATGGGTCAGGATCCGTTGACACCAGGTGTCAAAGTTAGTCAAATTACACTTTCAATAACTTTTTGTTGAATACAAATTTAACTAATCCAATACATACATATATATATATATATATATATATATATATATATATATATAGGTCAGGATCCGTTGACACTAGGTGTCAAAGTTAGTCAAATTACATCTTCAATAACTTTTTGTTGAATGCAAATTTAACTAATTCAACCGTTGAATTATGTGATGTTATCTTCATGAACATGTATATCAAATTTCACATCTTTTGGACTTTGTTAGATATGCTATCTAACATTGAATATTAACATATATTTTAATATCATATTGTACGTTAAAATAAAATGATGTGATGAACTATTAAATAATTTTGGAATTGTATGAAATTTTGTATACTTAATCTAATTAATAAGAACATCAAATTCAATGGTTGGATTGGTTAAATTTGCATTATACAAAAAGTTATTGAAGGTGTAATTTGACTAACTTTGACACCTGGTGTCAACAAATCCTAACCCTATATATATACATATATATATAGAAAATGTCTTTTAGTGGTTAATGTACAACTTTACAAGCACTAATTCAAGTTCGATTTTTCTAAATGGTGTCTTCAAATTTATATACATATATATATATATATATATATATATACATATACATATACATATACATATACATCTACATGTATATGTATATGTATATGTATATTCATATATGTGTATATATGTATTTGAGGCTCTTGGCAAGCTTCTAGCAAAAGGGGCACATGAATGAATCAAATATATACCAGAATGAGAGGGATCCACTGTGTAGGTATGAGACTGTACAGTTGAGGATAACTTAAAAGAATTAATAAGTGCTACTTATACCAACAAGATGCATCTACTTTTTGGTAGCCTATCACTTAAGAACTCCACAGTTAAGTGTGCTTAACTTGGAGCAATTTTAGGATGGGTGACCTTTTAGGAAGTTTCCTAGGAAGCGTGTGAGTGAGGATAAAACACGCTGAAAAGTCTTGTGTTGGTTTGTGGGGACAGTCTTCGATCCTGAAAGCGGCCAAGCATTACAAAAGTGGTATCAGAACAGTGCCTCTCTCCCAGTACAGTGTGGTTCAAGGACAAACCAAGCAGAAGTTGGTGGGCATATAACATCTCGGGCGCTGACTAGGGCATGGAGTGATTGCCGGTGCAAAAGAGATAAGGCACGGACAAGGAGCGACTCCTGGCAAGCTTCCAGTGGAAGGGGCACATGAATGAGTCGAATATGTATCGGAATGAAAGAGGTCTAAAGGTTGTGTAGGTATGCGACTGTATAATTGAGGATAGCTTAAAAGAATTAATAAGTGCTACTTTTACCAACAAGATGCATCTACTTTTCGGTAGCCTATCATTTAAGAACTCCATAGTTAAGTGTGCTTAACTTGGAGCAATTATTGGGAATTTTCTTAGGAAGCGTGTGAGTGAGGACAAAGCACGTTGAAAAGTCTTATGTTAGTTTGTGGAGATAGTCTTCAATCCTAAAAGCGATCAGGCATTATAGAAACCAATTTAAATAAATTAGAAATCATCGCAACTAAATAAAGTATATTTGTAAAAAAAATTAAAAAAATAGAATCCAATTTCGCTAAACCGCCCAATCCATTTGAAAATTTTAAGTAACCCACCTGAAATCCCTTTGTCCTTAATTGCATTTATCCTTTTGCCCTTTCTATGAATCCTCTGTTAAGCACATTTTCTTAGGCTTACCACCTCAACTGAGATCATTGTAGTTTGACAACGAGCTTTGCCTTTCGCACAAACCCTCAAGCACACACCATTAGAAAACTTGCATTTTGGGACAGAAATTTCGAATGGAATACATTGTGTTTAAAATTTTAAAGACATTTCAGACAAATTTAGGACAGATTTGAAATTTAGAGATATTCAATATAAAATTTGTCTCTATTTTATTTGAAACTTGTGTGTCAGTGATGCATTACTTTTATATTTAAAATCTGTCCAATATCTGTCTGAAATTAGAGACAAATTTCACACAAATAAATTATTATTTTAAGAATTTGTATATATTTATATAATATAGAGAGACAAATATTTATCTAAATATAAATATATGTTATATATTATATAAATAAAAAAATATATTATATAAATAAAAATAAAATAAATATATTTAAATTAATAATGTATATATTATATTATATATTTATATAATATAGATATATAAATATTTATCTAAATATTAATATATAATATATATAAATTAATATTATATATATATATATATATATATATATATATATATATATATATAATACGATATATAATATATATAAATATATTTAAGTATATAAGGGTGAAACAAGGGTCCCTATCAAAGATTATACTAGAAGGCACACCATGCAACCTGATATTTCTTTTACATAAAGTTGAGCTAACTTTTCTAAAGAAAACTTGATGTTAATAGGTAGAAAATGAGCAGATTTTGTCAATCTGTCAACAATTACCCATATATCATTATGACTAGAGGAAGTCCTAGGCAAACCAGTCACAAAATCCATTGATATGCTTTCCCACTTCCATTCTGACATGTCTAAGGATTGTAGTTCACTAGAAGGCTTTTAGTGTTCCACCTTTTGCTTTCTGACACACCAAACAACATGCCACAAGCTTTGTCATAGCCTTCTTCATCTCAGGCCACCAGAACATCTTCTTCAAGTCTTGATACATCTTAGTGGCTCCTAGATGAATACTCAGCTTACTCTTATGAGTTTCTTCTAGAATTAGTTTTTGCTGGTTTTCCTCTACAGGCACACAAATCCTTTCTCCAAACTTGATGGTTCCATTAGAATCCTTATGGAACTCAAGTTCCATTTCTTCCTTTCTTGCCCTAAACTTTTTTTGCAACAACTGGTCTTTTTCCTGTGCTTGTCGAATCTGCTCCATAAATTCACTTGTGATCTTCAACATCCCCAAGTAAAGACTTCTAGGTTTCAATTCCATTGCCAAGTTTAGATCTCTGAATGACTCTATCAATTCCAACTCTTTCATCATCATCATTGATGCGTGCAAAGATTTCTGACTTAAAGCATCTGCTACCACGTTCGCTTTACCTGGGTGATACTATAGCTCAAAGTCATAATCTTTAAGGAATTCCATTCATTTATGCTGCCTTATATTCAATTCTTTTTGATCAAAAAGATACTTTAAACTCTTATGATCATTGAACACTTTGAATCTTACACCATACAAGTAGTGTCTCCAAATTTTCAGAGCAAACACTACTGCAGCCAAATCTAAATCATGCGTAGGGTAGTTAACTTCATGTTACTTAAGCTGCCACTTTTCCTTCTTGCATCAGTTCACATCCTAACCTTGTCTTGTGACATTACAGTACATATCAAATTTCTTAGCAAGGTCAGGCAAAATTAACACTAGAGATGAGGTTAACTTTCTCTTCAATCCTTGGAAACTGGCTTCACACGCTTCGTCCTACAAAAATGGTTGTCAACTTAGTTAAAGGCAATGCTAATTTAGAAAATCCTTCAATGAATTTTCTGTAATAGCTGGTTAATCCTAAAAAACTACGTATTTCTGTAATTGTCATTAGTTGTTTCCAGCACAATACAGCTTCAAGCTTTATGGGGTCAACAACAATCCCTCCTCGTGATATCACATGTCCCAAGAATTAGACTTGTGCCAACTAGAATTCACATTTTGAATGTTTCCCATATAGTTGTCTCTCTTTCAGGATTTGCAGCACAATCCTCAAATGCTCTTCATGTTCCTTATGACTTCTAGAGTATATCAAAATATTGTTAATGAAAACTACCACAAACTTGTCTAAAAACCAATGAAAAATATGGTTCATGTAGTCCATGAATATGGCAGAAGCATTGGTCACACCAAAGGACATTACCAAGTACTTGTAATAATCGTACCTTGTCCTAAAGACAGTCTTTGGAATGTCTTCTGCCTTAACTCGAATTTAATGATAACTAGACTTCAAGTCAATTTTGGAAAACACTGTAGCACCTTTTAACTGATCCATCAGATCATCAATCCTAGGGAGAGGATATTTATTCTTAATGGTGATCTTATTGAGTTGACGGTAGTCCACACACAATCTCATACTTTCGTCCTTCTTCTTAACTAACAACATAGGAGCACCCGAGGGAGAAACACTATGTCTAATGAATTGTTTGTCCAATAGTTCCTTTATTTGCCTTTTCAATTCTGCCAACTCTAAGGGTGACATTCTATAAGGAGCTACAAAAATTAGTCCTGATCCTGGTACCAAGTCTATGGCAAATTCTATCTCTCTCTTTGGAGGTATACAGGAATATTCTCAGGAAAAACATCAAGGTATTTACAAACTACAGGGAGTTTACTAACATCTAGATTTTCCTTTCCATCTATAGAAGTAAGGATCATGTAAACTTGGGCTCCTTTCGAAGCCTCATTGTGGTTGACAGTAACTTCTCTCAAATCCTTTGGGTCAAGGTCAATGATTGGTTTAAAGATCAAGGTTTTATCGTGACAATTTAGGAGAACATGGTTGGAAGATAACCAGTCCATTCCTAACATAATGTCCATGTGGGATAAAGGTAGACATATCAAATTAGCAGAAAAAATTTCTACTTTCTACATAGATACAACAATTTAAGCACGCAAGTGAAGTAGTAACAGGATGTTTGTAGGAGTGGAAACAATTAAATCATAAGGTAACAAGAAAATAGGCAATTTTAGATATTTCACACAAGCATGTGATATGAATGAATGAGTAGCACCTGAATTATATAGTACATTTAAGAGATAACCATTTATAATGCATTTACCTCGGATGAGATCATCAGATTGAATGGCTTCAGTACCACTTATGGTGAAAACTGTGATCGTTGCCTTGGGTCTTCCAACTTGAGCCTTTACACTACTACTTCCATTTCTGTTGCCATGTTCCTTCTTTGGCTCCTTACAGTTTTTACTATAGTGACCAAGCTTGCCGCAATCGTAATAGGTTATTGTCTTAATAGTACAGCTTCTTGCTAGGCAAGGTCCTTGACATAGAAAACATTGAATGAGGCTGTTCGTTTCAAGAGTAGTGGGGGTAGAAACAAAATTCTTCTGCCCAGAAGATTGGAATGGATGTTGGTAGGGCCTTTTAGTGAATAACTCCTTTCTCTTGTTCCTTTGTGGTCCTTCATGCTTCCATTGTGTTTGTTTTGCCTTAATATCATCCTCATAAAATCCTACAACGATTTATAAGAGTAGGGAAAGAAGTAATCTCCATGTAGCTAATAGCCTACTTGATGTCAGCCCTTAGATGACTTTCAAACTTTGAGCATTTGGAATGTTCATCAACACCTACATGGAAGTAAGGATAAAATTTTGACAATTCATCGAATTTTGCTGCATACTCCCCAATTGTCACATTTCCTTATCACAGGTTCAGGAATTCAATTTCCTTTCTCCTTCTAAGATCTCCAAGGAAATACTGTTTCAGAAATTCCTGTCTGAAGACTTCCTAGGTGATTTTCCTTCCTTCTGCTTCTAGCTGTTGTCTGGCGAACCTCCACCAATTCTCAAATTCTCCAAACATCATGAACACCGCAAAAGTGACTTTGTTCGTGTCAGTGCATGGCATTGCAATGAAAATCTTTTCAATCTCTGCAATCCATGACTGGGCACTATTAGGATCAAAGCCTCCTTTGAATTTTGGTGGATTGTTTTTGCGAAAGGTTTCTAGACCTCTATACTTAGCAGGTTCAATGTTACGTTCTTGATTCATGTTTTCCAAAATAGTCGTCATTCTTTCTAATAGTCGTTCGGTAACATCATTCCTAGGTCTACCAGCCATCCTTTCTTGAGAAGAAAACGCCCGATCATTCTTTTATGAGTAATACCATATACTGGATGAGTAACATGTAGATTTGTGAATTAGCAGATTAAGTAGGCTCTCAAGAAAGAGAGGTGGGTCACAATGGATATTCTTAAATACCAAGTCTTTCCTTAGCCAGAACTTTCCCTAACCTTGCATCTAACACTACTGTACTCTATAACCAGTAATAGGAATATTCATTTATTTCCTTCTAGATTTGTAGGTTGTTCTTGACAATTCCAAGTAGATTACTTTAGACATCTGTTACCTTTCTTATTCGATACTCATACTACATCTATTATTAACACTATTTATCTTGCATTTTTGTTCTTCAATGGTAAATGTCAGAACAAACAATTTATCTCACACTATTGTTTCACAATAGTAAATGTAAGAACACACAACAGAAGAGTTATTGAGACCATACCCAAGGTCTTGACTAGGACGAACTACTCTAATACCACTAAATGTAACACCCACTAATTTTAGGGAATTGTATTTACAGTTAATTAAAAGGTTAAGTAATAACGTCAATTTGACTAAAACTTTCCTATGTTCATTTCTTGCAGACATTTAATAAATTGCAAAAATATTATATAAAGAACCATGATCATAAAAGAAACATCATTTCATTATCTATATATGTATGCGTCGAATTTGGGTACATGATTAAAGTCTAGTGATCTAGGCAATATAAACAAAAGAAATACATCATAAGTCATACTAGTTACCTGCCATATATATACAACAAAATGACCTATGCCAAAGTAGTGTATATCTACAATATACCTCCCCAAAATATCCTAAGGTCTACAAATCAGCTACATTTTCAGTGGTCCTCACAGCAAGTCTTCTAAATCCCATGGAATGGCTACATCTACTCGAACCATGAATGTATATAAAAAGAAACATCGAAAAGGAGTGAGGTTTTACAAAGCCTCATTCATTTTCTTAACAGGTTTAAAACATAAATACATAATTATTAAACAATCATACATAGGGAATCCTAGGGTCTGACCTACGTTATTATAACTCAATCACAAACTCTTATCAACATATAGATCCATACCCATCTTTAATGATTCACCTTAATTATCATGAATCACTGCGAAGTGATTGGGAGTTTGTATAACCCCTCACAAGGTACAAACATCCATGTCGTAATCATCATCCTCGAGGAAAGGGTATCATGCCCATCAGAAGTATACACTCCACCAATCTCCGTGATGCTGAGCAAGAGTCAGCATTACCAAGTTGGTTTACATAATTTATCTTGACTTAAGGGTGTTATCCTAGACATTGGGATGTTCACAACTCGGTACCTTTACCCTCAAGACCCGAACAATGGTCTCTGCCTTTCACCCCGTAGTGTACCAAACTGTAACTTCCCAGAACACAGGCACTTTTGTTTCACAGCATGGTCCCATCTCAACAAAGGTTTCCCTATAATTTGTTCTCTAAATTTCATCGCACACTCTTTGGACAATCCAGTAGAGTTTCAGAATCACGTTCATGTATTCATCATTCATAACAGTCGTAGGACTTAATGAGCATATTAAGTTTCAGTAATAGAATTCCATGCACATGATTCAAGAAATCAGACACACATGCACAATTCAAGTATAATATTTAAATTATTTGATTTATTCTTCTCCTTTTCTAATTTCTCAATTTAAATTACTTTTTAAAAGAAGAACTTTCTAATCGTAAATATAGTTGGTGTTGTGTAGTTATTTTACAAATTAAACTAAACATTAAGAGTAACCATTTTCTGATGTGGAGGATCAAATTACATTGCAACCACAGAGCATACTAAGGATTCTCTTAAAATATGATCATTTCTTAATTTAATTGACAAAATTCAAGATTAAACTTATCATAAATTCATATAATAAAATTTAAAGTAACATGACATAATGCTAAAAATAAATAACATGATATAATGAAATAACAATAATTAACTTAAATAAAAAGGATTAGGGGCCAATCCAACAAAAATAACCCATTAAGAAATAAAAATAGAAGCTTAACCCCACTCCCCCTTACCTCAAATAGTGACAAAGTGGGTGGTGTTTGTGGAACTTGAGGATAGAAGAAGAGTCCAAGGTATGAAGCTAAGTAAGCTTAAGTTTAATGGTGGATTTATGATAGAAGAATTTTGCAAGAGTTTTGGCTATTAGAGGGAAGGGAAGATCTTGGATCTAAACCAAGACAAAGAGGGAGAATTGTTATGAAGGAAAGTGATGAAGAGAATGGGAAGAGTGATGGGGTATTTATAGTGCAAAAATAATTAAATTTAGAATTAAATTTTTACACTTTTTTACTAGAAATTTAACTTTGGTGGGCTTTTACCATGGCCAAGTCAATTTTGGTGTGCTCCCACCCTGGTTGAACGTGGAAATGCAGCCAAAGGGTCAAAAAATTTAATTTTTTATTTTATATAATTATTATATATTAAAAATAATTAAATATTAGTTTATTGTGGGAAAATTGGAGTGGGCTTTTGGTGTGGATATGGGCCAAACCAACCATACCACGTGAAAGGGTATACTTTTGGGAGTCTCAGAATATTTTTTTTCAGAATTTGTTCATTTATATATTAATTATAGTAAGTATTTTACTAAAAAAAACTAATTAATTAACTAATAAATCATGTTTTTGCTAATAATTATTATTTTCGGATTTTTAATTATTTTTCCCTCAAAATAATATTTTAATAATTAAAATATACTTAGTATAAATTTTTCAGAATATTTTGAGATCAAAAAGTCTCCTGTTAGCCTCTACAGTTAATTAGGGGCATTTTGGTCTTTTCACAAAAAAGGTCTCTGAAAATTTTCAGAAAATTCTCAAAATTTCCATTAGCTATTCTAAGCATATTTATGGATTAAAAACAAATTTAAACATTTTTACTTATTTATTAATTTATCCTAATATTTAACTTTTTCTAGACAAAATAGTCATTTTACCATTTTTGGAACCCGTTTGAAATTTTAAAAAAAAATCTAAACTGAGTAGCATTTATCAATACAAACGCAACCGTGGAGTCGGATTCTAAGATTCTCGTCTGATTCTCTAGAATTAATTACAAAATAAATAAAAAAAATAGTTCAATAAAAACAGCAGTGTTACATAAGGCAAGCTTCTATTTTGGCAAATGTAGTACCATATATAAGGTATTTGACGGTGTTTTATTCATTTGATTTACATGACTACTACAATAATTCAGTATATACTTTTTACATGTTTAGAGTTTGAATGAATTTGCCTAATGTATGTTATTTCTTTACTAACGTGAAAAAAATTACCGTATGTTCAAAAGCAAGTTAAAAAAGATTTTAACTAAAATTGAACAATTTCACAAAATTTGTTAGTGAGTTTCATATAGCGACAACGAGTTGTTACATTTATGATATCAAAGTTGATCGTGTCTTTTAGGAATGAATCTATTCGGAATAGGTCTGTTATGCCTTTATTGTTTGTTGTGAACTTATTTCTATGTAGTAATAATTGTTGTTTGCTATGCCGATGGGCTTTCTTTGTGTTATTTCTGAAAGGAAATAATTATTGCTTGACATCGTTTAGCCGATGTTTGTCTCTAACATCGTTTGATTTGGTAGGATAGCGATGAGGGGACCTAGTTACTTCTAGCCTTCACTTGATCACACTCAACCCCACCCTCAGCTTGATTTTGCTTAGATTGTCCGAGCTATGGAAGTGATGGTTGTCACTATAACCTAGCAAAATGCTGTTATGGCTCAATAGAGTGCTGCATGGCTCAGTAGACCACTAGGCGAGCTACTACTCCTCATGAATTTTAAGGATTGGTTGAGTTCAAAAAGAACAAACCTCTGCAATTTCAAGGGGAGTCAAACCCGAACACGACAAATCTTTGGATTTAGGAGATCTAGAAAACTTTTGAAGTGATGGATAACCCAGATGACCAAAAGGTGACTTATGTCACGTACAAGCTTGTTGGGGAGGCAAGCATTGGTGGCAACGAGTTTAACAAATGATGGAGGCATGTGGAGAAGTCGTCACTTGGACGAGTTTCAAAGACCGTTTTTTGGAGAAGTATTTTCCAAATAATGTGAAGCATGCTAAGAAGATAGAATTCCTGAAGTTATGTTAGGGAGGTATAGCCGTCAACAAGTATGTGGCAAAGTTTGAATACCTTTCTAGATTCTATCAGCTGGCGTCGTTTGAGGCGTGGAGATGCCGCTTACTCAATGAAGGACTAAAGTTTGAGCTTTAGAGAGTGATCATCCCTATAGAGATCAGGGAGTTTCCTGTATTGGTGGAGAAGTGCAGGACAGTGGAGACTGAAGGCAACAAAGTTGTGAGGACACATGGAGTTGGATTGTTTGGATTCAAGAGGGGACACCATAAGAAGTCATCCAACTGACCTCAAGATCAGCAAAGGCACGAGCCTCCCTTTGGCTTAGTTCGAGACAGTCGCGGTCAATTTCTTCTTGGTTCTATGGGAACGTAGGGCACTCTTTTGTGTTACATGCTGAGATTATGGCCATTAACAATGGCATTAGGCTCAGTTGGGAATTGCAAATTCAACATCGTTTTAGCAATACAACAAGTTAAGAGAAGGGAATCAGGGCGCCGATTTCCTTACAAAATGAGGAGCTTCCTTTGATGATGATTTGGTCATTTTAGATGCAACACCTACGGAGATGGGTCCAACCTTATTAGCGAATGCGATGGGAATTCTTTTTCCTTGCCACTAGTTAGATTCTTTCCTTGGTTTTTGGTTTTCTTTCTCTCCATGTAACCAAAAAATAATAATAATAATAATAATATCAAACCGCAGTAACAAAACTAAAAATTAAAGCATATTTTATTATAATTAATTTAGTATACATTTTTTATATGAGAATTTAACAATTTTCTTTTATACAATGAATCTAAATTTAACTTAAATTTTTATAATTAAAATTTATATTTAAATTATTTAGATATTAGTTACATTTTAATTATTTTTAAATAAAATATATAATTCCATCCACAATATATCTGACACGTGTAATGCACATATAACCACACTAGTTCGTAATCATTTGTTAGACTTAATTTTATATTATTAGTAAATAAATTGTATGATGTCACTTGCTTATAGTAACGTGATAATGAAGATAGCATATATAAAATCATGAAATAAATGAGTATTTTTTAATTATTTGAATACGAAAAATTACTTTTATTCTATGCATTTAGTGCACAATTTCACATGGACAACAGAGGAATTATATGCTGTCTTAAACTTCTAAAGGGGTTCAACAACTAGTGATAAGATATGGTTTTTGATATCTTGGTCCTGGATGCCAAATCCATCGCCATTTTGATAAAGGGTATGGGCCACACGAGCCGCATTCGTTGCTTGAGTAAGAAATGGCTCCACCGAAGCAACTCGACTGGTGTAGTACCCATTTATCTTTTTCCATGCTTTATGTATGATATATTGGATGTGCTTTCTCGCTTTTTCCTCTGAAGCATCCATTTGATTCATATAGCATACGATTGACGAAGCAGCATCACCTCTTTCTATTTCAGCCTGTTTCATATTTAATTCTACATTAACATTCAATATTTTATGCAAAATGAAAGGAAATAATTAACAAAAACATGAGGCATCAGCAAAAATTACCTTTGTGGTCCCTAGATCATTGCACAATCTAATTACAAGAGATACATTGTAGATCAAATCTTCATATGTGTGTAAAAAATCGTCTATCGCATCTGTTACTTGATGCATTGTAGCAAAATATGAATGGAGTAAAATTACTGGCCCCGAAGATGAAATCCAAGCATTGCTTAAATATTCTTGCAACGATGGAATGTATCCCTTGTTGTACCACTTTGCTTCCACGTATAATGCTTTGCAAAAGTCTATCCACTGTAAAATTAAGAAGGGATGGAATTTATCATAATTAACAATTATTTTATTCCTTTCTATCATTTTTACATTGATTTGTGTTTGTAAAACAAAGATAATTGTTTATAATAATTTGCAATGGTACCGCTTTCTTTAGGTAGGATAACACCAAGTGAAAGTTATTTTCTCCGCCAATTTCATAAGCAATTTCATTCGTGGCATCTTTTAGTGCATGGAAGCAAATTCTCATGCAATCTGGAAGTTCTTCAAGTTCTTTGTCATCCCATCTGTGTATGACACATTGAAACTCTTCTAAATAACCAGTAGCATATAAAAGCAAGCTTACATCATATATATATATATATATATATATAGGGTGGGATCAAGTTATTCCAAGAGTAACTCTTGGTAGAGTTACTCTGCTCAATAACTCTTGATATGTGTTAAAATTCAATGATCCAACCGTTGAATATCTTGATATTATATCAATGATTATGCACATCAAATTTTAGGTGAATCGGACATTTGTAGCTAGTTAATATTATAGTGGACATTTACTTATAATTTAGAAAAGTATATTATCCGTCAATTTGAATCTATTTAATGAAGTATTAAATAGTTTTCAAACTTTATAAAATTTTGTAGACTTTATATACTCATTATAATCTTTTAACTCAACGGTTGGATCGTTAAAATTTAATATATACCAAGAGTTATTAAGTGGAGTAACTCTACCAAGAGTTACTTTTAGAGTAACTTGATCCCCACCCATATATATATATAGATAGATAGATAGATAGATAGATAGATAGACAGAGAGAGAGAGAGAGAGAGAAAGAGAGAGAGGAAACATTTCAAATGAGAAATTTTTATAATGAGAAAATGAAAACTTTCAATAATAGTCTTTGGAGCATAATTAAAATAAATTTACGGTTGAGATTAAAATCCAATTAGTCACCTCTTATGAGACTACCATTGTCATTGCCTCCACCACCACCACTGCCACTATCATAGGTGCCACCACCGTTGCCGCCACCACCATCACCTCCTCTAGCAATGGTGGTAGCAGCGGCAACAATAGTGGTGACAACGGTGGTGGCAGTGGTGCGGGTGGCGGTGATGGTGATGGCAGAAGAAGCGGTGATGGTGGCGATGGTGACGACAACAATAGTGGTGGCAGCTGCGGGGGTAATGATGACAGCGGTGGTAGTGGTGGTGGTGGTGGCGGCAAGCCAGGCGGTAGTGGTAGTGACGATGGTGGCGACGGCAATGGTGGTAACGGCCGTGGTGATAGCAATAGTGGTGGTAGTGATGGCAATGACAGAGGCAACAACAATGGTAATCTTGTAAGAGGTGTTTAATTGAGTTTTAATTTCAATCATTCATTTTTTTTAATTGTAATTCAATGGCTACTATTCATAGTTTTCATGTTTCATTTTAAGAAGTTTTTCATTTGAAACGCCCCCTATATGGGGGCATATACTATAAGAATGACTTTCTTATGTGAGAATGAGAACAGTCAATCTCAACCATTAAATTAAATAAAAGGCTTAGATTAAAATCCTTAAAAATTCAAATTTAAACCTCATATAACCATCAAATCTCTAAAAGATTCACTAAACAAAAATCAAATATCTAAAAAATCTCAATTATCACGTCTTAAAATATCTCAATTATTACGTTACTCTTCTTTAAGACTGTCGTTAACCCATCACCATCACTACTATGACCGCTGCCACCACCGGCAGTGGTGGTGGCGGCAGTAGGTAAGTAATGGCAATGATGGTGATGACAGTGATTGCAACGATGGTCATGGTGGTGATGGTGATGACAATTATGATAGTCATAGTGGTGGTGGTAACGATCATAGTAGTGGTGGCAACAACAATCATGGCGGTGGTGGCGGCAACGGTCATGACGATGGTGATGGCAACGGTCATGGTAGTGATGATAATAGATTAACGACAATCTTGAAGAAGAGTGACATAATAATTGAGATTTTTTAGAGATTTGACGGTTATATGATGTTTAAATTTGAATTCTTAAGTATTTTAATCTAGGCCTTCCATTTTAATTTAACGATTGGAATTGACTGTTCTCATTCTCACATAAAAAAGTCATTCTTATGTATATGCCCCCTATGTGCATATATATATATATATATATATATATATATAAAACAAACCTTGGAAGCTCTACGTTTTAACAATCTTACACTATCTTGCAAATAAAACAAACCTCCCAATCTTTCATGAGTATTTGCAAATAAACCATCTTACACACACACACGCAGAGAGATAATCTGTAGCTTGTTGGAAGCTCTACTTTTTAACAATCTTACACTATCTTGCAAATAAACAAACCTCTCAAACGCCAGTGTGAACGGCTTCAACTCTTCAAATAAGGCGTGTATATCATAAACATCATCGATGACCAGTACGAAAATAATAACTTTAGTGAGCCATTTTCTGATGGATTTGTACTTGGGCTCAAAAGCAACTCCTGCTGCACACATGAAGCTTTCAACCAACCTATTCCTTGCAAAGCTCAACTCTTTTTTTATACCAAGATTCTCCCACCACCTAAATGACAGATTAAAAGTTTTAATCAGTATGTATAGCTACCTAATAATTCCTTGTTACAATTTTTCTCGTTGGTTCAGAATTTATGTACCTAGATAATTCCTTGACCTCCAACTGAAGTGTGGCTTGAATCGTGTTGAAACTTAATTTGGCCAATTCAAGTAAAATTGGGTCCATGTGTTTCTCCTTTTTGTATTGCTCCACATGCCATTTAACGTCAAACCACGGTACTCTCCAATGGGACGGAAGCTCCAAGGCATGGACCATTCTTTCAACAACCAGATGGGAGAGTTGGTTGATGTTGATGGCAGTGGGAGAAGAGGCATCCTTGAGAGAATTTATGGCACAAGTTTTGGCCTCATCCAAGATCTTCTCTCCTTCTAAGCCCAAATATGAGGCCTCAAGAAGCTCCACAACATCTTTAGAATCGCCAGCATATGAGCTTTTCATCATCACTTTACCCTTTTCATCTAAAAAGCTGCTTAGTATATCTGAGTTTGGGAAATAATTATTCAAAAGTTAGTTAGTTAATATGCAGGATATGTAGTAATGACCAAATTCAATATATATGTCACATGATGAGTCTGAGAGAGACAATTTGTGTTACCAGGCAAAACTGGATATCCATGCTGTCTTAAAAGCCTGAAGCATAGTGCAGATACGTGCAAATTTTGTTCTACACTAGGATTAATGTGTCTGTTTTTGACATAGACAAGTAAAGATTCGAGAAACTCATTGATTTCCTTTTGAAAGTAGTTGACAAGGCCTAGCTTTTGGATCCAATCAACCAACTCTAATTTTTTTAAAACGCCAGCCTCTTGAACAAAAAGACCCTTTACTTCCATCACCCGCTTGTTTAACTGCATAACAAATTCTTCCTTCTGCGTAGAAATCATGCAACAAAGTATAAATAAGTTAAACGAAAGAAAACCACTTGACTTTATTTTATTTATATCATTGTCTTTTAAGATCTTAATTTGGTTTGAAACGCACTAATCTTTCCTACAAGTGTAATGTACATTGCAGAAATTCTTCAATCATTAAGGGTTATTTTAGCACTTGAGTCACACCTTATGAGTTATTACGAATCTAATTAACTTAATGGGCGTTTGGTATATGGATTTTTTTTTATTTTTGGGAACCATGTTTTTTAAAAATGTCATAAATATATTTGGTATGTCTAACATATTCTTGGGAATCAATGAGAGACATAATTATAAAAAAGATCCATTTTCCTTTTATGAAAATCTTGGGTTCCCATCCTCTCATGAAATTTTTTGATGAAAAACTTAATTAAAAAATAACTCTTGAAAATGTTGGATTCCTGAAAATAAATTTTAAAATTCTCATACCAAACATTAGAATTTAAAATTCCCAACCTAAGATTCCTAAAAAACTTAAAAGAATCAACCTACCAAACACCTCCATAGTATTGTAATTCTATTTTAGAAGCTGCTTTATTATGTGAGAAAATATTTAATTTGTTTTATTTAAAAATAATAATAATTCAATTATCATATATTTTTTAAGAGTTTAATAGTTATCCACTGTCAGTGTAAAAAGTATTACACTATCAACTAATCACAAATCACTGTTATTATGATTTTTAAGATAATTATTGTAAAAGTCAACAAACTTACCATACATGACAGTTTGTGATTAGATGACAGTGTAAAATACTTTCAGTACTATAGCTTATTTTCTCACTTTTTAAATATATTTTTCATTAAATTGTTTTTTAAAAAAAGTTGAAATGAGTCGATCGGCATGAACGTCGACAAAATAATGCATGATTCTATTATCCAAGCAATTCATCGTACTTAAATTACTTTTGTCTTCTTATACTCCTTCTAGTCCTGATATAAGATACTTATAATAAAATTACACAAACCAATAAAAATAGTTAAATTAGTTGATTTTATTAATTTTTAAAAAATATTATAATGTACCAATTTTACTCTTGTTAATCATCATTAATTTATTGTGGGTGACGTGAAACCATTCAAGTCTAAAAACATTTTGCATCACTATCAAATAAAAATATAAATACTCAGTCTTTAATAAGGGCAAATAATAAAAGAAAAAAAAAGTTGAAATAATTCATAAGAATTGTAAAACGACTTATAAAAAGGACCATTAATACCTTTTAAATAGTGTCTTAATCAATATTTTAAGAATCAGATGAAGTAATTGTTTTTGTTTTAGCTCTTATAAAAAAACTGTCTATTAAGTTCTTATCATTTTTTTAATTTTAATTTCTAATGTTAGAATTCTCTATTAAGTAATGATATGACTAATAAAAATTAGAGAATAAGACTAATGTTATCTAAGTAAAAATTAAAATGAAATTCTTCTAATACAAGACTATCATATATTAAAAGTTTACAATTTTATACAAACTAAAATAATGAGATAAGAGAACAAAATTGAAAAATTAATGAAGGCACAAAAATATTTATAAAAGATTAAAGCAAAAATAATCATATACTATAGGAACAACAAACGTTTATTTTGGTAGATGAAGGAAAAAAAAAAAAAAACCACTACTAAAAAGTATGATTTTCCTGTAGAAAAATTCTGCAGGAAATATTTGCGAATTTCGTTGATCTTTTGCATAAAATATCAATATTTTCAGGAAAATCAGCAAGAAATTTTTATAAAAAATTTGGAGGAAAATCCGCATTAAATAAGAAAATTTCTAGAAATAAGAAAGTGAAAAAAAAAAAAAAAGGAAACAAAAATATGGATTGGTGTATAAATATCTCACATCATATTTGCTGGCAAGTGACTGGAGAAAGTCGTATTTCCAAACGTTTGGTTTATAGTTTGCAGATCTTCGTGCATTCTCTGTAACTGTAGTAACATTTTGAGACGATAGATTCGCGTCCTGATTGACTCATTGTTTCTCTCTGCTGCTAGCCTCTTGATATTCTTGTAGCCCAAACTCCCTCCCTCTATATAGGGCACATACGTACCCACAAATTTAAAGGATATGCAGTTGCGTCACGACTCATAACATCTTGGCCAACTAATGTCAACGTAACGTGTTGTATTAATGAAAGACGGGGTTCTTCTTGTCTTGCCAGAAAATTGTTGGTTGTGTTGGAGATGGGCCCATCACCCATGATTCTTTGAGCCACAAAATTTCATTTTTTTTTTCCTGTCATTTATCTTTTTTTACCAATATTACGACCATTTTTAAATATTAATCATGGAACAAAAACTTTTATGTTTTTCAATTTTCTCTTTGTTAGCAAAAATTAAAACGTCCTTAAAACTGTGATTGATGATAAATATAAGTTTTGAGTCTATTTGTTCAGTTTGTATATTAAAAAACATTTTTCATTTTTAAAAAAAGTACGTTTAATTTTTTTTAATGTATTTATTTAAGTTTTTGAAAATGAATAAAAAAATAATTATTTTGAAATGTTCTCTTAAGTAATATCTGAAAAAAAGTTATAATTACAATCAGCTTTTTTAAGATAAAAAGATTTTTAAAATTATAACCGAACAAAAGGTAATTTATATTTTCTATAGAAATTTTAAAAACTAAATTACTTTGTATAAAACTTAAACAAATGGATCCTCAATTTAAAATATTTATTAGTGTAATTTGATGCAATGGGAGATAGTCGTTTTAATATTCTATTCATTTTTTTATTTGTTAGTTTGTTTAAAAAAGTTGTTTCTATTTATCTATACATCTAGAAGTTTAATATAATTTTAGTTACTATTTTTTAATTATACCTTTATCTTACTTAAATGTTTGTACATTTTTTATAAATAAGAGAAAAATAATAGTCATATTAGAAAGTTAAAAGTGATCTTAGTATAACTAATAAAATTTTTAATTTATGATATTTTTCAAAATGAATAGATAGAAATAGAGTTTAATGGCCATGCATTGTCAATGTAAAAATTTTTATACTGTCAACCAATTAAAAATTACCGTTGTTATGACTTTTAAGGTAATTATTGTAAAAGTCAATAAATTTACCATACATGATAGTTTGTGATTGAATGATAGTGTAAAATTACTTTATACTGTTAATGCATAACTTATTTTCTTATAAAAAAAATGGAGGAAGTATTTTCCTTATACAGTAAATTCAAATTTTCACTCTAAATATGCATGGTTGGATTGAGCAATAGCCCAACTGACAAGACATAAATTATTAAATTAAAGACATTATTAGCTTTTATACAAAGTAAAAATTGTAAGGACTCTTGGATAACTTGTTCAATTGTTTTGAAAAGGGCCGTCATTATATTAATCTTTTAAGAAATTTAACAATCAAAATAGTATCTAAACAATCTAAAGTGCTATCACATTTGTATTAATGAAAAATTAACAGAGAAAAGGTTTTTTTTTTTTTTTAAAAAAAGAGTAACCGATCGAATGACAAAAACGTTTGAAGAAAAGAGACATTTTAATTTTTAAATGACCAGTTATATATTTTTTAATTAAAAAAGGTGTAAAATAATTATCTAATGTCTGGTTTTGACCAAAATTACAATGCATGTATCATAGATTAATCTTTATATTTATAAAGAGCAAAAAATATCATCATTAACGTCAATAAAAGTGTGTGAGAATTTAACCTAACCTAATTATTATATTTGATTCAAAATTAAGTAAATAATTACTAAAATTAAAAAATTTGAAAGGCTTTTGTCATATATTTTGTTAATCTTGAATTTGTTTGTTTTTCATGTAGAAAGGCAGATGCTTCGGTGGACTAAGAAAGCAAATGGTGGATGGTGGATCACGTTTGGTAAACTTTGATAGTAGATGTTTCCAATTTCTTTTTCACGCTTCAGCCTTCTTCTTTTTTTTTTTTTTAATTTTAGAATCATCTTATTATCCTTGCGACAACGACCATAACACCGTCGGGACCATCCACATGGAATCACCAGTTTCAAATTTGAGGGTAGGTCTAGTGAGTTGTATAAAAGTGTGAGAGTTGGTCTAAAAATGTCTAAACATTTTTGGGATGCAACCACCTCACTTATATATATTTTACTTTTCTTCATCCTATGTGATGTGGGACTTCATTCTCTAACACTGTCCCTCAAGTTTAATTGGGTTAATTAGTATTTTTTTTGTTGGCTCAATTATGACTTGTTTCTTTTTTTTTGGGGGCGTGGGGCTTGTACTCAAGAGAGCCTCAGAGGCCTCTTGTCTGAGCTTGTGCTCCTTTTTACTTAAGTTTTAGAAGCCCAATTCACATTTTTTTAGTATTTTTTTTTCATCAATATGGCTTATTAAGCTTTGGGCTCTCATACTATTTTAGATTTTATACATAGGCCCAATGTGGAGAGTGTAGATTTAGTGGGTTGTATAAAAGTGTGGGAATTGGTCTAAAAATATCTAGACATTTTTGGGACACAACTACCTCACTTACATACACTTTATTTTTCTTCATCACATGTGATGTGGGACTTCATTCTCCAACAACCAGATGCGCCTCTTGCCACCACCAGCACCCTTGAATGATGTTTCGATCGGAGTTTGATCGACAACCTCTCTGATCATGAGGCCACCTTCGATGGCTCCAAGAAGTCATCAAAATTAGGTCACGAAGAAGGCGACTTCTCCAACGAGGATCTACCACGGAATATTCTGAACATGGACATGTTTCTTGTTTCTCAAGACCCACAAAATTCCAAAACAAACCCATGAGGAACATTTTTCTCCCAATGCACCAAACACATAGTGAGCAAAAGCGAACTACCCAACCCATTTCTTCATAGTGCGAGATTCAGGCAAGATTTTCGACAAATTCTCCAAGGAACCACACTTAACATTTCTAGCAACACCAGAATTTTGAAATTGGTTTCGACATTCCCTCAATCGAGGCCCATCAATGTCCCCCATTGCAGCGTTCAAATCCATGCCCAACCTCTCCAACTTAGTGCTCCCAATTTTCCTCTCCTTTAGCAACCTCTTCTAGGTCTCACTCTTCATGCCCTCGTTCTTACAGAGCGAATCATAAAAGTATGTCATGTAAGAGGAATGCCTCTTGCGCTGGCAGGAGTAGACGTAGAGGAGAGGGGGCTTGGGAGGAGGCGGCGACAAAGTCGTTTTCTTGGAATGGTCAACCAGCGGCGAATTGAAGGTTGTGTGGCGTGGGTGATATGTGTGAGAGCTGATGGGTAAACACAGTAGGGATAGAAATAAAAAGACATTTATGTATTTAAAAAAAAATCCTAAAGAATAGATCATATTAGGAGAGAAATACTCACTTTGTATGCACTCACGGTTCTCGGCAGAGATTAATCATTGTTTCTTTCAGCGGTAGATACTTCATACCGAAACTATGGTAACAAAAAAATAATTCTAAATCTATTTAACTATTATGACCGGTTACACCATTTTAATCTAGAACCTTCAAAAATATAATAATAAATTTAATGGTTAATAAAAGCTTGTCTACCATAAATCATTTGTTTTGTTGGTTCACCATAATCTTAGTCTGTAGAAAAAACTTTTTAACTAACAAATATGTTTAAATTTTATAATATATACTTTAAAAATACCTTGAAAATTATTTTAACATTATTTTAAAAAAGACAATGAGCTCAATTTTTATATATTGTTAAAAATGTTTTATACTAACAAATTAAAAATTACTCTATATTTAAATTAATGTCTACAAAAGACAATATTTTTATTATATATGATAATCTATGATTAGATGATAGTGTAAAAAAAAATATATATTCACACTGTCAATATATTTAAATTAAATTCCTATATAATTTTAAAATATTATTTCATAAAACCATTTTTAACTAAATAAACGAAAAAAATCTGTCCTTTTTAACGCGGTGCTCATTTCCTGCGTGTTACTATTACAACAATGCAGTTGTCGAGTTTGATTACAATGCAGTGGCCAATTCTCTATGTTTCCTTGGCCTTTTCTTACTACAAGGTTGTGACATTTGCATAATGTTCTTACCTTTGAAGCCTTTTGCAGTATTGTTATGTTAGAGCTTTCCCAAAACTCAATGCCATTAAAGGCCCCAAATGATTTTATTTTATTTTTTGTTAAAATCTGATTGTCACAATAACCACCTTGGCAGGACATTTTGCTTCAGGGGAACTTGGCATATTGCTGTGCACAGGGGCGGAATTATGTTCAATTGAGGGTGTACAAATGCACTCCCTTACTTTGAGAAAATTATATGTATATATCTAGAGTTTTTGTATTTTGCCCCTCTAATTTTATATATTTGAACCCACTATTTCTAATTTTTCATTTGGTTGTCAAATTTTATCTTTTATTAGCTAGTTTCTTTCTTACAGTTCATTTTATCTAGAGTTCATTTTATTCGGCTGGACATTTCATTTCTTCTTACATTTCATTCTATCCCATGATAGTAATTATTATTAATCTTTTATTTTTTTAAATAAGTTGTCCCCACTGAATCAAGGTCCTGGATCCGTCACTGGCTGTGCAAGATACCATATTGCTTGGCATATTGCTCCAGTGGACCTGCTGCTGACTTGATCAAAAGAAAATAAGTTACAATAGTTGGCTCACAGAAAGCTAATCATAGCTAGTGTTTGGTTGGGTGGATGAAAAACATAGAAGAAAAAAGTTTGAAATTTAAATTGAAGAGAATGTGGAAGGAAAGAAAAATTTAAATTTTTGTTTATAAAAATCAATTTTTTCTTCCTTTTTTTCTTATTTTCTCTCCAATCAAACAAAAATAAAAATTTTGTTATTCATATTTTTTTTTCCTTATTTTCTTTCTTTCCAACCAAACATACCATCAATCTACCAGCTGAATGTGCAAGTGCAAACGGTGAGAATTTTTCTGTTGGAAAATTTCTACACAATCTGCAGAACGATTTGACTTTGTCCTACGTCACTTTATAACCATGCAGTTGTCGAGTTTCCTGCGTGTTTCAATTACAACGGTGCAGTTGTCGAGTTTGATTACAATACAGTGACCAACGGTTGAGAACCTCGCATTGAATAAATCCACTAGGTTTGGGCTCATAAAAAAAGGAAAAAAAATTCATTAGAATTGGTCTAATGATAAAGATTTGTTATAGTTTATATAAGATCATAAGTTTAAACCTTATTGTTATCATTAGAAACTAAAAAAAGAACTTCAGATTGAATGATTGATGATTGGTTTAGACTAGCTTTGATTTTACGAGGTCTTAAATATTGGGAAAAGTAATAAACCATGTGATATACGTAAATGAAAAAGAGAAATGTTTGCAATACACTCTTTTTAATATACTATTTATTATTGACTAAAATTTGTTGAAAATCACAAAAATGTGTAGGTTTCACTCTTTATTTAATACACCTTACTAATAATTTTGTAATTTTTAATAAAATTTAACCGATAAGAGAGTATGCTAAAAAGAGTATGTTAGAGAGTGTATTGTTAGCAACCCTCAATGAAAAAAACACATAACTCTTAAATTGCAGTTGTCAAATCGCATTAGACTAGCTTTGATTTTACGACATCTTAAAGGATTGGGAAAAACAATACACCATGTGATAAAAAATGTGATATATATTGATGAAAAAACACATGACTCTTCACTGAAAAAATTAGTCATATAGCAAATGGAAAATTCAGTCACTAATACCTTGTTTGAATAAGAAGTGAAATTGAGAGGAAAAAATTACAGAGAAAAGAAAGAGAAAGAATATTAATTGAAGTGATTTTAAAATGGAATTTTGTATTATTTGAATTGATGAAATTAAGAATAAATGATATAACATGATTTATTTTTATTTTTTTCATTATATGGAAAAGTGGAGAAAAAGAAATGAGAAATATTATGAAAATATGCTTTTACTCATACAATTAAATTCAATTTTAAATCAAATAAAATTTTAAATTTTAAATATAATTTTAATTCAATAACATGAAAAAATATGCATGATACGTATTAAATATTTAATTAAGTTTTTAATTAAAAATATCTTAAAATAACTATTTTAAAAAACTTCTTATTTCAAATAAGATTATTTTTATATATGCTCTAATTTATTTTCTTTAAATTAAATCCAATCACAATATTTACACCAAAAAATATATAATTACGCAAAAAAAATTCAATTACAATATTTTTTTTAATATAAAACTATGGTTGCCCAGCCACTTTGCCTACGTGATAGAAAAAAATTAACCACGGGTATATGCAAGTAAAATTGAACTAGAAACACTTACAACACTCCAAATCTTGATTTATGTTCAAAACTATGGCTATGGAGCAAGGAAATGGAATATGATGGGACCGACAGAATTTTATCACTTTTGCTTCCTAATCTTCTATCAAACAAGCAAAAGAAATATTTAATATCCTTCTTAAACTTCCCTCTCCTAAATCTCTTCCTCTTACATCACCAAAAACACACAAAGGTTAAGTAAATAAATTCATTCGTTAAACAATTCGACAATTGGATGATTGACCACCACAAAGTGATCACAATAAATCTAGTTGTTAATGTATTTAGTAACCAAATTTACAAATTAGTCACTATTAGTAACGGATCTGATCGATCACTAATCAATAATTAGTTGTCATTAACATTTTGGTCATTTCTTATTAGGAGACCACATTAGCCATTAATATTAGTTGCTAAATAAGATCATAGTGACCGACAAATTAATGCCAAATTTGATTGTCAATGTTATTTGTATTAACATAAAAAAAAAACAACAATTTAAATGCAGTCACTAATTCGAACATTAATTTGGTCATAGTTTATGCTATTTAAAAAATTAAAAAATACAATATACCTTAGTGACTGTTTATTCGATTGTTATTTCAGTCGCAAAAATTATTTTAAATCAATATTTGTTAAATTTTGACTTTTATAAAAATGATTATTATTTACAACTAATAAACAATATTAGATTTTTTTTTTTCTGATCTACCATTATTAGCAACAAATAAAAATATTAAATATGCATAAATTGCAACGAAAATAAGAGATAAAATAGATAATTTACTAATAAAATGTACATAGAAATAACAAAAAAAAAATACAAAAAGAAAACAACCAGGATGACAAGTCAAATGGTTGGTATGTTGGGTTTGTCCTCTTAAGTGTTTGTTGAATAGTATTTTGGTTTTTAAAACATAAAAAAAAAAAAAAAGAGTGTAAAAGTTATGCTTTATGTATACCATTTATTGCCTTTGTAAAGGTGCAAGGGTCGTTACTTTTATTTTGTGTGTAATTAATAACGGTGCAATTGTTTTTGGGGGAGAAACTTTGATCAGTGTAAGATCTTTTTAGATACTCATTTATGATATAGTAAAATTCCATAGTTTTTATCTCGAGGCTATGAGCTTTTTATTTGAGCGATCAAAATTTTATTTCATCTTTTTAGAGTTATTGTTGTTATGTTATTTTGTAGGTATTTATTATTGATTGTTGTTCTTGATTATTTTCATATTTTTTTTTAGCAAGGCGCAATTTGTGATATCCCTAATGACTGAAGGGCACTTTGTTGTAGTCATTATTTTGTACAGCGGAGATCTTTACAGACTAAGTCCTTTAGTTTTTACTTGTCACGTTGAGGTGATTTTCTACATTGAAGTTTTGGTATTTTTTTTAACAATTATTTATCTATTCATTTGTTTAGATTGATTTAATATTTTTTGTGATTGTTTATTACGGTTGTCATAGGTTTCTCAAATGAAAAGAGATTAGTTTAGTCTTTAGTATTTTTACTATTCTCGTTTTGCGTGCATACCTTTTCAAACATGGTCCTTGGTGTCATTGGCGTTGTCGTCAGGGGAAGGTTGGCAAAGGGTGGTGGTGGCACAAAACAACAGAAAACTATCTCCATCATGAAACACTTGGACCCACTGATTGAATTTTATTGATTTTGTTCTTTCTTAAGTCGTATTTCATTTATTTTTTAAAAATCTTTGGAAAACCTACTATAACTTTTTTATATGGTAAATGAAATTTATGGTGTAATATATTGACTTGAAAACATTTTCAAGCCACAAGATCTAAACATAATTTTTATAATTTTAAAAAAATGAAATATCTAATCTTTTTTTATATTGTTTTAGTTTTCATTAACCTCGACTCCAAACAATCCATGAAACAAGTGTAAGTGAAAATATATTTATCATGATTTGTAAATATTTTCACGAGTACTTATCACATAAATTGTTTGGAGTTAGGTTAGTAAAAATTGAAATAATTTGGAAAGATTAGATATTTTCCTTTTTAAAATTCATGATGGCTTGCAAATGTTTTTAGGTTGAGATATCACACCATAAATTCCTTTTACATCATAAGAAAATTGATTATAATAGGTTTTCCAAAATAATTTGAAATAAATAAATTATATACAACTTAAGAAAGAACAAGATTCATATAGTTTCATAGTAGCTAGGTCCAAGCATTTAATGACACATATAGTTTTCTAATTGTTTTTAAGAATGATGGACATGACTATTTGTATAACACGGCTACAAAAAGGGTTTTTAACATTTGAAATTTAAAACAGTTCTTGGAAAGTCGATGTAGTGTGTGAAGTGGTGACATCTTTGTAATATTGGGATGAGCATTTGGCATTAGTTGCCTTAAAATTGATCTACAAAATATTTGTCTACACCAATTGTAGTAAGAACCGATGTAGAAAGTATTTTCTGGATAGGTTCTTTATTAACTGATCTAAAATGCAGACATTCTTACAACTTTTGAAATTCTTGACAAGACTTTTTAGATTGATTGTAGAAAGAATCGATTTAGAAAATACTTTTCTGAATCGATTCTTCGTACAACTAATGTAGAATGTTGACATATTTTTCCAACTTTTGAAATTCTTGACAACTCTTTCTAGATCGATTATACAAAGAATCGATCTAGAAAATACTTTTCTAAGTTAGTTCTCTGTACAACTAATGTATAATGTTGATGTATTTTTTAACTTTTGAAATTCTTGACAAGACTTTCTAGATTGGTTATACAAAGAATTGATCTACAAAGTTGTTTTCTACATTGGTTTTTAGTGCAATCGATGTAGAAAATCCATTAAAATTATATATTTCACTAGTGCATTTAAAAATTCACTAGAACCATTGGCATGTTTTTCTAAGTCTAATTTAAATTCCTTTTAAGAAAACTATTTTTTTAATAACAACTAAAAATGAACCTTAGACCTAGAGAAATTCTTGAATAATAACTTATGAACACAAGCTAGAGATGAAGCTTTCTTTTAAATAAAACTTATAGAGTTCCTTATAACGTATGTTAAGCTTAAGAGATAGAATTGTGTTTTAAATGTTGAAAGAGGAGATCGTTGGTAGTATGTGGTTGCTTAGGTAGGACCACTTTGTTGGAGATATGTGGTTGCTGAGATAGGATTAAAGTGTGTTAGAATACCATAAGAAGGGGAGTTGAATTGTGATTTTAAAATTCTTTCTGTTTTAGACCTTTCTGAGTGTATTCTGATGCTTAGAATACACTTTAAGGCTTCAAAACTTTTGTCACAAAATGTTCACCCCAAAATCGTTAAGAATATAATCAAGAAAAAAGATGAAGAGAAAGATCTTTTTTTTTAGTTTTGATTAATGAAATTTAAAACAAAAACAAAACAAAGCAAACATTCAAACAAATAAAGCAATAAAGAAAAAAGAGCATTGAGATTTATCTTGGTTCGATCATAAACCGTGACCTACGTCTAGTCCCCAAGCCACACTTGGGATTTATCCACTAATTGATTAGAGTTTATAGTGTAGCAAGTCTTTTACACCCAAGGAAACCTACCTTGGCAACCCAACCTAGGATGCTCCTCACCTTCTCGCTCTAATTACCTATTAAAGAAACCTACCACAAGGTACCACAGCTGAAAACTACCTTACAAGTCAGAGTGATTACTAATACTTAAAAACTAGGAAAAATCTATTCCTAGACCAACGGAAACCTACCCCTAGATTTCTCACTGACTAGGAAAAATCTATTCTTAGACCAAAGGAAACCTACCTCTGAATTTCTTAACAATTAGGAAAACCTATTCCTAGACCAAGGGAAACCTACCCCTGGATTTCTCAAAAACAAAACAAAAGCTATTACCACTCTCAATAGTGGAGATATCACACATTAAAGCTATATGACTTATAATCTTTTTTAAGCATTAGCTTGAGCAAAATAACCCCAATTCTCAATTAATTTCTCTACTCTCACACTTTATTATTAAAAAATTTAGATTTTATAGAGATTATTATGATAAAACAATTAAAAATTCATAATCACCTTGATAAGATCTAATTAGGAAAAGATAACACATTAAATTAAATCAAATCTTTTTTTATCTTGAGAAAATAGTCGTTGGGAATCGATTCCATCAAGGGGGAATCAATTCCTTTGCATATGAATCAATTCCTCCGAGGATGGAATTGATTCCTTGTGAGAAAGTTACGTTCAAAAATCAATTGTCTCACTTTTCACTCAATTACATATCGTGGGAATCGATTCCAAGGTGGGGGGATCAATTCCTAAGCCTTATGTAGCTTAAAATGAGTTTTTCTCTCAAAATCCTTTTTCTTAGTTTAAAAATCGTTTTAACTTTCCCAATGTATCCCCTTGAGCTAGACTTAGCTAAAATTGAAAAGTCTTACAAAAATGTCTATGACTTTGACACACATCTTCATAATAGTTCTTGTCTTAGCTTTGATCTCTTCAATTCTTTTTGATTTAGCTTTTATCGTTATGAGTTCCTTTTTGGCTTTGAGTTGGTCTTTATTGAAGCTCTCTTGACTTTGACTTTGTCTTCATCAAAACCCCTAAAGCAAATGGCATCTCTAGAGATCATGTTAAATAATCTCCCCCTTTTTGATGATGACAAACGAATTTGTGTTCTTGAGATTTCTAAAAAGCTTGAGCTACTACCACTTGTTATCATTTGTTGATCATTTGTTGATACTATTTGTTAGTGCTAATGAATCATATATTGCAGCAAATTTGAGCCAAGCTTTTTGCTCCCCTTGAATGTATCCAATGAATAAACTTGGAGCTCACCCTATTTTTGTGAGTCCATGAATCTCTTCTTTCATCATTGTCTTGCTTTGCTCCCTCTGTAGATACCTAAAAAATAAGAATACAACCTTTTCTCCCTTTTTTGGCATTATCAAAAAGAATAAAAGCCATAAGAGAATAAACCATGAAAAATAGAGGTCATGTTCATCAATTAGGAGTGTTAGAGCAATAACAATCTCTAAGTATCAGAGTAAAATAGAAAATAATGAATCAACTCAGAGTAATGAGGACAATCATATAAAAAAAATGAGTCCCATAAAGCCACAAAAAATCGGCTTATTAAGGAAAAGAGACGAAAAGTCAGCAAAACAAAGAACATAAAATGATCTGACATATCATAAACAAAGCATAAAAGGATTATGTACAATGCCTAAGTATAGAAATTAGTAGCAAAATTAGGAAAATCAAGTGAAAACTACAAGATTAGATAATGTAACAAGATTTTATCTATGAGCAAATCCAATTAGAGGCTTAGGTTCCTTGAAATAATTTCCATCATTAATTAGGATACTCATCTCCATTTTTTTCTCAAGTGTTTAGGGGTTAAACATTTAGGCACACTCAGTTTCTCTTGAGCAAATGCCTTGCCATAGGCTTGAAGGGTGACCTAATTTCTATTATTTATTTTGAGTACCTGTAAGAATCATAAGATATTTCCTCTAACTGTAATGGGGCCAATGAGAAAACAATGTCAAGGTGAGATAGAGAAAGGAAAGGATACACAAAGGGCTAAAATTAATGTAACACTTTAGAACACCCTTTTAAAGTATAAATGAAAAGGTAGAATTTAAAATCAATAGACAAATTTAGAACCACATTTCACTTTTCATTTGTTTTCCCTTTTCTTTTTCTTTTTTTCAATTTCTCCTTTTCTCTTTCTTTCTTTTCTTTCTTTTCTTTGCTGCTTTCTTTTTCTTGTTTTCTTGTTTTCTTTTTTATTTTTTACTTTCCCCTTTAAATTTTCTTTTTCCTTTTTAAGAACATATCACTAATGTAGTACAAATAAATTTGCCACTTTGTAAACATAATCAACTTTAAAAGGGTACCAACAAAATAATTTCAATAAGAAAGCTGGGGCACCAAAGAAAATTGTACTCACCATGTGAGAGTTGTAACACCCTTACAGGTATTACCTCACTTACCTTTCTACTAATGCGGAAACATAAATTCTTTAAATGAAAAACCTCATGAATGTAAAATAATAAACCATAAGCATCTCAATGGGGTAATCAGAGTACCCTACAAATACTTAAATAAAACATAAAATGTATCCTCACACAGGAGGTCATGAACTAACAACGAAAGAAACTAAAACTCTAAACAAGATAAAATAATGCATCCATAAAGCTAGCAAACTATGCCGAAAGGCATCCTTCTCATTATTCTAAGACCTATTCATCTAAAACATGTAACTTAAATTAATGAGACAAAGTCTCAATGAGTTCCCTAGGGACACTACAATATCATATAAACACATTAACAAGCATACATACATTTAAAAAAGAAGACCTCAAGATTCATGGCATTAGAGCATAGAAACATTAACGGGACATCAATATAAATCAAGATATATTGTAGAACTTTAGTTAGGCTTTTCCTTTCCTTTCCTTTTCTGTCCTATTAGCATATTTGAGCTTAAAACTTGCTTTTGCCAAACAACCTTCCCTTATCAACGGTTGACAACACCCTTTGAGGATTGAAGGAGACGGATATCCTTCCCTTGTCAAAAGGGATGTTACGTCTTAAACATTCTTTCTTTTAACATTTAGCTTTTGGCCATCCTTTAGGGACCGAAGAGGTTTTTACCCTTCCCTTACCAAAGGAAACCTTTTCAACATTCATTTACAAACATACATATCACATGTGTTCATTCATATGAGAATAAAGAAAATCATACAGTAAAGGTAGCACATAAACATACACATTTATCTCTTAAGCATATATTTTACCACCTACGCTTCCATGACCTCTATGGAGTGCAAGCATGATATCTAGAGTTATACTATCCCTATCAAGTTGATCTTTATCTCATTTGAAATCTAAGAAGATTATCTACAACTTTTATGTTGACTTCAAAAACTAGTTTGATCATTTACTATGCCGAAATTTATGAAGAACATGAAATCATTGCCTAATTCTGTTAGCTTGACCTTTGCTCACTAATTTGACCATATCTTGAGCTATTGAAATTATTTTTAAGTGATTTCAAAGCCATTAGTTAGATAACATCCAAGGAAACAATTCTTATGCAAACACCTAAGCCTAATTCACACTCCAAAGATGATGAACAAGTGTGCTTTTGAATTTGATGCATGGTTGTGCTTCATGAAGCATAGCCATGCTCACTGTTCTGCATGTTTAGGATGCGATTTTGAAGCTTAGGAAGCCTCCCATGGCCTTCTACCTCATAGATACACATAATTTAAGCACGTTTAACTGTTCACAACATCTAAAACACCAGAAAACTCTATTGATCATGCAATTACATATCCTAAATCTCCATTCATACTATAAACATTTATTTGCACCAAAAACCCCAATTTAACCCTACAATGGCATGTTCATACAACGCATACAAAGAATATAAGGCAAAATATACATGGGGAAAAGGGAAAACATGCAAAGGAATGCGTAGAGCAATAATACAATTATGGAGAAGGGGGAATAGGCAAGGGGCTGCATTTACATGGAGAGGGTTGACACTTCTCTATGAGGATGCCTAAGTTCTCCGACTTTCCTTCATTCTTTTCTCCTTTCCTAAGCTTCCTATCTTGTTTTCTCTTCCTTTTCCTAATCCGCTATAACAAAGTGATGAGTGAGTGGGGTGTCAGGATTAGGGTCAATTTACCCTAACACTTCTTGTTGGGTTGGGCCTTAGTTGCTCTTTCAACTATTGGGCTTCTTCTATTTGCTAATCTTATTTCTTTTAATTAAGGCCCGTCGCTAAACCTTTTTACCTAATCCTTTAATTTCATAAAACCCATTCTAGTTATATATATTTATTTTAGCAGGAAGTTACAAGAGGCTCAAAATGGGCAACTAGGGGAAATGTATAGTAAAGTCTGGGGCCAAAATGAAGTGCCTAATTTGCCTTAATCACTTTCAAGAAAGCACACAAAATATTAATTCGCCTTGATGGGGTCACAGTGCAAGTTCTATAAGACATAAGCTTTAAGAAACAATCACATTCATAAAGAAAATATGGCATATAATATGATGTAGAGAATACCCATCAAAAAGGTCCAAATTTCACATTTAGGAGCTAGAATCAATAATGGAAATCAAATCATGAAACTTTATGCTAATTATTAATCTGCTCATAGATAAGTCTTATTTTAGATCTACTTTAATTAGTATTCACTTAAAACGCTTATAGCTTGTAAAATTAGAGTCAAAATATCCCATTAAAGCATAATAAGCACATTTTGGTTACCATAATCCCATGTGTGTGGTGCTTACCAAGTATTTTAAAATTCTTTTAGTTGCCACAAGGTGAGATTCTTTAGGATTAGCTTGATATCGAGCACACAAATAGATAACAAACTTTATATCATACCTACTAGCAGTGAGATAAAGTAGGGATCTAATCATACCTTTATACTTGGTGACCTTCATTGGCTTTCCAATTTCATTTTTGTCAAAGATAGCAGAAGGTTCCCATAGGGGTGGCCATGGCATTGACATTTTCCATGGCAAACTTTTTTAGGATTTTCATACTTCGTTTGGCCGATGAAGGTGCCTTTTTACAATTGCTTGATTTCTAGCCCATGGAAGAACATAAGTTCTCCCATCATAGACATGTCAAACTCGCTTATCATAAGGTTAGAAAACTCCTTACACAAATATTCATTAGTAGCTCCAAAAATAATACCATCAACATAAATTTGAACAAGGAGCATATCATAAGCTTTATTTTTCACAAATAAGGTATTGTCAACTTTACCTTTATTAAAACCTTTTTCAAGTAGGAGTTTGCTTAAGTTATCATACCAAGCTCTAGGGGCTTGTTTTAGGCCATAAAGGGCCTTTTTCAATTTAAAAACATGGTTGGGCAAAACAATATTTTCATAAGCAAAATGAACAACTTGAAATTATACACTCAATTGAAGAAAAATTTTCTATTTAGGATCCAAACTCCCAAGGTGGGGAAAATTTATTGCTAGACAAAATCAAATTATTTGTGCAAAGTTTTAATGTAGAATTATACAATCTTCTAAATTCCTATTTATTCACAAAATTCTATAGAAGAAAAACAAGTTTATTTACAAAAGAATCAATCAAATTATTCACAAGTATCTTTTTGGATTTTTCAAAATTTTCCCACCAATTGGATCAATCATGAATCTAAGGATGCACTCAAGACACTCAATTTCATTCATATTCTAGCACATTCATTAATTTAAATGGGGATTGTTGAGATCTAAGATACGAATGCGTCCCTGTAGATTATGGCTTTTATCCAAGGCTTCACAAAAGGCTAGCCATGACTTGGTGCTTGTCATGCTGCCACTACATCAAGCAAAGTTAATATTGCAATATTTATTCACAATCTACCTAAAAGCAAGTTAATTAAAATCTACTTGTGGATATTTAAACTAATCCTAAAAACAAAAACTAAGTTATCTAAAAACTAAACAAAACTAAACTTAAAACAAAAAATAAAGCATTCACCAAATTAAAGAAATTCACATTCATAAAGAAAAACAAAAAACATGAAAGTAAATTGTGTAGGTGGCATGAATGCCACCAAAATTAAAAACGATAAAATAAAAATAAAATTGTTCACACTAATGAAGAGGAGATCATTATTCAATCCCCTTTTTTAATTCCTTTGATTAGCATCAGAATGGTTTCTTCCATTCTTCTTTCTTAAACTTGTTGCCACTCCTTGGATTATCTAATAATTGCCTTGATGAATGTTATTCAAGTCTGTTACAGTGTCCTTCAAAGTTTGCAATGCTTTCATTTCTTGTATTCCATGTTGGCTTTAAGCATCAACCTCCCTACAGAGGGTGGCATTTTCTTCTTCCAAAGAAGTTACTCGATCATTTAACCCCTACAAAATTTGTAAAAGGTTAGTAGATGAACCTTCATTCTCATTAGGCTCTACTGTAGCTAGGGTTGTTGGCTTCTTCAAGGGTGAATGTTGTTGTGCTGAAGAAGGTTAGTTCACTGATGGAACAATGTATGATGATGGTGCTACTTGAGGCAGAATAGGGTCCTTGAGTGGTATGGGTGGCGAAAATGGGGAAGGGACTAGTGATGGAATGAAGTACCTAGGAAATTCACACCACATTTTGGGGATTCCCCTACTGCCACTTAGGTCTCCAATTGCTTATCTTTTATTTCCATTTCTTTTTCTCCCATACTTTTCTCTTGCTTGTTTCTTTCTTTCTCATCCTATTCTACTTTTTCTTCTTTATTTTCTCTCTCTTCCATTTCTTCATCCTCTTCTTCCATTTTCTTTTCTTCTTCTTGGTCCTCCTCTGGTTCATCATTCTTATCCTCTAAAAAATCAATTCTTATTGCTTCTACATTCTTAATGGCAACTCTAGTCCTCTTGCAATATCTTAAATTAGATGTTCTTCTAATTTTGCTGTCAATCCAAGTTTGTGTAATGTCATTCATTGGTTTGGTTACTAAATGGTTTGGTCTAATAGGTAGATAAACACCTTCTATCAAACACAATTGATAAATGAGTGGAGGGAAAACTAAAGTGCCTTTACTAGTATAGATGTATTCAATTTGCTCAGAAATGGTGTGAACAATGTCCACAAAATGGCTATTTATGATCAAGCTAACAAGTCTGGCTCTTCTTTTATTCACATCCTATGGTGAGGATGTTGCGATTACTAACTGGTTAATGACACTGGCTTGAGCCATCAGAGTCATTTGGGTCATAAAGACCTTGTCATCCTTGGAAGTAGCAACCAGATAGCTGGGTTCACAAATAATTAGAGAGCTTCTTGAAAGAGGAAGTCTCCTTTATTTATAAACTCTTAATAGGGTACATTTCTCAACCCTATGACTTTTGCTATTCTTTCAGCATCAAATCTCACTTCTCTACCTCTTACTCAACTTTTTTATATAAATGGGAACTCTGTGCGGGGACTTCTAGTGCTTCCATATAATTCAAATATCAATTCCTTTTCTACCTCATTCACCTTGTAAGCCAGATATTGCCACCCTCTCCATGCAATTTAAACCTGAATGTCTTGATATTCTCCTGCATTAAAGGCAAACCCTTTGTCTTTAATAATGGCTATATGTTCCTTTATTTCCTCATATCGCTTCTGTGCATACCAACTTTGGAACTTGGCCTCATCAAAGTGGTGGTTCATCCCAATCTTTGTAGTGACTAGGTTCATAGTTCCTCTACGAGGCATTCTTGAACACAGAAAGTACATAATAAAAGTTGTGACCTATTCTGATATAGGTGTATGCAATTTAAACAAGTTTTACTTAACATTGCCATCCCATTCCCAACGTCATCCAACTTTTAATTTTCTAAATAGTGTATAAGATGATGAAAATTGAATAGAAAAACCTCATGTAGTATACAACCATAGTGCAAATTAACATGTACTGAAGAGAACTCAAGACCAAAAACAAAGGGAAACTTTAACCATAAACATAAACCAGATACGACCTTGATGCTAAACATTTTGTGAAAAACACATACTTTACATTCTAGCACACTAAAGTTCTCATTTTTTATAGCATTTATACACAGTCAAATGCATTTTAAATAAGAGAGGTGAATTAAAACTTACCTTACGCTTAGGAGTGATGAAGAATGGTGACATATGTGTGATGGTGGTAAGATAATGGAGACAACTTTTGAGAGGATTATGAAAGAAATGATTGAGAGGAAATATGAAAAATAAGGGTGAAAGTTGTAACTTTCTTTACATACCTTATTATTGCAATGACCCAATTGTCGCTACTGACAACTGTATCACCCCAAATTTCATGTACTAGAAACAAACCACGAGATAACTCTTAGTATCATGTGTTGTTGGATAAAAGACGCTTAAAGAGTTATTGTTATTATTATATCTCTTATTATTATTGTTGTTCCTATTGGTGTTATTATTATATTTATTGTTGTTGTTGTAATAGTTATTATTATTATTATTATTATTATTATTATTATTATTATTATTATTAACAGTTTAGCATTAGAAATTAGTAGAATGTTATTATAGAATCCAAAGAGCATCTAGGACCTAATAGGGGACTAAAGCCCATAAAACTACATACCCACTCACATGTTATAAGAAGGGAATAGGGAAAGAGAATTAGGTTTAGCCATCACAAAATAGAAGAAGAAAGAAGGTAGAGAGAATGAGGAGTAAAGGAAGAAGAAGAGGAAGAGAAAGAGGTGGAATAGAAACCAGAGAACCCAAGCCCTAGAACTTAGCTTTGCATATCCCTAAAGGTGAGTGCTCTCTCTTATGTCCTTCCTTGTCCTTTATGTTGTGATTTGTTTATCTATTTATCTTTTCCCCCTCTTTATGTCTAAGTTAGGGATTTGATGGGTTTTGAGAGGATTGTGAGTGAGTGAAAAGTTTATAGATTAGATTAGCTAATTATCTAGGTAGAAGAAGTGTGTGAGAATTTAATTATTTGATTGGGAGCATTTAGAAGCTAAAGATAATAGGAAAAAGAAATTAAAATTCATACCTTGGATCTGCCCGGCGGGGTTAGATAGTCGCTAGGCAACCTTTGCCGAGCGCACGGACCTGTTGGGTGGGATGCATAACCCATCGGGCGTGCTAGGTCCTAGTGTGCACAAGCCAGGCGGGATGCACAACCCACCGGGCGGGTTCAGTCTTTGCTTGACTGCTGCGCAAACCCTTGGTCCCGTCTGGTGGATACGATCTTGGTTATTCTGTTCTTTTTTGTAGTTGTTAATTCATTATTGCTTCTTTTCTTATGTCTTGTTAAGTTTATACTTGTGATTATTATTTATCTTGAGAAAACTGAGTGTGATATGAACTTATGTTAATGTTTCATGATAAAAACCTATGAAAAGTTGTAAGCATTGTATGTGACCATGCATTATACCATTTGAGTAATGTGATGAGAAAAGTATGTAGGAATCTGGCTAGTGGAGGCCGAGATGTGTTGTCTAACCCTAGTCTTAGGGTTTATCCAGTTGGGAAAACTCCAATGGTCCATGCTGATCCCATGGAACCGGGGCCTACTAGCAAAACTGGGTAATCTTTACTAGTCACCGGGGGATATCATACTAGTTGAGGGTGCGAAAGCCGAAGGCATCGGTACCAATGACGCTTCTTATGGTTGTGTATTTACTCCTAGTCTACTTTCCGACAAGTTTAAGTTGGTACCACATGTGCATAAGTAGTGATTTAGGAACATAACATGCATATGTATCCTATTATAGTGTGATATTTTTAAGTATGCTACGTTGTAACTATATGAAATATGTGTGACCTTGTTCATGAATGATTGATATAATGTGTACATCTATGAAAATGTAATTGTGTCTTGTGATGAATTGTCAAGATTATGTATATGTGCTCATGTTATATATGTATGTTATGCTTGTTTGATGAAACAAAACGATGTGTATGTCTAGTTACTAGGCAAAAAATGTGAAATAAATGTATGCTTGTAATTAGAATTGTGTTTGCTACCTTAAGATAAGTAAGAGGCTAGGCTCTAGGATAGTATTATGAAGGTTCTAGTTGGATAATAATAGTTGTGAATGAGATAGAGAAAGAGTGAATGCCTACATAACGTAATAGAAATGTATAAGACAAGTAAGAGAAAACAAAATAAGGGTATTAAGGAGGGTGTAAAGGAGTGTCAAAAGTATTTTAGAATGTGTGTGACTTTAGACTTGACCCCTAGAAGATAACTTTAAATATCAAAATGAAGAAGAGTAAAATCTAAACATGAAGGGTTTAAATACTAGAGAGGGTTTTGGGTAAGAAAGAGTTATTAGGTTAAGAGTGAGATAGTAAGCTCGTATAATAGTTATAAGAATGAGAAAGGAGTGAACAGAAAACACTCTCTATTGGAAGGTGTAGACCCAACCATAGGTATAGATAATTATGAGAAACCTAATGAGGCTAAAGTCATGAGAGATAAGTGATAAAGGTTATCTGAATAGAAGAGTCTAACCCAGCTGTAGAGTCCTTAGAGCATTCACTGAGACATTATGGCTCACTCTTTTAGGTTTCCCCTTTTTCAGGATACATATGAAGACATGTACAGATGAAGCTTGGAGTCACGTGCAAGAAGACGTAATCTAGTTTATATTATTTTCTTGTATTCCTCTTTATGTTTTATACGACACTTTCAAGTGACAGATGAGGTGTATTAGGCATGTATGGTATTTTATAGTATTATTCTTATATGAATATAATTATATTTATAAGTCGCTTCAACATGTTGTTTTTATGTTTTTAAGTCTTTCTTTTTTTATTCTTAGAAATCTAGGCTTAGTTACGGTAATACCCCTTAGGGTGTTATAATAACCCTACTAATCTCGCACATGGCACATAAACACAAATAAAAATCATAATATAATTATATATGTATATGTGTGTGTGTGTGTGTGTGTGTGTGTGTGAAGCATACATGTGCTAAGAGATCTATCTATCTCTCATCTTCCATACATACCTACCATGTCTTTACAACTGTCAACAGCAATAGAAAAGGGGATAACACCAGGCCATATAATAAAATCAATATACATCAACGAGGGAGAAGGATACAAAACACACTTCCTATGGCTGGTCACACTATACAACCTTATCAAAAGAATGAAACCAAATACATAACAAAAGAGACAAAAGCTCGGCTCCTCTAACTAAACATTTCCAGCTTGCAGCTCCATCCTCAGCTCTGAGAAGCTGGGTCCACCGAAGCATCGCCATCTGCTTCCATGCCATAAGACGTGATCATCACAGGCACACTAGCACAACAATAACAACGAGACATCCAATAACAACAAAACAAAGCAAGGGTAAGCTTACTAAAACAACAACATAGCATATGAATTCTAAAACCATTAACAATTCTCAACATTCGTACTCATACATACATATGTACACATCATTCATTCATATGGCAAATAATTCTCAATTTAGAACCCCATAACACAACCAACTCGCCACAACTATGTCAATGTATGATGACACGACTTTCGAGAGATTTACAACAATTCGAGCGATTAGTCAGGTCTTATCGCCTACCATGAAGATCCAGTACTTATTCAGGGATTGCCAAAACTCTGATCCACCGATAAGCTCAGTGGTGTGTCGGGATAAGTGTATGTAGGTAGTGGTTCACCGTGACACAAGGCCTGCACCACCTTGGCTCCCTGTAGATCGCCCATCCACTCATCCCCGAAGGCCTATCTTTAAGACCCCACGTCTTATCCAATCACTAGGTTGGAACCCCGTCTGAGTCACAACTCCTATCAACCATCCAACTTACGTGCCTGCCCAAACAACGACATAAGGCCTATCACATAGCCTTAGCCAACAACATATGCATGAAATGCCTGTATCATAAAACCACAACCACTCAACAACAGTAAAACAACATATATACATGTGTAGCAACACAACACCACGTAGGCCCGACCAACACCACACAAGGTCCAATAACAACTATCAATACCATGTAGGCCCAATCCAGCCTCACGTATAGTCAACAAGTAAGGTCTTATCCAAGTAGCCTATACACCATGAGAAACCTCACACAACAATTCCATTCACAACCAGTGGAGGTCCTATCTGAGCAATCTGCTACTCTAGGGCCCCATCCAAGCAGCCTTTATCCCATGGGTAAAACTTAAACAACACTTATGACAAGTGGAGGTCCTATCCAAGCAACCTGCCACTCCTCCCACATTCTCACTCTTAGACTCACACTAGGAGTCCTTCTAAATCATGTCTCACACAACTGCACTTTCAAAATTGATCAACATCAGAACACCACATTCACTCAACGACTCACATGCTCGCTTAGCAAAGACCTTCCTTACAAAAAACCAACTTCCCATACAAAGGCTTTTTGCTCAGCGACCATGAGTTTCGCTTAACGAATTAAGGTCATTCGTTCAGCGACAACTAGAGTCGCTTAGCGAATTCGCTCTAAGGACTTTCTCCAAAATTTCATCGACCACATTTTGCTCAGCGAGTCACCTATTAGCTCAGCGACGAGCCACTCCAAAGAGCATCCAGAACCTGCACACACTCCTCGCTAACCTATTGTTCGCCCAATGACTCACTTACAACAGAGAGCAACAATATTCTAGGGCCCCAATTCACTCAATGAGCTCAGTACTCGCTCAGCAAATTACTTCCAGGCATTTTGGAATGCCCACATTTGCTCAGCGAACATCACGTTTGCTTAGCGAGTCACTTTCTAGAAAATTTCTAGAATTCTCATGATCACTTACTCAGCGAATTGACCATCGCTCAGTTAGTTTCCTCTTTCCTTTAGTCACTCCCTACAACTTAAGAACACTCGCTCAGCAATACAAACAGTCGCGCAGCGATTCCCAAACCTGAGAGCCTTACTCCACTTTAGGGCATTCTCACTCAGCGAGAGCCACAGTCGCTCAGCGACTATCAGACAGCAGCAACAGAACTCTCTTCAAAAAACCCCAAAAATCCAAACTTTCTACTCACTCATACCCCAAATCGATCCCATAGAGGTTGAATACGACCACGCAACAACCCACAACAACATACTCAACACATTCAACAATCCATATAACATTTCAACACAAATCAGCTACGAATTCAAGGAAAACTCATTTCCAACACATTGCCATAAAACTCATCCAAATCATGCGCTCTAACACAAACCATAGCAACATACATGCACTATCACGTTCATACAACATATATTCAACAAAAGTAAGCTTCTCTTACCTCTTGTAGCTTCCAAAAATCCAAATTTTAGGGAAGAGGAGAATGGGAGAAAACAAACTCTTGAACCAAATCTTCAAGAAATCCACCCTACTCAATGCACAGATGAGGGATTAAGGCTTGATATCCTTCTACACTTTTGGTGGGTTTAAGATGGAGAGAATGAGAGAGTTTGAGAGAAAGTGAGGGAAGAGAAATGAGGGAGAATGGGTTTCATGAGTTAAAAACCTTCCTTGGGCCTCACAAGGCTTTAGGCCCACTAAAGCCCATGGTCCGTCTACTCATTCTCCAAGCCTCACAATTGGCTCAACATTGTTGTTTCCTTTAACAACCCATATAAACACAACTGCATTCTCATTTTAGCTCAAGAACATTTTCCTCCAGTTCCCTAAATTTAGATAGGAATTCTAAAACAACCAACACAAAACAACACTCATACAATAATAACTTATTTATTCGTTTTAATCACCGATATCTCATATTATATTTCCGTTTTCAGTTATTAAAACACTAAATCACACATTAAGAAAAACACAGTGTTACAATTATCACCCATTGAGCGTGGTGAAATGCTAACATGGTTCTAAGATTTTTAACTTGGCTTCCAATACTAGATAATATTGCACACATTGGCTTATTTAGAAACAACTCAAAAAAGGTTCGAGAAGAATGGTGTAACTAATGCCTTTTGCATGAAATACGTTGAGCAAGGTTCACTTAGAACGGGAGTGTTTTGATAGCTATGCGTTTAAGGCACCTCAACACGCCTAAACACCAGTTTTTGGGAACTATCCCAAATTTAAATTCGAGTGACACCTATCACCTTATAATCAATGCAACTTCAGTTGACTACTCCTGGGAATAGTTGAATTTGTGGCATCCTAGACGCTTCACTTTAGTATGTCGGGACATTGGACCTATTACATCTTTTTGGACATAAAGAGACATGCATAGCATTTTGCACGCCTCTCAAAGTGTCTAACGCAGGGTCCTTGGGAAGCAACTATGGAAGTTCATAAGTCTATGTATGAGATGCTGTTTAGCATTTGAGACATTTTATAATAGGAAGCTTTTCAAACTTCCATCTGGTCTGGGATGTCTAAATGCCTCACAGTGTATGTCAAGCTAAGTTCACAGAAATTTTTTCAAACATTTAAGAACCAAGATGTCTAAGACCTCCTTCAGTGTGTAGATGCTGACCAACCAAAGAATATTAAGGGAATTTTGAATCTAAGATGTTAGAGACACCATATAGCGTACAAACGCCAACCAATGTAAAAAGAATTTGGGAAAATTTCTCACGCATCAATGTGCCATGCTGCGTAGTGTCAGATGTTAAACTCAAAACTCACTTTTTACCTATTTAGCACATGTTGCTCCCTTCTTTGCATTGGGGTTGATCACAAACTTAATTTCTTGCTTTATTCCTTTACTCACCTGCATGAAAAGATAACTTCCCTTAAAACCTTTTATTCAATTTTTTTTTATATAATTGTGAGAACCATAAACTTACCTACAAATGTTTTCTAAAAAAATCATGGGTTTCCTCCTATGCAATGCTTCTTTAATGTCACTAGCTTGACGCTTGACTTGCTTCATGGGTCGCTCAAATTCAAGGTTTAGTGTCTTTTTCCTTCTCTGTCATATTTTTCTTTTGATCATCATCTTCTTAGTAAACTGCCACACCCTACTTAGGTAGGTCTTCTTTCTTTCCCCGACAATTTTCTTCATCATTCTTTCCTCCTTTCTAATCATCTTTTTCCAATTCAATAATTCTAGCTTCTCTAAACATTCTTCCAACTCTCCCCTGATAGCATCTTCAGCATAAGAAATGGTAGTGGCAAATTCTTACTCAAGAAGAGTAAAAGATTTGTTCAACACAGCATCATGTTTCACCACTTGGTTAACTACGTCGGCCTTCAAGCAATACTCAAGATGAAAATGGTGTTTCATTGCATATTTAATGTTGAAATTTATTTCTTTATCATTTGCCCTTAATGTGATTTAGCTTTTTGCAACATTTATGAGCATGTGACTAGTTGTGAAAAATGGTTGCCCTAGAATGAGAGGACATTCAATATCCTCCTCCATGTTTAAAACTACGAAGTCTGCTAGAAACACATATTTATCCATCTTTACAACAAGATCTTCAATAATTCCCTTGGGATATTTCACAAATCTATCTACCATTTGTAATGCCTTCCTGATTGGTTCTAATTTACCTTCATTCAACTTCTCAAACACAGAATAGGGCATCAAGTTAATGTTGGCTTCCAAGTCACATAAAGCTTTGTAAACTAGGGAATCTCCTAGAGCACATGGAATGGTAAAACTTCTTGGATCAGCTACCTTAGAAGTCAGGACCCCATGAAACTTCACTGTATTGCAACTTTCCTTGAACTGGATAGTCTCTCCATCATCACTTCTTAATTTATTTTTTTTTGTGTCAAGAGTTCCTTCATAAATTTTGCATATACAGGCATCTGCTCCAAAGCTTCCGCAAATGGGATTTAAATGTGGAGCTTTTTTAAAATCTCTGGGAATATCTCAAACTGAATATCCTTTTCATTATTCTTCCTTAGGTGTGGGTAAGGAGGTTTGAAACATGCTGGCACATCATTCTTTAGTCCTTTTGAATAAAAGGATCTTTCCTTACTCCATTTGATGGAGGTTCTTCTTTTGTTCTTTTTTTTTTTTTCATTCCCTTTTTTACTCTCAATCTCTTTTCCATTTTCACTTTCTTTTTCATTTTTTTCTTGTCTTTCTTTTTTTCGATACTTCTTGACTCTTATTCTCTCTATGTTCTGCTTCCTTTACTATGTTTGACTCAACTTTATCTCTCTCTTTCCTCTAACCACCCTATCTTTCTTTCTCAGTTATCACTTGCTTACCACTTCTAGTTGAGATTGCCTTGCACAGTTCCTTAGGATCTATCATATTGACAAGAAATCCACCTTGAAGCTGCTTACTCTGGCTCTTAAAGAGCTGACCCATTTGATGTTCAAAACTCTTCAAATTTGCTTCGGTGTTCTCCATAAATGATTGTGTGGTCATTATGAACTGCTTTAAAGTTTCCTTCACATCAAATTCATCCTTAGAAACTTATGCTGGCTCTTCTCTTGTATATTATCCTCTCTGTTGACCTTAAGGCTATTAGTATGAATTTTGTGGTTGGGATATAGATTGTTGATATGGAGGTCTTTGCTGGAATGATGGTCTTTGATCATAATTTTCACGTTGCTTCCAAGCAAAGTTTGGGGAGGATCTCCAACCAAACTGGAAGTTATTATATGGGGGAATATTTGGCTTTTAGAAATTCCCTATATAATTGACTTCTTGTATGGTTGATGGTCCTTCACAATTCCCTGACTCATGTGGTCCTCCACACATTTTACATTGAATTCCTTGAGCTACATTGATCGGCTGAATATGTGCTTAAGCATGAGTAAGTTGCAAAGATTACAATTACTTCATCATGGTCTCCAACTGCTTGGTGATGAGCTTGGTTTTTGCCAACAAAAGCATCATTAGATTTCAGCTTAAACTTGCCTTTCCTTGAGGTATTTCTATAAATTGCATCAACTTATTGTTCTTAACCATAGACATAATCAAGAATCACGCTTTAGCAGGACTCTTTGTATACATTGTTCCTCCAACTGAAGCATCTAACATCTTATTTTGTGGTCTTAACCTTCGATAGAAATATAAGACTTCTTTAGCTTCATTAAAGTCGTGATTTGAGCATCTCCTCAATAGCTCAATATATCTATCCTAAGCTTTAGGTAATTTTCTCCCTCTCTTTGGTAGAAATTCTCGACATCCTTGTTTGCCTTGAAAAATCTACTTTGTTGAAAATATTAGGTGAGGAATTGTTGCTTCATAGCCTCCTAAGTAGTGATGTTTCAACTTGGTAAAGATTGAAGCCAATTCCTTGCTTTATCCCTTGGAGAAAATGAGAATAGTCTCAACCAAATGGCATTTACAAGCACACCATTGGCTCTTACAATATCATAGATCTCCAAAAATGTCTCCTAGTGCAGATGTGGGTCTTCAGATTTAATTCTGGAAAATGCATTATTCCTAATAAGAGTTAGGAGTGCAGGATGTAATTCCAAATTTACTTCTATGATTAGTGGTAAGACAATATACGACAATCTATGACTTGCGAGAATTAGCATATCCTTAAGCATAATCTCCTTTTCCAGTTCACTTATGTTGTCAAACTACCTGGGTGAAGTTTGGTAGCTGTCCCAACTGCTCTACTCAAATTTCACTACTTTGCTTGCTTCTTCACGAAGATGCTTCTGAATTGCTCGAACTATATGCTTAATTTCAAGATCAAAGACAAATTCAATGGTTTTTCCTCACATATATAATTAGATAAAAGAATCAATAATAACAAATCCTATTCTATCAATAATTATGCAATAACTACAGCAAAGCATATGTGAAAAAGAGTCAAAAAATACAAATACATACATTACAAATATTTACAATATGAACATATTCACAAAAGCCTCATAATAGTTGCTTAATTGAGTTAAATTTACAATCCAATCCCCGACAACAATGCCATAAAACTTGTTAAGGTTCTAAATGCAATATATGTAAAGAAAATATTTATTGATTTCAATTTCAAAACTTTTTTTACAATAAGTGCATTGGTTTAACAAGTAGTAAAAACCCTAGTGAGTAGAGTATCATTATTCTTAGCGATTAGAGTAAAATGTTCCAATTCAACTAGTCAACTACCAATGAAATAGGCAATATATTTGTGTTGTCAAATCACAAATCGCTAATAGAATTAAAAATACGAAAAGTAAATCTACTGCTATGTTTTTAGTTTTTTTTATTGATTTTTATATTGGAGGAAAGCATAATTAGCAATTCAACTCTTTATGGTCATCCCAAGCATTTTTCCCTAACTTAACTCAAAACAACATGGTTTCGAAGTTCAAATCTCTCAAAATTAGATTTACCCAATTCCTTGGCGAAGATCTCTATGAATCAAGTTAATACCTTGCTTCCGCATGATTTATTGAAACTTAAACCAAGCATTAAGATTAAAATCCTCAAGAACACATGTCTTATGAAGGGCTATTCCTAAACTTAACTTAAGACATAGTAATTAAACATCGAGTTAGACCACCAGCATCTGATTTCACATCATATGTGCATTTGCATCATTCTCAATAGTGAGTTATTGTGAAAAAACACTAAGCATAGAATTAATTACTCAAAAACACAAGGAATTGCATTAAATTGAATGATCCATACAAAGGAATCCTACAAGATTCATTAAACACTAAAAATATTAAATAGATAGAAAAAAAAAGAAAAATAAAAGTGATACAAGATAGGGATGGCTATAGGTGATGGTGAATACACTGAATCTTCACACTCCTCTTCCAAAGGATGAAGCTCCAATGCTAAGATGAGAGAAAAACCTAAGAATTAGGTGAGTGAAGGTGAAATAAACCTTGCATTGGCTTTTATATGAAGTGAAATAGACCCAAACATATTAGCAAAATTGGTTCGCATTATTAGGAAAATACTACCAACGTCCCATGTTGGCCAAGCATCTAGGACATCGAGCTACGATTTAAAATAGATAGGCATTAGTTAGTTACACATAGACAACATTGCAGACGCTACTCTTCCAGCATGAAAATGATATTTGGGCGTCCAGTATGGTGTCTCCAAGCATTGTTACGTCTCAAGCATTTCCAATATACTTCCGATGTCCAACATTGGGCTTTTTGTGGAGAGCCTTTTCTTTGCTTCACTTGACATGGAATGTCATCCAACATCTTAAACATTGCATTACCAGCTGCAAGACTTTACTTTATTTTACCAACAAAAACTGTGGAAAGATTTCTTTTAAGTTAATTTATTTACCAAAAAAAAAAACTATTTTTGCCTTTTTCTCCATAGTTTCTTCTTCTTATAAAGCTTTTTCTTGGATTTTAACATGTGAATCATGTACTAAAACATCATGAAATGAGATTCATCAATGACGATACACCTTTCACCTTTCCTCATAGTCCTTAGAGGATAGTGTAGTTAGTGTCATCTTTTGCTTAAAGGTGGTTAGTTTTAGGGAATGAGTTATGTATCCCATCCCCTTTTAGTTAGAGGATGTATTTTGGGTTCACTGTTACACACCTCTCGTGATATTTTGATATACTTATTTTATGTATTCAATAGAGTGCATGGGCACTTAGCTTATGATTACTCTCGGTCTACTTATTACATGCGAAACATGCTTATTTCTTGGTAAGTATGTATGATGTTATCCTCCATCTCTATATTATTCTCTTTATGCCAAAGCAATAGTTTAACTAAGTTATTCATTAACTAGAAACAAATTATGCCAGTATTTTCATAAACAAATTAAGAGTTTTTTAATTGAACATAAAACTAAAGTAGTGAGAGTATCGAACAACCTTTTTACCCCATTGTGGCGAATCATGATGGAAACATCATGGGGAACCTAGGATTTGACCAAAGTTATTCTAAATTTCCTCAAGACTCGGACAACTCATATGGATCCTCACCCCGTGGATGAATGACATTAATATCACCAATCCTGGGTAGTGATTGGGAGTTTGTATCCCCCTAATCATAATTTTATCATCAAAATCATCATCATCATCATTATTCTTGAGAAATGAGCTCACGACTCCCTAGGGGTATACACTACACCAATCCTGGTGGCTAAGTAGGTGTTAGGATTATCAAGCTAGTTAAGTGGTTATCCCAGCTCTAAGGCACTACCTTGTCCATTAGGACGCTCGCCACTTGATACGATACCCTTTAAATCTTAATATTGGTCCCTTCCTTTATCTAGGAGTGTACCAAACTATAATGGCAGAGTTTGAAGTAATGGCGGAGTTGAGGTTGGGGAAGAAGAAAATGCACGAGTAATGGTTGGCGCTCACGATGGGCGCTTGTCGATGGTGGGTGCTCACGGTGGTGGTAGACAAAGGGAGGTGGAGGGAGATAGCAAGTTTCACATAGCAGGGAAAGTGGTTCACAAAGAGGAGGGAAAGGCTTTTTAATCATCGCTCGAGTTTTTATATCGATTATGCATTTAACTGATGTAACTTTCTACATTAGTTAAAAGTTTAACTGATGTAGAAAATCATTTTTACATCAGTTATTAAATAACTGATGTAAAATATTTGCAGTTATTTACAAAATTGGCACCACGCTTTATTATACATCTGTTATTTAATAATCAAGGTAAAAGCCTGTTTTAATTTTGCATTTTTGCATTAGTGAAAGACTTGGATCTTCTAAGAACACCTAAAAGATTAAGTAATGGAAGCTCTAATTTTTTTCCTAGCAAAAGAACTTGGTGTTTCTTTGATTTGTGATGATGGAAAACAAACAACATATGAGTGTGGTATGTGTGAAGTGGTTAGGCCAGATTGGAGAAGAGAGAAGGGTAAAATATTTTGTGAATCTAAGCATTTTTTATGATCTTATCTAGTTTAATAAAGTTGTGATTTAAAAAAATAATGAAATCCTATTTAATTTAATGTTAAAAGATTGTAATTATCCTTTTATCAACATCATGTGGCTGGTAAAAGGGTGGTGCTGGCCGAATTTACCACCACAAAGTGTAGTAGATATTTTCAAAATTTTTACCTATTATTTAATTACTTATCACAAAATTAATTCAATTAAATTTAATTCTAAAATTTTATCACTATCCAAATTTTGACTAATGTGTGGTTATATATAAATGGATGTGGACAGATTTTAGACTGCTCATATTTCAGAAAATAATTTTTTATAATTTCTTATTAAATTTTAGCAATTTAAATGAATTTTTAAGGTAAAATCACTAAATAATTAACTTTAATTTAAATAAATTCAAAGGATTCAAAATAATTTTAGAAAATAATATTTTATATAAAAAATCATTTAAATAATTTTTCTAAAATTTTGGATATAAAAAAGACACTAGTTTGGATTTTATAATCAACTAAGGGCATTTTGGTTATATTACACAGAAATTTTAGAAAATTATTAAAAATTCCCAAAGTTACATTTTATTATTTAAAACATCATTAAAGTAAAAAATAATTTTTATCACCATTTTGATCATTTTTACAAATTTTTAACTTAATTTGTTTTATTATTAATTCTGAGGATGAAATGGTCATTTTACCATTTTTTGGTCTTTGGTCTAGAAAGATTATCAAAAATCACAATCAAATAGTACTCAATTTTCTGAGTACAATTGTGGAAATCAAAATTTTAAGATTCTTATTTGATTTTCTAGAAACAAACACAAAAGAAAATGGAAAAACACACAATAAAGAAAATAAGGGTGTTGCACCATACTCTGAAATAGGGATGAAACTAGATCCCAAACCATCGCCTATATGTTGCATTCAGTTTAAAAAGAGGCAACAGGAAATTTTAGTAGATAAATTATACAACCTAATGACATATAGAACAAAAGATACAATTGTAATTGGCACAAAACAAAACAATTAACTCAATTGTGGTTTACAACAAAGAAGAATTCTCCCATGAAAAGAAACAATAAGAACTTCTTATCAAATTTAGCAGCATTGAAAGAAGATCCTATTGTGGCTTGCAATATTTGACTATAATGTGAAACATAGTATAACACAACCTTTAAAAAGTAGGCAACTTACCTTGTGTGTAGGGGTGATCAACAGAAAGGTGTTTATGATCTAAAGCGTTGGAATAGATTTGGCGCTCTAAAACTAACTATTTGATGGTTCCATCGATCTCTTTAAAATGCAGTAGCCACTAATTCAAAATTACCTTTTAAAATAATAAAAGAATTTTAAAATTTTAATCTACCACTAATTCAAAAGGGTAATAATATGGAAAAAAGATGTGAATTGTGCAAATAGGAGGGTTTGTTTATGAAAATAACTTTTGAAGGGTAAAATAGTTGCAATAAAAGTGGAGACCAAAAGTGATTAGCAAAAGAAGTATTCCTTTTATATAATGGTATAGATAAAAGAAGGATTTGCTAGGTAGGCACAAGCTATGTGGTAGCATCACATTTATTCTTTTTCTATCAAAATGCCACTAAATTTTTTTATTTTATTTTTAATTCATTAAAGTACATAATTATATATAGTAATGAAGATGATTACAATGAATATATATTATAATTAAGTCAATCAATTAAAAAATTAAATCTTGTATGATTTTTATTTTATATAATACGAAATTAATTTATTAAATTTTAAAGAACCTTTTTATAGATACAATAATAAATTACCAACTGAACAAAATAATGAATAAAATAATTTATTTAAATAATTGTGATATATTACAAATGTTGAAATTATACAATTAATTACAAAATTAAAATACTAAAAATATGTATGCACTATATATAACATCATAATAAAATTAATCAAGTTTTATTTTTCTTTTTTACATTCTTGATACATCCTAATCATTGCTACGTTTTTTTTTTTTTTTTATAATTCCTATGTATTAGTTAAGTTATCATTTTAAAATTCAATATATATATATATATAGTAGATGTCACGTGACAACAATTAATTCATTTTTTTTCTCCAAAATGAAAACAATTATTTATTTTTATACATAAAAATACATAATTATAATAGTAAAGGTAATTATGATTAGTATCATTTTTATGATTTGGAAATTCAAATTAATAATGTAGGTATGTATTCCAATTCAAAATAATTGATAACATTAATATATATATACATATATATATATATATATATATATATATATATATATATATATAATTGTTGTTGTTTTTTGGAATTATAATTGATATATGATTGATTTTGACTTAATTACTTTTATTATTTTTATATATCAATAATATATTGCTTATTATTATTATTTATTATTTTGTCATTTATCGATAATAACAATTGAATCATCAAATGCATAGTTTTTAATTTCAAATAATTAGCACATGAAATAGAATTGTGAATATTGATAAATTTTTATTTGATGAATTTGTGTGCATGATTTTAAGGAAAAAGGAAAAGAAAAAGGAATATAAAAAGAAGAAAATGTATAGAAACTTACAAAAATAGTTTCCTTTTAGTGGTTTGTGAATAAAAATACTACTGAGTAATTCTTTTCCCATTTTGTAGGAAAATAAAGCAAAACACTTGAAACTATGAGTGCAACATCCGATACGGTATAGTGGCATCCCACGCTATTAGGACAAGCATTAGGCTTTTCTCTGGAAACTCAGCATTAGACACTGAAACTGAGTGTAGACACATGGTCACACGCTAAGATTATTGAAATTCTCTAGAAGGTCAATGTATGAGACGCCATAAACACAAGAAGACACGGGATGAGATAGAGCAAAAATTTCCTACATGAAGATCAGTGTATAACTCTTGAAGCCTCGTAGATATTTTTTTTCTTCCTAACGTCCGAAATGCTTGGCCAATGATAAATGCTAGTGGTGAATTACTAAAAGACTGTAACATAAATTTCTAATGTGTTGGGGTCATTCCAACAGATATTTAAACACTTTGCAAGGCTCATTCATGGGTAGACTGTGTTGGAAAACCATATCTCTTATCACTCACACTAATTCTTAGGATTTTATCTCCATTTTCACCATTGAAGAAGCAACCCTTGGAAAAGGAGTCTAAAGATTCAGTGTATTTACCATCATCCATGACTATTTCTCTTTTGTTGATTTTTTCTTTCAACATATTTTGCTAAATTCTTGTTGTAGTTAGGGTTAGATAATCTTTGTGGGATTGCTTTGTATTAAACTTTGATTTAATGTAATTCTTTGATTTTCGAGTAATTCACTGTGTTTTTACTACTTCTTACAATTACCCATTGTTAAAATTGATTTTGAATGTGTGTATTATGAGGAATCATGTACATGTGTTTTGATTTGAGTGTGATTATCATGTCTTAAGTTGAGCCTAAGAATAGTACTTCCTAAGACGTGTTCTTATGGGTTTCAATTTTAATGCTTGATTTGATTTCAATGGAGCTATGAAAGTAGAGCATTGAGTTGAATCAAAGTGATTTTATACCAAGAAATTGGATTTAATCTACATTAGTAAAATCTGAACTTCTAAACCATGTTTGAATTATATTAAATTTTAGGAAAATAAAATCCCTAACTACTCTTACCACCATTGTTATAAATCCTTGAAATATGATAAACATAGCAATAGTTTATTTCATGCAATTTATTTTCCCATATTTTTGTTTGTGACAACATATTTTGCTCGCCTTTATACTAGTTAAATAATTGAATCGAGCAATGTTACTCTAATCCTTGTGAAGAATGATATTCTACTCATTAGATTTACTACTTACGACCAGTGCACTTATCAAAAAGGAACATAAAAATTATATACATACTTCATAGCGTGACAAATGTCTCTACTGCGAACTTATTTGATGAATTAATTTTAGTTGCGAATCATTTCACACAATCAAAATGACAAGTGTGCAGTTCTAATTTAAACAGCAAGGAATCAAAACTCCTAAGAGATATAAATTCTTATTAGCGAGGGATGAGGAAGAGGTAAGGAATGTACACTAACAATATAGATTAATTTTTATATGAATAAAATTATTTATTATTTTTACTAATTTATACTATTTATATTAATAATTTAATTTTTATTAAAAAATAATTAACCATCAAACTTTTAATATATAATATTTTTATAACAAATAAAATATTAATTTTACCAATTATTTTCTTTGATAGATGACTAAACCAATAAAATATACCAACCTTATATTGGTCTGAGCATAACTGAACTCAAATATCTTAAGAAAGGTCATGAGTTTGAGCTTTGTAAATAAAAAAAGAGGTTAGGAGGAGAGATCTAACTAGAGGTGGCCAATCAGGTTTATCAACAAAAATTAATTATTGACAAGGCCAATAAATATTCCTTGTTTTATTTTTTATTTTAATAATTTATAAGTCATTGCATGGCATGATATGTAGTTTTTTTCTTACAATATGTGAGAAATCAACTAAAAATGTCCAATGAACTATGATTAATGGACTCCAATTCTAAGAGTGACTAGAAATATCTCTAACACATGAAAATTCTTTAGATTAACTTTTTAGCGGCGCTTCTAAGTGGCTCTACTGTGTGCTTCTTGAATGGCTAAAATTTAACAAACCTTCACCATTCAAAATATTTATTTCCCATCAAATCATGAGTAGTTGTGATTGGATCGCGCGTGGTTCTAATTTAAACTGCAAGGAATTAATAAATAATTCAGACATAAGGAATTGAATTGTCTGCAGTTGAAATTGAGATTTTAACTGCACAAATATTTTCAAAATACTTTTCGTACATTAAATTATCAGAAAAATAATATGCATGTGTTGATGGGTTAATTGCATGACTCCGAGCTAATATTGGACCTGCAGAGCCAATATGGGACAAGAGATCCCTCACAAATCAAAGCTGTCAGCCTAGTGTACTAATTCCAGAGATTTACTCTCATTTTCTTTTTTATTTGTCCAACTTTATATGAAAATCTGTTCCTATTAATTATAGTATTTAAATTTTAAAGTAAATATTATTATTTTTAATTACATCTTTATCTTTATTCAATTTTTAAATATTTATATATTTATCATAAGTGTGAGAACAATAATAAAATTATATTAAAAAGTTAAAAATAATTCTAATATAAATAAAAGTAAATTATATCTTGAAATTATATGTTATATTTAAAATAAAAGAATAAACAGGGGAAAGTAATATGCAATGGTAACAAAACATGAATAGGGAGATAAGAGGGCATGCTACGGTTTGGATGGGAATACATCCTATATTGCATGTATGGTAGGTTGCACATAAGTACATATATATATATATATATATATATATATTGTTATTATTTTTATAAGGCCCCATTTAGTTGTATATGTTTGGAAGTGAGAAGAAATAATGAGTGAAAAGAAGTATAAGAAAAGAAAAAAAAATTAGTATAAAATATATATCACAAAATTGTGATTTTTTTTATTTTGATTCTTATAAAAAAAATATTTCATTTTTAATCTTTAAAAAATATAAAAACAATGTATTATTTATTGTTAGTGAGTGATTAAGACATATTTAAGTCAAAATTAATAAACTTTTAAATTGCTTATATTCATAAAGTTACAAAATTAAACTCTTTCTCTACTTAGTGAGTAAGAAGAAAAAAAATGAATAAATGATATAATTGAGGTTTTTTTTTAATCCGAATAATACACACAATTTTTTTTCCCACAATGACACATGCCACACTTTATTGTTGACGTTGGAATGGGATTAGAGGACTCAACTCCTCAACTACATTTTTTTTTTATACAATGGTCATAATGAGGTTAGAACTAATAATCTCATGCATACTACCCCAACTCCCACTACTAAGTCGACCCTAGTGGTTCTTTTTTTAAATCCCATAGGGAATTCATGTCTCCCAAATTCGACTTCTCAATTGGTGTTTTATTTTTTTTGTTTTTTTAATTAAATTATGTTTAATTAATTAAATTAATAATTAATTTTAATTAATTTTTTAATTTAAAGTATTAATTATGATCTAATTGATGAAAAAAATACAATTTGTAAAAAAAATACATTATTATTAATTTAAATGGTACTCACCCAATTTACACTAATGCAAAAAACACATACGATGACAGCTTTTTACATCATTTTTAATTGAACCGATGTAAAAAAAAAAAAACAATGGCATTTTTTTGTAAATATAAGAAAACATTTTTGTATTGGTTATGACTTAACCTATAAAAACTATTTTATACATCGGTTAAAAGTTTCACTGATGTAGAAAGTAGTTTTTAACATCAGTTAAATAGATAACCGATGTAAATAAACTGCAAAAGTTAAAACCTCCTTTCCCACAAACCACACCCTTGTGTGACCTATTTCATTCTCCTCCTTTCTCCATCGCCACGAACCACCACCTTAACCTATAACATCCCTAATCTTGGGTAATAGAAATAAGAATATAATTAATGGTTAATAATGTCCATAATTATTAATAATAATTACCCTTATGTTAGGATCTACATGAATAAGGTAATAGGTCCCTAGAAGGGACTCTAAGGCCCACCAAACCACACACACACATGCGATTTAAGAAAAGAAGGAAAGCAAGAGTTAGAAAGAGAAGGAGAAAAGAAAAGAGAAAGAAGAAAGAAGGAGGAGACGAAGAAAAAGACGAAAGAAAGAAAGAAAGAAGGAAGAGGGAAGAAGAAGGAATAGAAGGAGAGACTCAGAGATCCCACCCCAGAGCTCATCTTCGTGCATTTCCCAAGGTGAGTATTTTCCCCTTATCCTTTCGTACCCCTTAGTGGTTGATTGTATCCCATTCTCCCTTTTTTCCCTCTTTGAACCTTTGGTTTGGGTTTTTGCAGGTTTTGATAATTATGCATGATTGAGGGTTTTTGGGGTAGATTATTTGGTTATAATGGAATAAAAGTGATTTAGGATTGTTTATGGTGTATTGAAGAGCTTGGGTGGCCATCAATGGCGCCAGAATTGTGAAATTGCGATGCTTAAAAATTGCCCAACATCTTAGCAAATCTAAAACGGCTTAACGAATCTTGAAAAGTTCAAGTAAATTCACTAAGTGAATTTGGATCTGCTCAGCAAATTTTAGCCAAAGAAAATGAGTGTTGAAGCTAGTATGAAATCGCTAAGTGAGGGATAGCTTCACTAATCAAATTTTGGACAGAAGATGGGTCTCATACCTTTTCTTTAATTCATTTGCTGTTCTTCTTTTAGAATTTAATTTCCTTTGATTTGTTTAAGTATTAGTTAGTTTCTACGTAAATTTAAACCTTTATAATAATAATAATAATAATAATAATAATAATAATAATAATAATAATAATAATAATAATAATAATAATAAAGGGTTATTAGTGATAGTCATTTTGAATCTACGTCATGTTTGACTATTACGAAAACCTTAGGTTGTTAGTGACAATCATTTTGGATCTACTTTCTATATGATTATTACTAAAACCTTGTCTAAATAACATATTTTATAATTAATAATATGAGTTATTAGTTATAGCCATTTCGGATCTACTTCCCATTTGGTTAGTACAAAGGCTCTAGGTTATTGGTGATATCATTTGAATCTACTTCCTATTTGATTATTGCGAAGACCTGACCTCAAAAATATTTTCAAAATAAAAAAATATAAAATTCCTTTTTTATCCTACAAAAAAAAGATTAAAAACCCAAAATTTTAAAACTAAAAAAATATCAACATACAAACATTTTTCTACCAAAAGAATTACGTGAGTTTGATTCTCCATTGCATTAGAAGATACATAGGAACAGGAAACCACTCCCCATTGATCTCAAAAACAACAACAATAATAATAAAGAAAAAAGTTCTGGAAGTCATTTAGAAAACAAATCACCTCATTCCTTCTATTTTCTTTTTCATTACTTGTATTTGTGCATGGTACGAAATTACTACTGACAATGAATAGAGATAGTGAATGCTAACATTGGGAATTGTAACATCTATACTTTTGCTTATTAAACTATTTTCTTAATTATTCTATATTTATATATGGAGAACCAAATGAGAATCTTAAAAATTTGATCCTTACAATTATGTCTGTATTAGTAAGTAGTACTTAGTTTAGATTTTTAAAAGTTTTGGGGAATGGAGCCCGAAATTGGTAAAATGATTGTTTTATCCCTAAAAAGCAAGACGACAAAATTAATAAGCAAAAATAGTTAGAATTATTTAAAAATTATTTTTAAGTCACCAATAAACTTAGAATAATTAATAATAATTTTACAAATTTTTTAGAAATTTATTGAGATAGTTTTTGTGAAATGACAAAAATATCCCTATTTCAATTTTTAATTGTTTTTCTAATATTTGACGATTTAATTCTGAAAAATTTGAAAAGAATATCAAAATTATGTTTTTTTGGTTTGATTCAAAATGTTGAGAGCTATCTAATTGTTATTTTAAATAATTTTTCTGAGCTGGAGCCCGAAAAAATTAAAAAATAATAATTTTGTCCTTATTTCTTAACATAAAGGACTGAAATGAGAAAAAGTTTCAATTGACATTAAAACGTCAATTTAAGCTTAAAATCATGTTAAATGTATTAAAATATAATTTTGAAAAATTTCTAGAATTTTTGTGTAAAATGACCAAAATGCCCCTAGGTGTCCAATAAGTCTAACTAATATTGGTTTGACATCTAGAAATAGTCAAATGATAATCTTAGTTCATTTTTAGGTAAAATATTTAATCTTAAAATTTTCATAAAAATTTGGGAATTTATTGAATTGAAATGGATTTAATATGAATTTTCTAACTTAAAAAATACAAAATAAATACATACAATTCAAAATAAATTACCAAAAATTAAAAAATAATAATTATAAATTTATTTTTTGATGAAAGATAATGTATTTGTCTAGTTTTACATTAAGTACCAATAAAATTTACATTGAAGAGCTTAATGATAGCTCATATAGCACATCCGAAATTTAGAAGGGCTCATTCACCACCTATTTTTCATATTTGTCCCTTAAATTAATTAAAAAGAAAAAAAATAGGTTTTTTTGCATAAAAGATTATGTCATCTTTGGGGACACCTAAGCCCTTTATGTAACACCTACTAATTTTAGGAAATTATCTTTACGATTGATTAAAAGGTTAAGTAATAATGTCAATTTGACTAAAACTTTCCCATGTTCACTTCTTGCAAACATTACAAAAATATTATATAAAGAACCATGATCAAAAAAGAAACATCATTGCATTATCTATATATGTAAATGTCAAATTTGGGTACATGATTAAAGTATAGTCATCTAGGCAATACAAACGAAAGAAATACATTAGAAGTCATCCTAGTTACCTGCCTATGTATATACAACAAATGACCTATGTCAGAATAGTATATATCTACACTATAACATCTTGCTTTTCCCAATGCATGATTAAGTGTTTTAATAATTAAAAGTGGAACTTAGATATGTAATTTAGGTAATTAAAAGAAATAAATGAATTGTTTTGATGTATGGTATGTTATGATGATGGTTGTGCGTTGTTTGTTTGAATTCTGATTTGAATTTAGGAAACTTGAGATAGGTATTTGAGCCAATGTGGATATATTGAGAGTGTGATTTTATACTTTTGAGGGAAAACAATTGAGTTAAACTAGTTTTGAGATAAGGGGAGTGGCTTGGCAAGATTTGAGCCTTAGTTGGCCAAAAGATAAATAAATAAATAAATAAAATTTTGTGAGAATGCTAGGGGAGTCAAGTATATAAGGAAAAGGAGGGGTTCCTTCCTCCTTCTTCCTTTTTCTTTCTCTCTCTACACTTATTTTCTCTCTCTATCTCTCTAAGATTTCTTGAGTTTGTAAGGTTGTAAAAGGAGTAATGAGATTAGTTTAGCACTTGTGGTGAGAGGAGGAACAAATCTATGGAAGATATTCGCTCAAGAACTCGGATTCTCAAAGAACCTAAATCTGGACTCGGAGACTTTTAGAGGTAAGGGAAGCTTATTCTCGTTTGATTTGGTGTTTGTGGTTGTTTATGTAACACTCCTTTAATTTTACATATAATTCATATTAATTTAATTATTAATTTAAGTTGATGAAAATGTTGGTAACTTTTTTTTTATAATAGAAAATTTCTAAATTTGACAGAATTTGAAAATAGAAGTGAAATGATAAAAACTGGTTATGTATATATGTATATATGTCAAACCGTACATCATGGTTTGAGGATAATACATAATAGTTAGAAAACAAAAGTACATCCAAAGACATATACTACCTAACCCACTATATATATCGAAAAGATCCTATACAAAGCAGTGTTCATCTACCTTATCCTTCATACAAAAAGAAAAATACTATAGGTCTTCAGGTCCTTCCCTGTTGAGATGTTCTCTATCTCGTGCTCAGCATCATGAAGTGTTAATGTCGTCTTTAATAATCACGATCAATCATACACAGAAGAAAATAATGGAGTGAGGTATTTTGTTCTAAAATCACTTTTACATGTACAGTAAGAAATCTACCATAAAACAAAGATAAAACATAGTGGACAACACAAGGGATCCTAAGGTTCATTCTACGTTGTATCAGACTACCCTTGACTAGGTATGGATCCATACTTCACATTAGTCGGTAATAGTTCTCAACAGAACCTAGGAAGTGATTGGGAGTACATATACCTCATCAACATAATCACATGGTACAGTCCTCATCATTATTAAAGAAAATAACAGTTAGGATATCCATTAATAGAGGTATACTCTCAACTAATCCTAGAATGCTGAGCAGTTGTTGGGGTTATCGAGTTTGGTCAGGCGAATATCCCGGCTCAAAGGCACTACCCTAGCCATTGGGACCTTCACCACTTGATGCCTACTCCCAAGACCTCTGCAAGTGGGTCCTGCCTTTCATTCTCAGCGTACCAAACTGTAGCTTCCCTAGCGGGGTGCCATGCCGTTGCATGTCACTCGCTTTACATTACTCACTAAGCTATCAATTTCTAACTTCTCAAGCAGAGGTTTCCCTGGTCTCATTTAATTTGAGTACTAGTACAATCAACATTTTTGCCTTATTTTGCAGAAATTGTATAATGCCAAAATTTTAACGGAATAACAATTTAGTAATCATATAAAACTTTAGCAGAATAACAATATAGTAATTATAATTTAATTACTAAAATTTTGGTAGAATAACAACTAAATAAATGCATTTTGGTTTTCTAAATTTGAGAAAAGTAACAGCTTAACAAGTATAGTTTAATAATTTAAATTTAAGCAGAGTAACAATTTAGTAATTATGATTTAATAATATAAATTTGGGTAGAGTAACAACTTTGCAAAAATTAAAGTTTAACATTAAATAATAATAACAATAATAAAATTTAAGCCTAAACGGGTTTAGAGGAAAACCCTTCTTACCAACATGCAAAGTAAAAACAATTTAGAACCAACCCCACTCCCCCCATTACCTCTAAGATAGTTGATGAAGAGGATGGAATTGTTGATGCAAAGCTCTTAGGAAGAGAACTTTACTAGTTGTTGGAAAACTAGTAAAATTTTAGCATAAAAACAAAGTAAAACAAATTTTTTTCTAAAGAGGGAAGCTCTCTAAGAATTTGGCTAGCTTGAGAGAGAAAATGATGAGTGAAAATATGAAAACTTTAAGGCCTATTTATAGAAGAAGGAGGGGGGTTAGGTGTCCAAAGATTTACATCATCTATTATGTAAGCATTATGTCATAAATCAAATTTTTATTTATTTTTAATCCAATTTAGGGACACATATCCCAAATAGGTGGTGAATCACCTATTTTAGGGTTGGGGACGTGCTCCACCAGCTGTCTCAAGCCTCCATGTGTCAAATTTTATCTGTAGGTGAATTAATTGGTACCGATAAAAACGCCTAAATTTGAAAAATTAGCTTTTAATATCAAAATAATGCATTTTAATGTAAAACTGGAAAAATAAATTATTTTTCATCAAAATAAATTTCTAATAATAAATTTTAATTTTTATTAATTTATTTCAAATTATATGTATTTATTTTGTATTTTTAAGCTAGAAAATTCATAGAAAATCCATTTTAATTCAATAAATACCAAAATTTTTATAAAAATTATAAAATTAAATATTTTACCCATAAATAAACTAAAATTACCATTTTCACCCTTTTTGAATGTCAAACCAGTACTGACTAACTTATTAGACACATAAGGCATTTTGGTCATTTTACACAAAAATTCCAGAAAATTTCCAAAAAATTTAGAAAATTATATTTTAATATATATGACATAATTCCAAGGTCAAATTGACATTTTAATATCAATTGAATCATTTTCTCATGTCAGTCCTTAATGTTGAGAAATAGGGACATAATTATCATTTTCTAATTTCTTCGGGCTTCGGCTTGGAAAAATTATTAAAAATCACGATTAAATAAATTTTGATATTTTGAGCAAAATGATGGGATTCATAATTTTGAAATTCCTTTTTGATTTTTCAGAATTGCATTGTCAAATATTAAAATAATAGTGGAAGAATTGAAATAGAATTGTTATATTTTCCACTACTTTTCTTTCAAAATAAAGTTTTTATAATGAAAGATACTTAATATAAAATTTTCAAAATATGTTGAGGTCAAAAAGTCTATGGTTGGTTCCTACAATCAAGCAGGGGTATTTTTGTCATTTTACAAAAATTATCTCAATAAATTCAAGAAAAATTTCTAAAATTATTATTAATTGTTCTAAATACATTGATGACTTAAAAACAATTTTTAAACATACAAAATAATTTAATATATAAAAGTAGGGGTGTTACAGTTTATATGTTAATTCAATGCTGTGGAATTGATTGATTTCAGTGCAAACCTTGTGTATGTGAGTTTTGATGTAGACTAGGTTTTGGAAAGGGATTTTGAGGTCTGATGATGATTGACAGATAAAGTTGTTGTATAATCGGTTAGAAATGAAATATGAGTGATTAAGATTGTTTTGTGATGATTGGTCTTGATTGATTTGGTCAAAAATAGGTGTTGGTGGTTGATTTGCGAAGAAGATGATCGAAAATTGCACCTAGCGATTTGTAGTCTCGTTGAATGATGGAAATCGCCACTTAGCGATGGATATAGTCTGACTGTATCGTCTGATTGGATATAGTCTGTATGGTCTGTTGGATATAGTCTGACTGTATCGTCTGATTGGATATAATCTGACTATATCGTCTGATTGGATATAGTCTAACTGTATAGTCTGTTGGATATAGTTTGACTGTATGGTCTAATTGGATATAGTCTGACTATATGGTATGTTGGATATAGTCCAACTGGATCGTCTAATTAGATATTGTTTGATTGTATCGTCTGATTGGATATAGTCTGACTGTATAGTCTGTTGGATACAGTCTGACTGTATCGTCTGATTGGATATAGTCTGACTGTATGGTCTGATTGGATATAGTCTAATTGTACGGTCTGTTGGATATAGTCTAACTATATGGTCTGTTGAATATAGTCTGATTGTATAGTCTGTTAATTGGATATCTTATTTGTTGACCATGCAAAAGGCTAGATTGGGCCTACATGGAGTTGGTAATGACTGTTGGACCACAGGTGGTGCTAAGTAGGCCACGTGGTATTATGTTGGTACATATCTATGTATGGATATTGATGAATGATTGTGTTTAAGTTATTGTGGTGAGTCATGCATTTGCATGCATATGTTGTTGGCTGAGGTTGTATGGGCCTTATGCCGTATGCCGTATGCGGGCAGGAATGGAAGTTGGGGGCAAACGGAGCTGCGGCTTAGTCGGGCCTCCAATCTAGTGCCTAGATAATAAATGTGGTCTAAAAGATGGGCCTAAGGGATAAGTGGATGGGTAAATCCCGCTGGGGGCCAAGGTAATGCAGGCCTTGTGTTATGGTATACTACCACCCACATTCATTTATTCTTACAACCATAAGCTTATCCATTGATCAGAGTTTTGGCAATCCCTAAATGGTGCTTGGAAGGCCATGGTAGGGGATAAGACCTAGTTGATCACCTGGAATGTAAAAAATCTCTCGAGAGTCGTGTCATTCATGCATTGACATGTTGACATTGAAAGTATGGTATGTATGTAGTGATTTTGTGGAAACTCATTCTTTTGTGATTTTGATTTCATGTTTGTTGTACGTGGAGGATTTTATGAAATAAACCTTGTTTATTAGATATGTTTATTTATTATGTAAGCTTACCCTTACCTTGCTGTTCTGTTTTGTGTTGTCATGGTTGTTGTTGTTGCTGGTGTGTTTATATGTGTTGCTATGACTGTGATGATCACGCCATTTTGACGTGGGAGTAAAGGGAGAGGCTTCAGTAGATCCGACTTCCCACAGCTAATGACGAAGGTTTCTAGTTAAAGTTTTGAAGGCCCTTGTAGGTGGATCTTTTGAAGAGATCCTTTTAGTTTTCCTTTTTGTCATGTATTGTATAGTTGACCAATTGTAGGGAGTTTTGTTTTTGTATCTCCCGTGGTTTTGCATTTTGGGCCTGTATATTGTATTTTGTAATATCTTATACGTATATTTTATATAGCATGTTGATTATTTATTATTAAATATTTTACAAATGTATGAGATTGTATGGAATACTGTAGTGACAGAGGGTCATTACATACACTATGCCTTGTCAAAATATCCTAAGGTTTATAAGTTAGCTACATCTTAAGTGATCCTCACTACAAGTCTTCTGAATCTTATGGAATGGCCACATCTACTTGAACCACAAATGTATATAAAAAGAAACATAGAAAAGGAGTAGGTTTCACAAAGCCTTATTTATTTTCTTAACAGGTTTAAAACATAAACACATAATTAATAAACAAACAAACATAGGGAATCCTAAAGTTTGACCTATGTTATTATAACTCAATCATAGACTTTTACTGACATATGGATCTATACCCATCTTTGGTGATTCACCTTAATCATCAATAATCATTAGGAAGTGATTAGTTCATATAATCCCTCATAAGGTACAAACATCCATGTTGTAATCATCATCCTCAAGGAAAGGGCTTCATGCCCATCATCGGTATACACTCCACTAATTTCGGTGATACTAAGTAGGCGTAAAGGTTACCAAGTCAGTTTACGTGATTTATCTTGGCTTAAGAGTGCTATCCTGGCCATTAGGATGTTCATAACTCAATACCTTTACCCTCAAGACCTGAACAATGGTCCCTGCTTTTCACCGTACAGTGTACCAAACTATAACATCCCAAAACACAGGCATTCATGCTTCATAACATGGTCCCAAGTCAACATAAGGTTCCTTACAATTTGTTCTCTAAATTTCATGACACATTTTCTAGACAATCCAGCAGAGTTTCAAAATCACATTCATGTACTCATCATTCATAACAATCACGAGACTTAATGAGCATAACAAGTTTCAACAATAGAATTCTACAAACATGATTCAAGAAATCAGACATACATGCACAATTAAAGTATAATATTTAAATTATTTGATTTATTCTTCTTCTTTTCTAATTTTTCAATTTAAATTACTTTTAAAAGAAAAACTTTCTAACTATAAATATTGTTGGTACTATGTAATTATTTTACAAATTAAATCAAATGTTAAGAGTAACCCTTTTTTGATGTGGAAGATCAGATTACACTGCAACCATAGAGCATACTAAGAATTCTCTTAAAAAATGATCATTCTTAATTTAATCGAAAAAATTCAAGATTAAACTTAACAATAATTAGCATCATAAATCCATACAATAAAATTTAAAGTAACATGACATAATGCTAAAAATAAATAACATGACATAATGAAATAACAAAGAATTAAATAAATTTAAATATAATTATTAAGTAAATTGAATAAATAAAAATGAATATTATAAATTAAAAGAATAAATTTAAAGCAACATAATAAAGTAAATAGCAATTTAATAAAAATAGATGACAAGTATATAAAGAATTAACTTAAAATAAAAAGGATTGAGGGCCAATCCAACAACAATAATCCATTAAGAAAAGAAAATAGAACTTTAACCCCACTCTCCCCTTTACCTCAAATAGTGACAAAGTGGGTGGTGTTAGTAGAGCTTGAAGGTACAAAACTAAGTAAGCTTAGGTTTAATGGTGAATTTATGGTAGAAGAATTTTGCAAGAGCTTGGCTATTGAAGGGGGAGGAAGATCTTGGATCTAAACCAAGATAAAGAGTGAGAATTGTTGCGAAGAAAATGGGTAGGGGATGGGTTATTTATAGTGCAAAAATAATTTAATTTAAAAATAAATTTTTGCACTTAATTACTAAAAAATAAACTTTGGTGGGCTTTTACCATGGTCAAGTCAATTTTGGTGAGCTCCCACCATGGTTGGACGTGGAATAGCAACTAACAGGTCAAAAAAATTAATTTTTTCATTTTATATAATTATTATTTATTAAAAATAATTAAATATTAGTTTCTTGTGGGAAAATTGGAGTGGGCTTTTGGTGTGGATTTGGGCCAAACCAAACATACCACATGAAAGGGTATATTTTTGGGAGTCTCATAAAAAATTTTCAGAAATTTTCCATTTATATATTAATTATGGTAATTATTTTACTAAAAAAAACCAATTAATTAACTGATAAATCAAAATTTTGCTAAATAATTATGATTTTTGAATTTTTAATTATTTTTCCCTCAATATAAATTTTTCAAAACACTTTGAGATCAAAAAGTCTCTAGTTAACCTTCAATTAACTAGGGGTATTTTTGTCTTTTCACAAACAAGTCTCAGAAAATTTCCAAAAAATTCTAAAAATTGTCATTAGCTATTCTAAGCATATTTATTAAAAATAAATTTTAAATATTTTTAGATATTTTATTAATTTATCTCAATATTTGGTCTTTTCTAGACAAAATGGTCATTTTACTATTTTTGGGACTTATTCAATTTTTTTTTTTAAATCTAAACTGAATAGCATTTATCAATACGAAAGCAACCATGGAGTCAGATTCTTGAGATTCTCATCCAGTTCTCCAAAATTAATTAGAGAATAAATAGAAAAATAGTTCAATGAATAAAAAGGTGAGGATACAACTCCTGCATGTTGTTTTCTAGTTTCCATGTGGCATCTCAGTCTCCTTGTTGACTCCATAGGACCTTTACTAACAGTATTTCCTTTCCCTGAAGTCATTTAATTCTACGATCTCCAATCTTTACGAGAAATACATTATAAGTAAGGTTTTTCCTTATTTGCACTACATCAAGTTCTATCACATGAGAAGGATCAATAATATGTTTTCGAAGCTAGGAAACATGAAACATGTTATGAAGATTAGAAAGGTAAGGAGGTAAGGCAATTTGATAAGCGATAAATCTAATTCGCTTAAGAATTTGATAAGGACTAATGAATTTTAGAGAAAGCTTTTACGATTTGAGAGCTCTACCAACCCAATTATTCAAAAGGTTTTCTCTTTTTGTCACAGTAACTTTTTTGTCTATCCTGTGATACCAACATCTTTTCCCTAATCATTTTAATCTTATCTGATGCATGCTGGATTATCTTAGAATCTAAGATCAAAGGTTCTCCAATCTCATACCAACATAATAGGGTTCTACATTTTCTTCCAAACAAAGCCTCATACGGAGCCATCCCCATACTAAAGTAGAAACTGTTATTATAGTTGAACTCCACCAAGGGTAAGAATTGATCCTAGTTTCCCATTTGCTCTAAGATGTAGCTCTCAATAGGTCCTCTAGAGATTGGATAGTCTTTTCAGACTATCCATTTGTCTGATGATGATAGGCTGAGCTAACTCTAAGCTTAGTTCCTAATGCTTTTTGCAAACTTTCCCAGAACCTATAGGTGAAGCGAGGGTCTTTATCAGAGATTATACTAGAAGACACACTATGCAATCTGAAAATTTCTTTTACAAGCTAGCTTTTCCAAAGAAAACTTGATGTTAATAGGTAAAAAATGAGCAGATTTTGTCAATTTGTCCACAATTACCTATAGCATTATAACTAGAGGAGGTCCTAGGCAAACCCCTTCACAAAATCCATTGATATGCTTTCACACTTCCATTTTGGAATGTCTAAGGATTGTAATTCACTAGAACGTTTCTGGTGTTCCACCTTTGCTTTCTAACACACCAAACAACATGCCATAAACTTTGCTATAGCCTTCTTCATCCCAAGCCACTAGAACATCTTTAAGTCTTGATACATCTTAGTGGTTCCTAGATGAATACTCAGCTTACTCTTATGAGCTTCTTCTAGAATTAGTTTTATCAGGTCTTCCCTTACTGGCACACAAATCCTTTCCTTAAACTTGATGGTTCCATTAGAAACCTTATGGAACTTAGGTTCCTTTTCTTCCTCTTTTGCCTTCAACTTTCTTGCAACAACGGGTCTTTTTCCTGTGTTTCTCTAATATGCTCCAAAAATTCACTTGTGATCTTCAACATCCCCAAGTAAAGACTTCTAAGTCTCATTTCCATTGCCAAGTTCAGATCTTTGAATGCCTCTATCAATTCTAACTCTTTCACCATCATCATTGATGCATGCAAAGATTTCTAACTTAAAGCGTCTGCTACCACGTTCGCCTTACCTGGGTGATACTGTAGCTCAAAATTGTAATCTTTAAGGAATTCCATCCATGTACGTTGCCTTATATTTAATTCTTTTTGACGAAAGAGATACTTTAAACTCTTATGATCATTGAAAACTTTGAATCTTGCACCATACAAGTAGTGTCTTCAAATTTTCAGAGCAAACATTATTATAGCCAGTTTTAAATCAGGCGTAGGGTAGTTAATTAATTTCATGTTGCCTAAGTTGCCTTGAGGCATAAGTTGCCACTTTTCCTTCTTGCATCAGTATACATCTTAACCCTTGCCCTGAGGCATCATAGGACACTTCAAATTTCTTAGCAGAGTCAAGCAGAATTAACACTAGCGCTAAGGTCAACTTTTTATTCACTCCTTAGAAACTGGCTTCACATGCTTTGTCCCACACAAATGGTTAGCCTTTACGTGTCAACTTAATTAGAGGCAATGCTAATTTAAAAAATCCTTCAATGAATTTTTTATAATAGCCAGCTAATTCTAAGAAACTATGTATTTCTGTAAACGTCGTTGGTTGTTCCTAACGCAATACAACCTCAACCTTTGTGAGTTCAACAGTAATCTGTCCTTGTGATATTAAATGTCCTGAGAATTGGACTTGTTCCAACCAGAATTCACACTGTAAGAGTTTCCCATTCAATTGTCTCTCTCCTAGGATTTGCAGCACAACCCTCAAATGCTCTTCATGTTCCTTATGACTTCTAGAGTATATCAAAATATTGTCAATGAAAACTACCACAAACTTGTCCAAAAATTGATGAAAAATATAGTTCATGTAGTCCATGAATATGGTAGAAGCATTAGTCAGACCAAAGGGTATTACTAAGTACTCATAATGATCGTACCTTGTCCTAAAGGCAATCTTCGAAATGTCTTCTACCTTAACTCGAATTTGATGATAACTAAATTTATGGTCAATTTTGGAAAACACTGTAGTACCTCTTAACTGATCCATCAAATCATCAATCCTAGGGAGAGGATATTTATTCTTAACGGTGATCTTATTGAGTTAACGGTAGTCCACACACAATCTCATACTTCCATGCTTCTTCTTAACTAACAACATAGGAGCATTCCAGGGAGAAACACTAGGTCTGATGAACTGTTTGTCTAGCAATTCCTCTATTTTCCTTTTTAATTTTGCCAACTCTAAGGGTGACATTCTATAGGGAGCTATAGATATGGGTCCTAGTACCAAGTCTATGGTAAATTCTATCTTTCTCTTTGGAAGTAATCCAGGAATATTCTCAGGAAAAACATCAAGGTATTTACAGATTACAGGGAGTTTACTAACATCTAGATTTTTCTTTCCATAGAAGCAAGGATCATGTAAAGTTGGGCTCCTTTCGAAGCCTTATTATGGTTAGCAGTAACTTTTCTCAAATCTTTTGGGTTAAGGTCAATGATTGGTTTGAAGATAAAGGTTAGTTTAGGAAAACATGGTTGGAAAATAACTAGTCCATTCTTAACATAATGTCCAAGTGGGATAAAGGTAGACATATCAAATTTGTAGAAAAATTTCTACTTTCTACCAAGATACAACAATTTAAGCACATAAGTGAAGTAGTAACAAGGATGTTTGTGGGAGTGGAAACAATTAAATCATAAGGTAACAAAGAAACAGGCAATTTTAGATATTTCATGCAATCATGTGATATAAATGAATGAGTAACACCTGAATCATATAGCACATTTAAGAGATAGCCATTTATAACACATTTACCTTGGATGAAGTCATTAGATTGAATGACTTCAGTACCGTTCATGGTGAAAACTTTGTCGTTGCCTTGGACCTTCCAACTTGAGCATTTACATTGCTACTTCCATTTCCATTGCCACTCTCTTTCTTTGGCTCCTTACAGTTGTTGCTATAGTGGCCTAGTTTGTCGTAGTTGTAACAAGTTACTGTCTTCACAGTATAGTTTCTTGCTAGATGAGGTCCTCCACATTGAAAACATCAAATGGGGTTGTTCGTGTCAAGAGTAGTGAGGTAGAAACGAAATTCTTTTGCCCAGAAGATTAGAATGGACATTGGTAGGGCTTTTTAATGAAGAATTCCTTTCTTTTGTTCCTATGTTGTCCTTCATGCTTCCACTGCATTTGTTTTTCCTTAGTATCATCCTCATAAATCCTACAACGATTTATAAGAGTAGGGAAAGAAGTAATCTCTGTAACACCCCTATTTTTGCATATCAAATTATTTTTTCTAATTATTCTGCATTTATTTTGAATAACCGGATGGGAATCTCAAAAATTTGATCCCTATGATAATGCTTGTATTAGTTAGTAATACTTACTTTAGATTTTTAATAATTTTTGGAAAATAGAGTCCAAAAAAGGGTTAAATGACTATTTTGCCCCTAGAAGGACTGAATAATTGAGAAAATAGATAAAAATAGTTAGCAGTGTCTAAAATTTATTTTTGAGTCATTTATGTGCTTAGAATAATTAATAATAATTTTATAATTTATTAAGACAATTTTGTGAAATGACCAAAATAGCCCTAGTTGACTACAGGAGCAAATTAGAGACTTTTTGACTTCAAAGTATTTCAAATATTTTATACTAGGTATATTTTAATTATAGAAACTTTATTTGTAAGAAAAATGGTGAAAAATGTAACATTCTTATTTTTAGTTTTTCAACTATTTTCTAATATTTGACTATTTAATTCTGAAAAATTGGGAAGGAATTTCAAAATTCTAATCACCACCATTATGCTCATAAATTCAAGAGTTATTTAATCATGATTTTTAATAATTTTTCCAAAGCAAAGCCTGAAGAAATTTGAAAATGACAATTTTGTCCCTATTACTCAATATTAAAGGCCGATATGAGAAAAAGATTTAATTGACATTAGAATGTCAATTTGAGCTCAGAATCATGTCATATATATTAAAATATAATTTTGGAATTTTTTTGGAATTCATATGTAAAATGACCAAAATGCCCCCAGGTGTCGAATAAGTCAGTCAGTATTGGTTTGACATCCAAAAATGGTGAAAATGGTAATTTAAGTTTATTCATAGGTGAAATATTTAATTTTATAATTTTCATAAAAATTTTGGTATTTATTGAATTAAAATGGATTTATTGTTTTTTTTAGCTTAGAAATACAAAATAAATAGATAAAATTTGAAATAAATTAGCAAAACTAAAATTAATTATCATAAATTTATTTTTGATGAAAAATAATGTATTTGTCCAGTTTTTCATTAAAATGCATTATTTTGATATTAAAAGCTACTTTTTCAAGTTTAAGCGATTTTATCAATACCGGTTAATGCACTTACAGATAAAATTTACATTGACGAGCTTGAGGACAGCTCATACAGCACGTCCCCAACCTAGTAATAGCTGATTCATCACTCTAATTTTGATATGTGTCCCTAAATTAATTAAAAATAAATCAAAAATGAGATGTATTACATAATGGCTCATGTCATCAAAGTGGACACCTAAGCTTGTTTCTCCTCTATAAATACCTCCCATCCTTGGTCATTTTTCACACACTTCTTCCTCTCTCAAGCTAGCCAAATTTTTAGAGAGCTTCTCTCTCTATAAAATAAATTTTCTTTTATTTTGTTTTTATGCTAAAATTTTACTAGTTTTCCAACAACTAGTAAAGTTCTCTTCCTAGGAGCTTTACATCAACAACTCCATTCTATTCATCAACCACCTTAGAGGTAATGGGGGGAGTGGGGTTGGTTCTAAATTATTGTCACTTTGCATGTTGGTCGGAAGGGTTTTCCCCTAAACCCGTTTAGGCATAATTTTAATTATTATTACCATTATATTATGTTTGATGCTAAACTTTAATTTTTATTAAGTTGTTATTCTGCTCAAATTTAAATTATTAAATTATAATTGCTAAGTTGTTACTCTGCTCAAATTTAAATTATTAAATTATAGTTGTTATGTTGTTACTCTACTCGAACTTAGAAAATTAAAATGTATTTATTTAGTTGTTATTCTGCCAAAAATTTAGTAATTAAATTATAACTATTATGTAATTATTATTTATGTGATTATGCAATTTCTGCAATACAAGGCAGAAATATTGATTATACTGGTACTCAAATTAAATGAGACCAGGAAAACCTATGTTTGAGAAGTTAGGAAGTGATAAATTAGTGAGTAATATAAACGAAGTGACATGCAGTGGCATGACACCTTGCTAGGGAAGCTACAGTTTGGTACACTGTAGGATGAAAGGCAGGACCCATAGTTAGGTCTAGAGGGTATGGTATCGAGTGGTGAGTGTCCTAATGGTGAAGGTAGTGCTCTTTAGCCGGGACAATCACTTAATCAACTTGATAACCCTAACAACTGCTCAACATCACTAGGATTCGTGAGAGTATACATCTATAAATGGATATCCTAAATTGTTATTTTGTTCCTCAATGATGATGAGGACTGTACTATGAGATGATGTTGAGAGAGGTATATGTACTCCTAGTCACTTCCTAGGTTTTGTTAAGAACTATTACCCACTAATGGAAAGTATGGATCCATATCGAGTCAAGAATTATATAACATAGAATAAACTTTAGGTTCCCCTTTTATTTTCAACTTTGTTTTATCTGTATTGTGTGGTAGAATTCTTATCATACATGTAAAAGTGATATTGGAAAAAATCACCTCACTCCATTATTTTTCATTTTATGCATGATTGATCGCGGTTAATGAAGACGCGGCTGTTGATGAGGACCCATAAGGCTAGTTTGATAGTTTGTTATTTTATGGGATATGGGTAGACAGACACTGTTCTGACTATGATCTTTTTGATGTACTAAAAATAAGTAGTAAAAGTTTTGATGTATATTTTGATCTACCTGTATTTCAATAATTTTTCTGATTATGCAATCATGATGCACAGTTTTACAATGAATACATACAGATTTTATTTTTTTTACTATCTTTTTCAAATTTTGTTAAATTTACAAATTTTTTAGTATTAAAAGTGGAGAAAAATTTTACTCGTATTATTAAATAAGTAAATAAGTATGGGTTATGTTCAATGTGAACGGGTGTCACAATCTCCATGTAGCTAATGCCTTGCTTGATGTCAGGCCTTAAATTGCTTTCAAACTCTAAGCATCTAGAATGCTCATCAACACCTTCATGGAAATAAGGACAAAACTTCGAGTCAAATTTTGCCGCATACTTCCCAGTTGTCATGTTTCCCTGTCACAGGTTTAGGAAATCAATTTTCTTTCTCCTTCTGAGATCTTAAGGGAAATACTTTTTTATAAATTCCTGCCTAATGACTTCCTAAGTGATTTGTCTTCCTTCTGCTTCTAGCTGTTGTCTGGCGAACCTCCACCAATTCTTAAATTCACCAGACAACATGAACATCACAAAAGTAACTTTGTACGCGTCAATGCATGCCATTGTAGTGAAAATCTTTTCGATCTCCACAATCCATGACTGGGCACTATCAGGATCAAAGCCTCCTTTGAATTTCGATGGATTGTTTTTGCAAAAGGTTTTTAGACCTTTGTACTCAATAGGTTTAGTGTTACGCACTTGATTCATGTTTTCCAAAATAGTCATCATTCTTTCTAATAGTCATTGGGTAGCATTATTTCTAGGTCTGCTAGCCATCTTTTCCTAAGAAGAAAAAGCCCGATCATTCTTTTATGAGTAATACCATATACTGGATGAGTAACATGTAGATTTGTGAATTAGCAAATTAGGTAGACACCCAGGAAAGAGAAGTTGGTCACAATGGACACTCTTAAATATCAAGTCTTTCCTTAGCCAGAACTTTCCCTAACCTTGCATCTTACACTAATGTACTCTATAACGAATAACAACAATATTCATTTATTTTCCTTTAAAATTTGTAGGTTATTCCTGACAATTAATAGTAAATGTAAGAACAAACAATTTATCTCACAATATTGTTTCACACCAGTAAATGTAAGAACACACAACAAAAGAGTAGTTGAGACCATACCCCAAGTCTTGACTAGGACGAATTGCTCTGATACCACTAAATGTAACACCTACTAATTTTTGGGAATTATCCTTATGGTTCATTGAAAGGTTAAGTAATAACATTAATTTGACTAAAACTTTCCCATGTTCACTTCTTGTAAACATTACAAAAATATTATATAAAGAACCATGATCATAAAAGAAACATCATTGCGTTATCTATATATGTAAACATCGAATTTGGGTGCATGATTAAAGTATAGTCATCTAGGCAATACAAACGAAAGAAATACATCAGAAGTCATCCTAGTTACCTGCCTATGTATATACAACAAAATGACCTATGCTAGAGCAGTTTATATCTACACTATGCCTCCCCAAAATATCCTAAGGTCTACAAGTCAGCTACATCTTCAGTGGTCCTCACAGCAAGTCTTCTAAATCTCATGAAATGGTTGCATTTACTTAGACCACAAATGTATATAAAAAGAAACATAGAAAAGGAGTGAGGTTTCACAAAGCCTCATTCATTTTCTTAACAGGTTTAAAACATAAACACATAATTAATAAACAAATAGACATAGGGAATCCTTAGGTCTAACCTACGTTATTATAGCTTAATCATAAACTTTTACCGATGTATGAATCCATACCCATCTTTGATGATTCACTTTAATCATTAGTAATCACTGGAAAGTGATTGGGAGTTTGTATAACCCCTCACAAGGTATAGACATCCATGTCGTAATCATTATTCTCGAGGAAAGGGCTTCATGCCCATCAGGGATATACACTCCACCAATTTTGGTAATGCTGAACAAGAATCAAGATTACCAAGTCAATTTACGTGATTTATCCCAGCTCAAGGGTGCTATCTTGGCCATTGGGACTTTTACAACTCAGTACCTTTACCCTTAAGACCCGAACAATGGTCCCTGTCTTTCACCCTGTAGTGTACCAAACTGTAACTTCCCAAAGCACAGGCACTCATGCTCCATAGCATGGTCCTATCTCAATAGAAGGTTCCTTATAATTTATTTCCTAAATTTCATGACACACTCTTTGGACAACCCATCAAAGTTTCAGAATCACATTCATGCTCTTATCATTCATAATAGTCATAGGACTTAATGAGCATAACAAGTTTAAGCAATAGAATTCCATATGCATGATTTAAGAAATTAGACATACATGCACAATTTAAGTATAATCTTTAAATTATTTGATTTATTCTTCTCCATTTCTAATTTTTCAATTCAACTTACTTTTAAAAGAAAAACTTTCTAACCATAAATATTGTTGGTATTATGTAATTATTTTACAAATTAAACCAAATATTAAGAGTAACCCTTTTCTGATGTGGAAGATCAGATTACACTGCAACCATAGAGCATACTAGGAATTCTCTTAAAATATGATCATTCTTAATTTAATCAACAAAATTCAAGATTAAACTTAACAATAATTAGCATCATAAATCCATAGAATAAATTTAAAGTAACATGACATAATGCTAAAAATAAATAACATGACATAATGAAATAACATAGAATTAAGTAAATTTCAGTATAATTAGTAAATAAATTGAATAAATAAAAATGAATATTATAAATTAAAATAATAAAATTTAAAGCAACATAATAAAGTAAATAGCAATTTAATAAAAATAGATGACAAGTATATAAAGAATTAACTTAAAATGAAAATGATTAGGGGCCAATCCAACAACAATAATCTATTAAGAAATGAAAATAGAAGCTTAACCCTACTCTCCCTTACCTTAAATAGTGAAACTGGGTGGTGTTGGTGGAGCTTGAAGGGGCATTTTGGTCTTTTTACAAAAACTGTCTCACAAATTTTTAGAAAATTGTCATTAGCTATTCTAAGCATATTTATAGCTTAAAAATAAATTTTAAACATTTTAGATATTTTATTAATTTATCCCAATATTTGGCTTTTTTTGTACAAAATGGTCATTTTACCATTTTTGGGCCCGATTTAGAAAAAATTAAAAAAATCTAAACCGAATAGCATTTATCAATACAAAAGCAATCGTAAAGTTAGATTCTTGAGATTCCCATGCTATTCTCCACAATTAATTGCAGAATAAATAGAAAAATTGTTTTATGAATAAAAGCAGGGGCGTTACACCTTCAATGTTCTATAAATAAGCCTCAAAATTTTAGATTTTCACACTTCCTACTCTCACTCTAGCTAGCCAAAATATATTAGAGAGTTTCTTTTTCTAAAAATTTTCTTTTCTTACCCTATTAGTACGCTTAAATTTTGCTAATTTTCCATTAATTAGTAAAGTTCTTTTCCTAGGAGCTTGGTATCAACAATTCCATCCTTTTCATTAACCACCTTAGAGGTAATAGGGGAAGTGAGGTTGGTTCTAAATTATTGTCACTTTGCATGTTGATAGGAAAGGTTTTTTCCTAAATCTTTCAATACTTAGATTTGCTATATTTTCATTATAATATTATAACATTTAATGTTAGAATTTAATTTTTACTATATTTTTATGATGCCAAATTTTACAATTAAAGTATACTTACTATGTTGTTATGCTGCTTAATTTTAGATAATTAAAATGCACTTATTAAGTAATTATGCTACTTAAATTTAGATAAATAAAATATAATTATTAAGTTGTTATTTTGCACAAATTTAGATAATTAAATTATGATTATTACATTGTTACTCTGCTTAAATTTAGATTACTAAAATGTTATTCTGTACAAATTTAGATGATTAAATTATGATTGCTAAATTGTTATTCTGCTTAAATTTAATTATAATTACTGAATTTGTTATTCTACTAAAATTTATGATTATTAAATTGTTATTCTGCCATATAAGATAGAAATATTGATAGTACTAGTACCATATTAAGTGAGGCTATGAAAAACCTATGTTTAAGAAGTTAGAATTTGATAAGTTAGTGAGTAATGTAAAGTAAGTGACATGCGATAGCATGACACCTTGCTAGGGAAGCCATAATTTGATACATTGCATGATGTATGCAGGGACCAAGAGGGTCTTAAGGGTATGGTATCGAGTTGTAAAAGTCCTATGGTTAGAGTAGCACACTGGATGTCAAGATAATCATGTAATCGACTTAATAACCCTGACAACTGCTGAATCATCACTAGGATTGGTTTGAGAGTATATTTCTATAAACGAACGTCATGACTGTTATTTGTTCCTATTTGATGATGAGGACCGTACCATGTGATGATATTGAAGAGGTATATGTACTCCCAGTTACTTCCCGATTCTGTTGAGAACTATTACCCACTAATGGAAAGTATGGATCCATTCCTAGTCAAAGGTACTTTAATACAACTTAGAATAAACTATGGGTTTTCCTTTATTGTTAACTATATTTTATCTAGAATTTCTACCATATATGTAAAAGTGATTTTAGAACAAATCACCTCACTTCATTATTTGTCCTCTATGTATGATTGATTACGATTATTGAAGATAGCAATAATGACTAATGAAGCCAATGACTAGTTAGATCAGACTCCTACCGATGAGGACCAGTAGAGTTAGTTTTATAGTATTTTATGAGGAATAGGGTAGACTGACATTGCTTTGTATAAGACCTTTTTAATGTATATATTGGGTTAGGTAGTGTCTATCTTTCCATGTACTTTTAGCTTTCTGTATTTTATAATTGTTAAGTATTACCAAATCATGATGTACATTTTTATGATATATATATATGTATAGTCTTTATCTTCTATATTTTATTTCTATTTCCAAATTTCGTTAAGTTTGGAATTTTTCTGTTATAAACATCTTAACAATTTTATTCATAATTTTATCAACTCAAAATTAAATAAATAAATAAATATAAGTTGAGTAAAATATAACCGAGTATTATAAGGATGCTAAGAGTAGGAAAAGTTTTGAGAAGGATGACATCATATAGAGGTAATAAACACTAAAGGTAACACTATAGAGGATTCACCATAATTGTGGCATACGCTTTATGTTTTATTCTAGTATAAGTATGGAATTTTATGTAACACCTCAATGTTTTCTTCCTATTTATGTATTACAATTATTATTATATTCTATTTTGCTTTATTTTAACAAAATAATATTTTGGCAAAAAAGATATTGGGCCTTAGAATGGAGTTTTGTAATTAAAATACTATCTTAAAAGCTTTGTAGACCTTTATGTTGGGCGTTGTCTTTGTAAGCCCAAGTTATCTTTAGAGATTCCTTAGGTTAATTAAAACCTAACCCTTTTCCCTCTTTCTCTTCTTTTTCCTCTTTTAGAAACAGTGTCATTAGAGTTGTCGTAGCTATGGGCTAAAAAGATGAGGAAATGTCGCCGCAGCACTTGCATCATCGGAGATCACTTATTTTGAGATAAGGGGGAGTGAGACTATCTCGCTCATGTGTGTGGCTTTGGTTGTTGGTAGAGGGGTTGGCCCTACATCCCACTTGTAAATGTATGATTATTTGTGTAGGGAAAGTGATTTTGCCTAATCTTTATATGTTTAAGCTTTAATTCAGTGAATAAAGTGCATAATTGAATGGTTTTTAAGCTTTCCCCTTTTGTGTTCTTGAGTTGGATTCTTGATGATTGATAATATTGTAATGGTTGAATTGTGGTTTGAATATTGCACATTGTTTTGTGAAGAATGAAAATGTGTTATGAATTGTCCTTGAATCCTTTTAGAATGTTTATGAGTGTTTTAAAATATCGTTTTTCTTTTGCAAATGAAAAGTCTATTTATTTAATTTTTTCAATATTTATTTAATAAATGTCTTTAGGATAAAGGATGTCACATTTAGTGGTATTGGAGCTAGTCAGTCCATCTAATCGTGTGTGTCGTGTGTCTGCTATGTTTCCATATGTGCTCTATAGTTTATTCTTGATTATTTGTTTAGAAATTGTATGTTTTGGTTGTTTACTTCTAACTTATGTAGGAAGTAATGACTGCTGGTAGGAAAAACTGCGTTATTCTAATTATCTTCATGTCTTAGCTCAGGCTATAGAGAGAAATCAAAATAGAAAGGATGGAGTTATTAGGTTCCATGGGATAGGTTCCAAAGGAATAACCTGCCAACATTCAAGGGGGGATACAACCCTGATGGTGCACAAAATTGGTTATGTTAGATCGAGAAAATATTTCAGGCAATAGCATGTACAAACGCTCAGAAGATGAATTTTAGCACCTTCGTGCTAGCTAAAGAAGCCAATTATTGGTGGGAGAATACCCATTAATGCTTGGAAGCCAAAGCTAAAACCATCACTTGGGGATTAAAGAAGTACTTTTCTAAGGATGTCTATAATCGCAAGGAGATGGAGTTCTTGGAACTCAAGCAGGGCAACATGACAGTGACTGATTATGCAGCCAAATTTGAATGATTGTCGAGGTACTTTCCTCATTACCAAAATGAAGTTGGAGAGCACTCTAAGTGTGTATAGTTGTGAATGGCTTGCAATCAAAAATTAAGCAAGCTATCAATTAGTAAGAGATTCACCAATTTCCCATATTGGTGAATAGATGTAGGATCTATGATGAAGACAATAGTGCATCACAAGAGTGTAGGTCCTTCTAGGGAGAAGAAGTTTGGCAACCAGAATCGTGGGAAGCCATATTCAATTTTGCTTGGCAACCATCACAGTAATTAGAAGCCTACAATGAGTCAACATGCTAGTGGTGGTAGTGGAGGATTAGTTCTTTCTACCCTATAAAGATATAAGAAGTGTGGGCAACTTGGTAATGTGATGTTTGATTGCAAGGACAACGAGATGACTTGCTTTAGTTGTGGGAAGAGCATATTAGAAGGGATTGTCCTAATCCCAAGAAGTTGAGTAGTAGAGGTTAGAGCTTGCAAGCTAGTTGTTGAAGCCTTAAGTCTGATGACGTGATTTAAGGTACATGTCACATAATCAAAACTCTTATAGTTGTACTCTTCGATTTCGGTGAAACTCATTCATCTATATCTTGTGCTTGTGTTGAAAAATTAAAATTGCATGTGTCTCCTTTGAAATTTGACTTGGTTGTTGATATCACTAGTAGTGGTCTATTGTTACCTCCGATGTTTGTTTAAATTGTCCTATGCTGGTTTCTGATAGAAATTTTTTCGTGGACTTGATTTGTTTGCCTCTCAGTCAACTGAATGTTATTCTTGGCATGGACTAGTTATCTTCCAACCATGTTCCCTTAAACTATTGTGATAATTCTGTTGTGTTTGGTGAGTTAGTTGAGAGTAAGAATGTGAGATTCCTCGGCACCAACTAGGTGAAGGTGTCTTTAAAAGAGAACGCCCAAGTATATATGATGTTAGCCAGCTTAAAACTTGATAGCAAGGTTATGATTAGGGATGTGCCTGTAGTGAAAGATTTTCTTGAGGTGTTTTTGAGGGAAGTTTCTAGTTTACCTTCTAAGTATGAGATTGAGTTTTTCATAGATTTAGTACCTGGGACACGACCTATATCTATAGCTCCTTATTATAAGATGTCTCCTTTAGAGCTAGCTAAGCTTAGAAACAGTTAGAGGATGTGACACCTTCTATCCCAAAACAACTATTAATATATTATTAATGCGAAAAATAAGTTGAAGTGAAATTTGTGGAATAAAAGTGATATTTTTAAAACTTTTCTTACATGTGGTAAAGGACATCACAATCATGACTAAACACATCATATAAACCTCATGAATTAAAAGAATCAACTTTGGCTCACAAGGCCATACAAACCCGTCAAAAGATAAAACCATACCAAAACATGATTTAGAAAATATCAAAACAAAATTGTAAATGATGAACATAAATCTAACCCTAACATCAAGATATTAGAGGAACATAAACCCAAAAGAAAACCAAGAAATATAAATAAAATGTATATTCCTTTTTAGTCACGACTTAGACCATGATGAAATAGCAAAAAAGAAAAAAGAAAAAATTGTTTGTATTTATAAAAATGCACATGACTCTTTATTAATCTATAATATAATTACTTAAATAAAATAAGTGTATGTTAAATGTATGTCTTTTAATATGAATAATGGTCAATAGAACGCAAATACATAGAAATTCACGTGTTCTTCTTTTTATTACTTATCTTGCATTTTATTATTTTGTTCATACTTGTTTAACTTACGGGTTTAACAATGATTTTTTCAGATGTCTACCTAGTTGATTCTCAAAGCTTTTTCCTTTTAATCTATAAACTAGTATGTTGACCCGTGTATTCACACCTGTTGCATTTGTCTTTACATATGCATTAAAATGACATATAAATTTTATAATAAGTTAACCAATTCATCTATATAATTCCTGATGACTATCTATTTATCTATATATTAAAATAATACCATCATGAAAATAATTTATGCTATTCTGTTTTTCATTAATATTTTGTAGTAAAAATTTAGGGAATTTTTTTTTAAAATTACTAAAATATTTTTCCTCCAAATAAAAATACAAAATTAAAAAATATATAATAAATGCAAATAAAAAAATAATCAAATAATTTATGTTAGACTATTCTATGTGTTGTACTCTAAGATATATTGACACCCTTTTGGAGGCATTTAGTTGGGAAATGAAAAACACGAGGAGACAATATGTGTCAAAGAGAGCAATTATATATATATATATAATCGTAGGAAAAAATTAAGGAGAGGTTGTAACCTGCCCTCGGTTCAACACTTTGGTTTCAAACACAACAAAAATTAGCACTATTTAAAAATTATTTTATTTAAAAATTTTATAAATGTAATTTTTTATTTGACGCTTGTTAGTTTTTTTTTTTTTGTTTCAAGTAATCTTAATCTATGTTTGGTTCAATTTATTTTAGGGAAATAATTATCTTTTTAATTTTTAAGAGAACTTCAAAAATATGAGTGATGATTTCTTTTAATTGACATTAAATCAAGCATGTTAATAATTATTAATTTTGATTTCTGTTTTAATTTATTTTTATTTTACGTAAAGAATATAAATTTAATGATTTTAAGAATTTAATTAGAATAAACTGATAGTATAAAGATTTTGAGTTTAATGACTATGCATAGTATAAAAATTTTTACACTATCAACTAATTAAAAATTAGTTTTGGTATGATTTTTAGAATTGTTATTATCAAAGTCAACAAATTTACCATACATAGTGGTTTGTGATTGGATGACATTGTAAAACTGCTCTACACTATCAATGCATAACTTCCTTTCTCAAAGATTTTTTATATTTTCATTCAAATCACAAATGATTATGTATATATGGTAAGTATGTTAACTTTCATAATAACTGCTTTAAAAATCATACTTGAAATACTTTTTGATTGATTAACAATATAATTTTTTTATGACTTAAACTCTTTTATTTTAAATAACCAGATCAAAATTAAAATTTATAATGTTATAATTAAAGTTTGTTTGACATTACAATTGAATTGTATTGCAATCAATTGCTTTGATAAACCTTGTTAATTAATTTTTTTTAATTTTTTAATTGAACAAGTATTAATGTTTTGAAATAACTTTCTATATTTCCTTAACTTTATATTATTAATGTAATATACACTTTTGTAAAAAAAATATTAATTACAATTAAATATTTTTTATAAATTGTCTTTATTAAAAGAGTTAAATAGTAGTTGTAAATTTATTTGAATGTTTATGTGAGATATTAATAAGAAGTGTTAATATTTTTAAAAAAGAAGTGTAACAAAAAAAAAGAATATTGTTAAAAATAATTATTTTATTAATTTTGTAAGATAACTAATATTTTATTAATTTTATAAAATAATTAATACTCTTTAATAAAATATATTTTAAATGATAATAAATGTAAAGTGTTTCCACAATTCCTGCAAAGAAATTAATCTCTATCTAGTCTAAAGAAAATCTTCTACATTTTTTGTTAACATACTAATTTTAAATAATATTTTATTTGTTTTTCGCCTTTTAGTTTTTATAATCAACAAAAATACCGCTTGTGTGTAGCGAGAAAAAATTATTTGGACACGTATAACAAGAAGGAAGACTTTTAATATATAAAGAATAGAAGAAGAATTTAATATATAAAGAATAGAATAAGAATAGTAATGTATAATAAGTTAATAACCAGAGTAAAGTTGTCGAGGGTAGATTGGCGGGAATTAAAAGGATTACATGATGCCACGTGTCTAGCTCAGGACATTATTTTATATAATAGTAAATAGAAGAGTTTGAATGCTCATTTGGTTTTAACATGTTTGTTCTTTGAAATAGTTTAGTATATTTGACCTCTTTGACAAAATCTTTCCAAAATTACATTACTTTCCAACAAACTCCCGCATTTGGAGCATTTGAGAGTGTTCAATTGCCTAGCTTTTGCTTCCACATTCTCCCAAGGGAGACACAAATTACTTCCCTATGCAAGGAAATGCTTACTCCTTGGTCACAAACTTGGAGTTAAATGTTATACTCCGTTGGACTTGGTTTCTAGAGAAATTTTTATCTCTAGGAATGTCATTCTATATGAAGATTATTTTCCTTATCAACAATAACAATGTAGTTCTCACACATCTCCTGTCCTTTCATATACATCTAACACCACCCTCTCTTTTCCTGACTTTACCATCCCACCATCTGCACCTCCACTAATAGCTTTATTTCCTCAACCAGATACAAATCCTACCTCGTCTTTTGCATTTTTAGACATCATACATTTCTCTTTGAAGATGTCCCCAAACTCGCAAACCGCCTTCTCATCATAATGAGTATCTGTGTTAATTCCTCAACTCCTCATATCAGACTTTATACGCTATTAGTTTTGCCCTAACCCATGAGAACATTTCAACTACTTGTAGACAATTTTCTCTCTCTTTTTGCTTACATCGAGCCACACACTTATGAAGAAGCAGCAAAATTTGAATGTTGGCTCAAGGCCAAGGTCCTAAAATGGATGCTCTTGAAGCCAAATACACTTGAGAACTAACATATGAACAATCTAAAAAAACCTCCATTAGTTGTAAATGGGTTTCTAAAATCAAATACAAAGTAGATGGCTTCATAGAACGCTACAAAGTTAGATTAGTAACAAAGGTAAAGGGTTATACTAAAATAGATTTCGTAGACACCTTTTCTCCTACTGCCAATCTTACTACAATCCACTTACTCCTTACTTTGGCCTTCACACAAGTTTGACATCTCCATCAACTTGATGTCAACAATGCTTCTTTGCATAGTGACTTAAAAAAGAGGAAGTATACATGAAGGTCGCATGAGGTTTGCATTCTTCACGCTTTAACGAAGTTTGTTGTTTATTTATATGAGCTTAAGCAAGCTAGCCATTAGTGGTTTGCAAATCTTTCCTACTCTCTTTATCTCTCTTGGATACCACCAATCTCAATATACTACCAAAAATAAGCTAAATAGTGGAAGTTTTAAAAACCTCCTTATATTAATGAAAATGTAGTGTTGGAGCACTATGTCTCTAATTGAAGTTCAAAATTGCTAAAATTTATTTTAATTGTGGAGGTTTTATAACTTCTTCTATTTAAGATATTAATTTTTTTATTCCCTCTTTGCTTCCCCTCCCCGGCGCCCTGCCCATCCTAAATCTCTATTTTTCCAAAACAAAAAATAAAACAAAATTTCTCCCCCCCAAAATTTCTCTCTCAGCTTCTTTTCTTTCTAACCCCTAAACCCTTCCCCTTCCCTTCATTTGCAGTGTTATGCTTGTACGCTACCAAACCATTCGTACACTCTTTCTCAATTGGTGCTTCGAAATCACTTGTCCGCTCCAACTCATATGCTTTCTTGCAATCGTTCTTCTTTTGGCAACTTATAATGTTACAACATTGTATTATTTAGTTACTGTTTGCTTCGATTTGTGTGCAGTGTTCTCGATGACGACTTTCGTTTCATTGAGTGGCTCGATCACGCTAGTTATCTTTTTTGTTTTCACTCAAGAAAGGCCAACAAAGAGGAATCCCCTTACTCTATATAAACCAGTTTTGTTTTCGTTCAAGGTTTAGTTAGGTTATCTTTTGCTTTTCAGTTTTTTTATCCAGTTTGACATTTTGCTTTTCAGGAGGCGAATTGTGGAAACATGCTCTTGTATTGTTGGTGGATTGTCGGAAAAAGACGATTGGATTCTTGGAAAAACATGAATATCCTCAACTAATGTGAGTTTCTTTGATATATTGGATTGCTTTTCAGTTTAATTTGTTCTAGTGTTCCCTGTTTCCCCTGCCTTATTGTTAAATGAATGCAGTGATGTAGAGCCAAATGTGATTTAGATAAAAGTTTTCTTATTTTCCACTGTATCAAAAAAGTTTTCATAAGCGAATAAGAGGAACACACTACTCAATTTTGTCTTTTTTGCTTGCTCGTTATTTTTCCTTTTCGCTTTGTCCAATTCTTTTTTGTCATGATGCAATCCATTGCTAGTGTTGGCTGTAGTGCACAGTAGTTCAAAGGCTGTTACACTAGTCATTTTGGTGTAGGATAATGGTTTTAAGTTGAGTTCCACTTTAATGTTCGGAAACTTCTAAGATGGGTTTGGAAAATTTTGATCAATCCCGATCTCTCTTATTAATGGTGTAAGATATAATCTAATGGCCAAGATAAATTTATGTGTGAGCTCGAAGAGAAATCCATAGTCTATCAATTATAGAATACCTCCCCTATAACCTTAATAACCTACACGAACATCCCCCACTGGTGTATGTGACACAATGCATACATTAGACTCCAAGAAGCTTAGGAGAATGCCATACATGGCCAAATTCCCATCAAAAGTCATATGCGGCGCAATGCTGTAGCTTCCAATGTTTATAGGCTCTTTCCATCGCCTCCAAGAATGCAGTTACTAGCTTATTTACAATATTTTAGAATATTCTAGTATTATGTTATCTAGAATTATCATTAGTATTATGTTATCTAGAATTATCATTAGTATTATGTTATCTAGAATTATCATGACATTTACATATTATTGCTACAACTTTACATAAAAATACAGAAATTTTTATCATTATGTTAACAAATGGGATGAGTGTAACTGGTGTGTTGATGCTTGTCCACTAGAAGTGACAGTAGGAGTCTATCCACTATGGGAAACACTACGTGTTGATGCTTTAGTACGTGTTGGATCCAAACTGGTTTAGATGAAAAAAGCCAATAGGATGGGAGTTTTAGTCGGTTGATGGCATGATCACGACTGGGGGGGAGGGGCAGCTTTTATGAGATTCAGAGCAGTAGTGGTTAAAGGTTGTGTGAAGATAAATTGATGCTTTTAGGGGAGATAGGTGGCAGTCGTTTAGGCAGCTTTTAGTTTTAGTGCTGTAGGAGTTCAGCACTTGTGGATGTCCACAATGGATAATGTTTTACGGGAGATTAATGATTTGATTATTTACAAAATTAATTATACAGCTAAATTTTTTTAAAGTATTGTCCAACACATGGCGTGCTTACACGCTGTATCTCTTAATGTGCTATTTTATAATGTATGCTAAAAGTGAAATAAATATAAGTTAATGTATGCTTACACGCTGTATCTCTCCCCTCCATTTTGTGATCTAAGTGTTAGCCAACAATAGTACACATAAACAGTGGTAGTGCATAAATATAAGGGGTGAGTTTCACATTGAGACATCTTTCATTAGGAAGGAAAACTCTTGAGTTAAGGGTTTTGCCTTTTTGTTTTTGTTGCCTAACTAATATGCTAATTTATACTTTCGATAAAAGGGCTTTGCTTGCCTAACTAGTTTTGACGATGCATATCTCTAGCTTTCAATTTATATTACTATAATTTGCATGGGGGAGCCTCTCGATGATAACACAGAATAATAAACTTCCTACCTTCAAACCCAAATCCCGATGATTGAATTTTAAAAATGACTATACGAAGTGAGTCTGTGTGAATATATGTGTATGTGTATGAATGTAAATAAAGATAAAATATACCAAATGAGAGTGTACAGTTAACTAATCTATTATATATAATGAAAATAAATAGTTAAAACTATATGTAAAACAATGTTAATTATATATGTATAATTGTTTTCAGCCCTCGCACTTTCAACTAATAATAAAGTTTTAACTTTATTAATCACATATTTAAAGGTATACAGGTGTGTGTATGTGTATACGAGTAAATCATATATAAATCATATATATATATATACACACACACATATATATTCATTTTTTTTATAAATTTAATGTTATTTTCTGGTTATATTTTTTTTAATAATATTGCAAATATTTATTCATTCCCCTAATGAATATTATTAGAAGAATTCATTTAGTTCTTATTCTATCCATTGATTGTTTGGTAGCATTGTTCCATTGTTAGATTTATATTGCTGCATTGCTAGGACATTATTGGTTTCATTGGTTCTTATTCTAATTGCCTGGTACATTGCTGCATTTAGAGGTAACTTTCTCACATGCCAGTTTATTAGATTTATATAATAGCTTTTGAATTTTGATACTACTCACAACTTGATATTTGACACTTTTTGATAACTATCACATGGTAGTAGCTACAACATAAAAATTAGTATGGAATCTTAGGTTATGTTTTTGCCCCCACCCCTTCCTCTTTTTAGTTAGAATAATTCTTATAATTTTTCGTTAATTCTTTGTATTGGACTAGTGTAAGTATTCATATAAAATTGTATAGGTATTTTCACCAATGGATAAATCTTGGATTGCCAAGCCACGCAAGACAATTGATTACTCCATTGGTTTAAGTAAATTCTTGGATTTTGCTTTTAAGAATGGAGCTGTAGGAGATATGATTCGATGTCCATGTCCAAAATGTGGGTGTACGAAATGGCAAACTAGAGAAATAGTGGAGGATCACTTGCTTTATAAACCATTTCCCTAAAATTGTGTTATATGGGATCCTCATGGTGAAAAGCAAGCATCAGAGTCTTCTCGAATGGAAGATGTTTTGCAAGAAAATGTTCATCTTGAAAATCTAATGGCAACAATGATCAACGATGCATGTAGGCACTATAGGCAACAAGCTACTAATGTAGGTGTATCATAACCAATAGGTGTAGATGAAGTTTTAAATGAAGGGCCAAGGGAGGATCATAGCAATTTTTATGAGCTTCTCAATGACAAAAATCAAACATTGTATGAAGGAAACAAGTACATAAAACTAGAATTTATAATCAAATTATATCATATAATGGTTTTGTGTGGATTAAGTGACTAGGCAATGACTCTAATACTAGATTTGTTGAAAGACACTTTTGAAGAAGCAAAGTTGCCTTCTTCTATTTATGAGGCCAAGAAAATCATTAACAAGTTTGGTCTTAACTATATGAACATAGATGCATATCCAAAAGATTGTATGCTGTATTTGGGAGATGATGAAAAAAATTTGGATGCTTGCAAGCATTGTGGTACATCTGGATGGAACCCCGACAAGAAAAAAAAAAGATAGTTGCAAAGGTTTTACGTTACTTTCCACTGAAACCAAGATTGCAAAGATTGTTCACTTGTTGTAAGACTGCACAAGATATGAGATGGCATGCTTTGGAAAACAATAAAGATGGGTTAATAAGGCATCCAAGAGATGATGAGGCATGGAAGACATTTGATTTAATCCATCCTAAGTTTGCTTCAGATCCTCGGAATGTTCGCTTAGGCCTTGTTGTTGATGGCTTTAATCCTTCTAGGACCCTAAGTTCTACATATAGCATTTGGCAAGTGTTCTTAATTCCACATAATCTTCCTCCTTGGATATGTATGAAGCACACTTCATCCTATCAATGATCATTCCAGGCAAGTAGATGCCTGGAAATAACATAGATGTGTACTTAAAGCCCCTTGTAGAAGAGCTACATGAGCTATGGAATGATGGCACAAAAACTTTTAATTCATCATCGAATGAAACTTTTAGAATGCAAGCATCTCTTATATGGACAATTAGTGACTTTCTTGGCCTAGGTATGTTGTCTAGTTGGAATACACATAGAGGTTTGGCTTGCTTGACTTACAATTTTGATGCGGAACCTTGTTGCCTTCGTTATAGTAAAAAGCGGTGTTTTATGGGTCATTTTCATTTTTTAATCAGAAATCATAGATTTAGATTGAATCGCATTCACTTTGATGGAAGCACAGATGAATGAAATCCACCATTAAAATTATCAGGATCTGACATCTTTCAACAAGTGGAAAATATTAATGTTACATTTGGAAGTGGAACAATGCAGAATGAAACAGAAAAAAGATCTAGACAAGAACCCAAACAACGGAATAAAAGAAGCATATTCTTTGAACTTCTATATTAGGAGTATAATTTATTGCGTCATAATCTAGATTTTATGCATATTGAAAAAAAAAGTATGTGACAATATCATGTATACTTTGCTCTATGAAATGCCTAAATCAAAAGACAATCTTAATGCTCAAAAAGATTTAAAAGAAATGGGCATAAGGCATGATCTTTGGCTAGATGATAATGGAAGATATCACTTTGCTTTGTTCTCACTAACACGTGATACCAAAAAGTTATTTCTAAGAACTTTGAAGAATGTCACAGTACCAGATGGTTACTGAAGTAACATTTCTAGATGTATTGATGAGGCATAACATAAAATATTTGGGTTAAAAAATCACGATTGCCATATTATTATGGAGCAATTTCTATCATTAGCAATTTGTAACTTGTTGCCAAACCATGTGACTACTATCTTAGTGGTGTTCTGTTCATTTTTTAGACTACTTTGAGGTAAAAACTTAAATCTATTAGAACATCAAATGCTCCAAGATCGCATTGTGGTTACACTTTGCCACTTATAAATGTTATTTCCTCCAACTGAAAGAACAAGTAATACACAAAAAGGGGAGGTTGAAAAGTGTACTAAAAAATTTTAACCAATATTTGAGTACTAATTCAAAAATAGATGAATTAGATGAGTGTAAGGATAAGAGAAGAAAAGTACATAGAGGATTTTATACTGGTTCACTCAATGTTAAGCTACGTCTAGTCCTTTCGTCTTGAAGGTGTTCAACTAACCAACCTTAGGTCACAAACAAGTATTTTTCTCTGCCTCTTCAGGCTTTACAACACAATCTACCTAGATTGCTTAACCACCAAAGTATTCTTTTTTACTAAGCCTCTCCAGGCTTTCACAACATAAATAGTTGTTGAAACAATTCAACTCACAGCATGACAATATAAAGGTTTAAATGCAGTACCAGTATTTTTACAAAGAGTGTGAAGATATTACAAAGTCGTCCAGTAAGCGCAAAGTTCATAATTGTTCTCATTCTTCTTCTCTCTTGAGCTGATATATATAATCTTTTGAAAGTAGCCGTTGAAAACTTAGCTTCATTCTTCAAAAGAGAAAAACGTGTGCGTGTATCGAGTTAGCAACAGAGTCAAAAAAAGTGACTTTTGTTCTTGCACTAAAATGGAAATTGCAATACTATGTTGAAGAGAAGCTTTTCTAAACATTCTTTCTTCGTCTTGCCAGCTTGATAGATTGACTTGCTTTTGTTGCAACACTGCGATTATACACTAACATGTATCTGACTTTCATGTAATGCTTAGCCATTTGAATGTTAGATCACATCAAGAGGTACAACATTAGTCTCAAGATTTTTACGTGAAAATGTGAAGTTAAAACAAGCTGTAAAAACTTAGTCGTTAAAGAGTCTCACGCTTGGATGATCATTATACGGGAGTATATTGGACGCTTGTTAAAACTGACACATTGGACACCTTGATATAAAACATGCATTGGACACTTGAAAAAACTTTTTACAACAGAGACTTAAAACTTAAATAGTTTGTTATCTTTAAAATTTAAGGCACTAGACACTTCATATATCTTTAGTTCCAATAATCTCTCCCTTTTTTATGATGACAAACCTTATTAGTTTTTATGTTTTGTGAGCATATATATATAAAAGACACATAGCATATGATAAGATTCGATAGATTTACTTTTATACTCTCCCTAAGTCTGACATCTCAAACAAGTTTGCACACATTTGAAACACATAGTATATCAAGCAGATCAATATCCATATGAAGCACAGAACATATGCATGAATGCAATGAATCATAGTCCATGTTTGCTTTCTTTTCTCTTCTAGTGCTTCTGCGATTGTATATAATAATAATAATAATAATAATAATAATAATATAATTTGAATACATGTAATGATTTTTTACAATCTCATTCAATCATAAATTGATATATGCACTACTGCGAAAATAATTTTAAATCGATTAAAAACAACTTTTTAAATCTGTTTATGAATCGTTTTAAATACAGTCGATATAAAAAGTGAGAACTTTTCACATCAACTTTTGAACTAATTTAAAAAAGTCTTTTTAACTCGGTTGTTAGTAGAACTAATGTTAAAAGTTGACCATTTTTAAATCGGTTAAGTACGTAATTGATCTAAAATTTAAACTTAGACTTGCACAACACTACACCCTAAATTAAAAATAATAAAAACTAGCTAGGCTAAATAACATGTCTAAAATCTAGCCCACAATGATGATGATAATGAATCAAGAACCCATCTCCACTGTCCTGAGCACTTCGCATTCGCTCCCTTTCGCTTCTTCGTTGGCGTCGCCTTTGCCTATAGCAGGTTTTGTTCTGCCGCTGCGTCAGTAGAAGCCATTAGGTGAAGCAGGCGTGTAGAACAGTCCCCCACCGTGGCACTTGAGTGCTTGCTACGTGCCTTCCCTAGGAGCGGCATTTTCAAGTGGAGAAAGTGTGCATTTCGTGGTGTCATCAAAAGCGAACGACAGAAGTGTGTCGGTGGAGGAGGAGGACTCCTGCGTCTACGGTTTAGTGCCAATGGTGATGGAGGCAAAAACGTTGCTAGAGAGTAGCTGCACCGTCTTGAACTTAAGGGAGAGACCCCACAAAAAATTACAAGTTAAATTAGGATGAGGTGAAAAGGGTCAGAAAATAGAAGGTGTGAAAGTTGAAATGTTGGTACCCTATTCCGCTAGTTCCACGAGTGACGAGACCTATCATGCCCTAAAGAGTCCACTTATGTTGTTGTTGTGTGGACTGGCTCCTAATGCAATTGAACTGTGATATTTTTCTTCTAAGGTTGAAAATGAAAGAGGTGTGATTGTTATGCACATTTTGAGACCCCAAAATTGAGACCCCACACATTTTTGAGAGAGAAAGAAAGTGGATCTATAGGCTATTACATAGTAATCGATTTAAAAACTTGTTTTTTAAATTGGTTATTGATTAACCAATTTAAAAACTTTCTTTTTAAATCAATTACACAAATAACTGATTTAAAAAACAAGTTTTTAAATTGGTTTGTAGACACCTGAGTCAAAATAGTTGCACTTATCTACAAAAGAGCCACCACGCTTTTTATTTAGATTAGTTCATGTAAAACTGATTTAAAAGCTTGTTTTAAAAACTACTTTTTGCACTAGTGATGTATGGTAAAATTGTTCACTCTTGTATGATAACTATTTCAAAAATCATGTTTAGTGTGATTTCTAATTGATTGACTCTAAAAATCTTATATTGATAGTTTATAAAAATTAAACTCTAATAATAATAATAATAATAATAATAATAATAATAATAATAATAATCTTGCTTAGATGTACAGTTGTCAAGTGTCATCACTATACACTCCTAACTATATATTATGTTCATCAATTGTTATATAGAGGTTGGTTCTTGAATAGGAAACTTTGATTGTTTTGGTATTGAAAGTGTAAATCTATACATTGTCTATGAAAATTTAACAGCTAACAAATTTATTCTTTGAAGTTCTCAACTTTTATACAATTTTATCCTTAAAGGGCTAATTTGCATAGATAAAAGCTTTTAGGGCCAAGTTGTCACATTAATTCAGTGTCCAAATTATATATTAATTGTTGTTTGTTTTCACTCAGTGATAAGTATTATTCATTTGCAGATTTTCCAAAGTAGCAGAGTTCAAATTCGTGTGGTGGCTACAAGTTATGGGAAGGTTAGAAACTGAACTTTTGTCGCCAAATACAAACTACGGTGTGTACTTCATCTTTAATTTGGTAAACCAAGATTGTTTCACAGTTAAGCGTGTGGAGTTGGTTGTGTATGAAGGAAGTATAAATGAATTTCGTAAAAGTGTGAACCTAGGATGGATGGAGGGAGTTCAGCAGAAAGGATGGACGTTGAGATGGGAGAGTTTTTTAAAGGAGATGAAGATAACTTAAGTGGATTTTAATTTTAGGCTGCGGAATGATGTGTATGTTAAATGCGGCCAGAGTTCAGGCCCAAAAACATGTGAATGGAAAAGGAAATCTTCTGTGTGTGTTCGAATTAGAGTTTGCATACTTTATTTTAGAAGAATTTGATTTTATAAAATTGATTTTTGACTAAAAGAGAATTTGAGTGATAGTATTTATATTTCAAAACATTTATCTAAAATGTATTTTTTGTATAAGGAATGCCATTTGGATATGGTTTGTAAAAACCACTTATAGATATATAGAATTTTTAAAAAGAATGACTTTTTATATTTGATATATTAAAATAGTAGTGCAATCATTTATATATATAAACTTAAATAGCTATCTTAAATAAAAGTGTTTTTAAGAACTATTATTCAACAAGAGTGTTATTAAGAGCTTTAATTTTCTTCAATGAGAGTATTTTTAGGAAATTGTCTTAACTTTTATCTATTTCAATATGTCATTTTCATCTTTATTTCTAAATGAAATTATATTTAAATGAAATTATCAATTATTAAAAATAATCTTGTCTCACAATATAAATTTTTTATTCTAAATCTAAAATATTTATTTATTACACCAAAAAAAATATTTATTATAAATTTTAATTATAATATAATTAAGAAAAATGCTAGCAATACACTCTCTGACACACTCTTTTGAACTTATCCTCTTTGATTTGTTGAAATTTTTTCAAAAATTACAAAAAATTGTGGGTCACACATCTTATTTGATGATTATTTCTCATGAGTTTATAGTTTTCAATAAATTTCACCCAATAATAAAGTGTATATTAGGAGAAGTATGTTAGAGAGCATATTCCTAGCACTCAAAATACTTATATATTACAAATTTTAATTATATAAAATAAAAATTTATCCTATACATACTAAGATACTAGTGCTAAATTAAATGGAGATTTTTGTCATTATATTGAGATTCTACTAGTTACAAAACTAATAAAATGTTGCCTTTATGTAGAGGGGGTCAAAACCAAAACCAAAATTCAAACTTAATTTATTTTGCCTCAAAAAATTACCAAACAATATATGCACAACGTCTAAGGCAAAAGTCATACAAATTGGAATTTGACTTTTATAACGATAAACCAAAGACGCCCTCACATTTATGAACTACTAGCCACAACTACGACTTATTCAAAGATCCCAACTTTACCAATGCAATGATAAAATATTTATTCTTATATTATAAATTTAAGTCTATATTTTATAATTTCAATATGCATTTTTTTCATGTAGTTTCATTTTTTTATTTGTTGATACCTATCTTTTGAATTTTCATATTAAATAAATAATTTTTTCTTTTTAATTGATTATTCAAATAAAAAAAATTAAATTTTCAGTTTCCTTAGTTTATTTAATCAATGCTCTAAATTTTTCGATACACACACAAAGAGAATTTTGCTCATCACAAGAGTAAACGTTATCTATAAAAAAAAAAAATGTTATTTTCATGTTGTCATGGTTTAAAATCGAAACTAGGTTTTTCCTGATATATTAAATAATACATGTACAACATTCAGTGCAAGCCGACAGTTTAGGGATTGGCTCATAATGCCAAAAGAAACACAACTTCAATGTCATTTATAAATGAGCGTAATTTTTGATAGTATAAAATGATTTTACATTGTCAATCATTCAAAAATCACAATAAGTATGAATTTTAGGATAACTAGAGTGTGAACTCGTGCGATGCATGGGTAAATTGTAAAGAGAGTAATTTTTGTAAGACAAAACAGATATAATTTCATAAATACTTTTGGTGTTATTCTCCAATCAAAATTAAAGTTTTACCTTAGTAATATATGGTGACCTTTAATGACAACCTTTATTATGTGAAATACTGAGGTGAAGTTCAATTTAATTTTGGAGAATAGTACCAAAAACATTTATGAAACTTCATATAAGTTTCGTCATTCTTGTATGTATAAGAAAAGTATATTAACAATTTTCTTAATTTCTTATAGACTTAGTTGCACTTTATGCCACCTAAGTTTTATCATTTTGCAGATTTTACTACCGTGTTTTTTTCTCTTGCATTTTGCCACTTTATTTTTTAAATCTTGCAAAATTTGCCCAATTTTAAGAATATTTATTAAATAAATAGTTGATGATTGGGAAAAATTTTTAAGATTTCAAAATAGGGTGACAAAATATGAGAGAAAAAAAAACATAGTAGCAAAATTTACAAAATAATAAAACTTGGGTGGCATAAGTGCAATTAAGCCTTTTTAATATTACTAAAGAAGGATCTAAAATAAGTTAAAATTTTCACAATAAGGAACTTAAATATTATTATAGAATAATAAAATATCAATTAAATATGAACTTAATCATTGATAAAAATTAAAAAATAATTGAATGTTCTTATTTTTCGATACAAGTATAAAGTACTATTTAATATATATAATCAGTTTTTATAATCAATTTCGCGGTAATCAATATAATATGTTTTTATTACACAAAAATTCAACTTGATTTTACAATTTTTGAATAAAAAAGTTGATTGTACAATTTAATACTTGCGAAACACTAATGAAACCCCTAAAGAACCCTATTTAAAGGGCCCAAAACCCTAATGTCACCAATTAATACTCTTGAAATCCTACAAAATATTTCTTTTATATATGTAATGATTATTATAAATAATAAAATGTCAATTAAATATGAACTTATTCATTAATAAAAAAATAAAAGATATTTGAATGTGCTTATTTTTCAATACAGATATACAATACTATTTAATATATATATATATATATATATATATATATATAAAGAAAATTAGTTTTTATTATGCAAAAATTCAAGTTGATTTTTACAATTTTTGAATAAAAAAATAATTTTACAATTTAATGCTTGAGAAACCCTAAAGAACCTTATTTAAAGTTGCTAAAATCCTAATGTCGCCAATTAATGCCCCTAAAACTGTACAACACCTTTCTTATATATATAGGGTCAATATCCGTTGACACCAGGTGTTAAAGTTAGTCAAATTACACCTTCAATAACGTTTTGTAGAATACAAATTTCACTAATCTAACCATTGAATTTGATGTAATTCGATATATATATATATATATATATATATATATATATATATATATATATACTTAAAATAATATATGCTTACCTCTAATTATTATAATATACAATATATACAATCCTTTTGTAAATTTTCATTATTTTATTTTAAAATAATTATCTTAATTAAAATAATAATCATTACCATATTTACTATTATTATATTATACCAATAGATTATACATCATTCTATAACAATATATACTTTAAATATAATATAAAAATACTATATTTAATATATATAATCAGTTTTTATAATCATTTTCGGTGGTTATGATTTTAAATGAGACCATTATTATCGTTGTTGTCGCCACCACCGCCACCACTGTCACCACAACTGCCCCACCATTATCGCCATCAACGATGGCGATGGGGGTGGCCATGATAACAATAGTTGTGGTCTTACTTAAAATTATAACCAATGTTGTTGACACCCCCCCCCCCCCCCCCCCCCACTATTGGTTGTGGTGGCAACGACAATGGTTACGGCGATGGTGGTGGTGACAACAGTGGTGGTGGTGGTGGCAACGACAGTGGTAGTTGTAGTTTTAAGTGATTTTATGGTTTAGGGTTGTTTATAATTGGATTTTAATCTTGGCTGTCTATTTTTTTAATCTTAATCCAATAGTTGTTTTTAGTTGTCCTCATGTTGTTACACAAGTAAGTGTTCTCACAAGAGTTGTTCCTTATATATATATATATATATATATATATATATATATATATATATATATATTAGTAATAATTACATATTAATTTTTGAAACATTATCAAAATAGTACACTAAGATAATTACACATGATAAATGAAATAATAATTATAGATTAATACCTTTAGTTTTTTCATTTTATTTTTTATACCTAACATTGTTATTTTTAAAAATTAAAATTCCTAAATATAATTTATGAATACGTAATAACACCAATAAATCAATGCACAACTTCAAATACACAATAATGACACTATTAAAACGCACTATCCTTCCCCCAATATCTAGTAATAAAAAGATAAAAAATATATATATATAAAATGTGCATTAAAAACTCATTCTCTAATACATGTTGTAACACCCTAAGGGGCATTACAATATATGCATACTTTCTTTCACAAAAGACGTAATTCTAAATAAGAAATAACTCAATCAATAATAAAATGAAAACATAACATCTCAACTATGAGTACCCAAGGTGCCTTACAAAACTTTAAAAATAAACCAATTAAACAAAATCATTTGTTTCTCACGCAAGAGATCTTTAACTATAAAAGAAATAACAAGAATCCTAAGTAATTATCAAGTCCCAAAAACTACTAAGCTATGCCAAATAGCTTCTATATCTTATTGCCCCAAGCCCTACTTGATCTGAAGCATTTAACTTAAATTAATGAGACAAAGTCTCAATGAGTGCCCCAAGGACACTACAACATCTCGTAAACATATAATATAATATGCGCAAACATCCACTTAATTTGTAAGAGACATGACAATTAAGGCATATAATCATTCATATACTTAAGAGGTGCAACATTCCATTCACAGAACATATCATAGGCCTACCTTTTCTTTTTCCTTTTCTTTCTTTCTTTTCCATCTTTTGGCAGATTTAAGCTTAGAATCTTAAGAAACAGCCTTCTTTCTTTTGCCACTTTCCCTTCGCTTGTCAAAGAGGACTTATAGGGACTTTTTGACGACTGAAAGGTGACACCACTCTTTAAGGACAAAAGGAGACAAATGTCCTTCCATTGTTAAAAAGGATGTTATGTCTTAGATATTCTTTAACGTTCATCTTTTAGCCAAACTTTGGGGACCAAAAAGGTTACTACCCTTCCCTTTCCAAACTCCATTCATTCATAACAAATATGTTTCATTCACATATATAGTCCTACAACAACCACAATAGCAATTATGCCAATTTAGAACATTTACATTATTTTCTCACTAATTGCTCACTAGGACTCCAACATAAGCATGCTTTATGAATCACGACTGTGTAACTAGTTTAAGACACTAACCTAAAACTAAGCATGGACATGCTCATCTGTCAGTAGATTGCCATAATGCGAACTCTGATAATGGAGGCCTCCTTTGGCCTTCTATCATTTGAATCATTGCAAATAAACATAAATACAACAATATATATCACTATAACATCAAAAGGTTTTACCCTAACCCCTCAATCAAGCATAAACACATGCAAAAGGCTACAATCACCTGGAGAGGACCAACATGTCTCTAAGAGGGTGCCTAAGTTCTCCTCTCTTTCCTTTCCCCTTTTCTCCCTTCTCCAAGCCCTTTGTTTTGCTCTCTCTTCCTTTCCCAATCTAGGTGTGACAAATGTGATAAGTGAATGTAGTGTAGAGTTTAAGGTCAACGTACCTCCAATCCTCTTATTGAGTTAAACCCTAGTGGCCCTCTTAATTAATAGTTCCTTTTATTTACTAGCTTAAAGCCCATCATTAAGCTATCACTCAACTCTCTATCTAATTATTATGCTATCACTCCCTATAAAAATATTATTTCTTATAAAAATTTAGGATTAAGAGTCGTACCTGATTCAAAGAGTTATAAGTGAACCTTCCTGATTTCATCTTCTAACTCCTATGTAGCCTCCTCATATGTAAGCCCCTCTCAACTAAGGTTGATTAGATGTATCATTTTTTTGAATCTTAAAACTTTTGTAGATACAAGTTATCACAACCTGGTATACTCAAAATTCTTCTTTTATTGGTTTTAATCATTATCAATAATAATTCCTTCCAAAAATAAAATTCTTATAAAAATCATAATGCAGTTTTAAACAAATATTAAAATCAAGCTTTATAATTTAACTAATAATAACAAAATAATGATGATATCTTTCAATAGAGAAAAGGTTAACTGGATGCAACAATCTTTCAAAATAATGTGATTAAGACGATATTTCGTATTTTCAAATTGTGGTTCACAATTTCGTATTTTCAAATTTTGGTTCACAATTTTTAACTCAACATCTCTATTTCTATTTAAGACACAAGTAGAACTTGCATTAGCATGCATAGTACTATATAACTTTCTTTGAAAAAAATTGAAATAAACAAAAGGACACACAAGAGAGGGGGTTGATTATGTGTTGTATATTTTCAAAAACTTTTTCACAAAATGGGCTTTCGTAAGCACTATAAAAAGATCATCCAATAAAAACGACGTGAAGATAACACATGTAGAGATTTTATACTGGTTCACGCTTAACTAAGAGAGCTATGTCCAGTCCCTTTAAACTGAAGGTGTTCCACTAAGCAAATTGGTTATATAACAAGTATTCTTTAAGCCTCTTCAAGCTTTACAATGAAATAATCTTTCACCCAAGATTATTTCAACCCAAGTGTTCATTAACACTAAGCCTTTCTAGGCTTTCACAAAGATTGTACTTTAAAAAGATAACTCAAAAAGGTGAGCTTTACAAGTTTAAATGCAGATACAAGATAACTTTTTGTGTGCAAAGAATATGAAAATTTAAGTTCAAAGAGATCGTCCAAAGAATGACAACGCTTTTACTCAAGGTATATAGCTTCGTTACTTCGTTTTTAACTTTTATGCCTTCTTATAAAAGCTTAGGAAAATATCCATTGTGAGATAGAGCTTCTTCCCATTCTAAGTGCATTTAATGCACAAGATAATAGCGTATCATGAAAAGTTGAGGAGAGAGACTTTGATGTTGCTTGTATTAGTGGCAGTTTATACCAAAAAGAAGTTTATCTTTCCTGACACACACAACGTGCTTCTAACTTTTATCTCTTTGTTGAACTACTTTGGTACTTTTTTTAATAAGTTGACTTGCTTTTCCTCTTTACTTGTACCAAGTAGCAGACCTTTTTGTCTGATTTGAAACCTGCTTCACAACATTCAAAAAGACAAAGCATATATATCTATATTCATTGAAAAGATTTAGTCGATTTTTGAGGAAGCATGTTAAAGTTTCTTCTTTGTAGGATAACTTCAACCAGATATATAAGCAATATAACATATGAGGCTGTTTAGGATAACTTCGTCTAGAGATATAAGCGATATAACTTCGTAGGACATGAAGTTAGAATTAATTAGTGATTAAAATTTTGAAAAATCGTACTATTTTACTTTTCCTTATACAAACCTTATCATTTCCTTATTATTATTTTCATTGACACTTGTAACTTTGAATGTTTGCTAAAAATTCATTGGGTCCTTTCAAATCATGTAAATTCATAAAGTCATTTCAAATTTTATAAATTCTCATGATATAAATATCCACTAATATCCAAACTAGAAAATCTTTTTTTTCAACAAAATCATATAAGCTATTACACTCCTACATAGTATTTTAAAACCAACAAGACTTCTTTATGCCAAAATAGTCTTTTAAAATCTCAGTTCAATATACTCCCCCAAAGACATACTTTTAATATATATATATTTCGTTTAAGTAAAATGTTATAGATTATACAAAGTCATGTGCATTTTTATATATACAAACAATTTTTAAAGTTTTTTAATTATTTCATTGCAATCTGAGTCATGATGAAAGGGGAATGTAAATTTTGTAATGGGACAAAAGTATATTTTTGAAAAATAATTTGTTATCTTTTCTCTAATCTATGAAAAAAAAATCACATGTAATTTCTAAATTAAAAAGGAGACAGAAAGAGAAATAATTAAAGAAGATTAACTAGAATCATAAAGACATTAAAAAAAATATTTGAGAATGATAAAATATATGCTATAACAATTAAATATAATGCTTACATTAACTTTATTAGATTACTTCTTATTTAAATTTCTTACTTTTATAGAAATAACTTTATTTCATTTATAAATCCAGATAAGAAAAAATCACACACGCATTTTTAAAATAGGAAAATGATGAACACATAAGATCTCAAAATTTCTCTTTTATGAGATGTTATACGTTATATAATATCATATTCCTTATTTAAAAGTTATCCAGTATTATAAATGTGTAGTGGAAGCTATCAACTGAATCCAAAGAGACAACAAACGATCATTTAACTCTAAACCTAACAAGCACCAAACTAAAACAAGGCATAGGGATGGCTTTTGTCAAGATAGCTTTTACAATTGTCCTTCTGGCTTTAATAGCTTGCAACGGTATTTTCCTTCAACATCTCAATGGTTGAGTATACGAAATCACATTGCAGTTGTGGGAAAGTACCAAAATTATTGAATTTTTATATCTTTTTGCAGGGCTTGGTTTCACGAGGATGCCAAGAATGACAGCTCTTTCTAATTGTCATGAAAATGATGAATGCAACTTGATTTTGGCTAACTGTGATGGACAACGAATTTGTTACAATGACATTTGCATGTGTGTCTATAGCAAAGAAAGCTCGAGACAACCATGCAAAACAAATGCCGATTGCGAGACTTCTTGTATTCCACCATGCAGTGAGGCATACTGTTATGTGAGAAGCGGCGAATGCAATTGCCCTTGTTAGAGTGAGCGACATGTTTAAGATCAGATGAATAAAGATGTATTTGGCCGTGGTTATAAATCTATGGCAATAAATAAATATGTTTAATGTTTAATTACTGTTTCAATTTCATGGCATGATTGAAATTTATTACTTCTATATGGACTGAAAGTTAAATATACTTACTTCGTACTGAATATGCTGCGTATTTTTCTTTTCAGTTGTGTGATGAAGGTTTTTTTTAATTATTTTCTTATGCTCAACATGTTGGCTTAAAATTGAAATTCGTGACTGACATAGGATGAAAATATACAACATATAAAAAGCCATGAATCACTTCAAGAAAAATAACTACAAGAGAACAAAAATTTTTAAAAATGAAACAAAAAACATAAGTGTATAAATTGAATTGTGTTTTATAAAACCCTTTTCACAAAGTAAAGTAATTTTGGAAAGACTTTGTCAAAGAGGTCAAATAAATTAAAATATTTCAAAGAACAAGCCTCTTTAATCTGAATGACCATTCAAACTCTCTTGTAGATTAAAAGGAAAAAGCTTCGAAAGTCAACTAGGTAGAAATCTCAAAAAAAATTAGTTAGAGCCCAATGCTAAACAAGTATGAACAAAATAATACATACAAGATAAGTAATAAGATGAACATGTGAACTTGTGTTTATTTACATTCTCTTGTTTACTATTCATATTAAGGGGGTGGACTGAATTGAGATTTTAAAAGATTTTAAAAGTCTTGTGGAATTCAATGAAGACTTTCAAATAATGCAAATAAGTGTTGCGGTATTCAACAAGCACTATCAAGATTTTTTTAAGATGGTGTTAAAACCTGGTGACATTCAATTAAGACTTGTTACAACATATAAAAAGTCTTTTGATACTCAAAAAGATACAAATTTTGATGGATTATTCTTGTAGAGTGAATTTTGTGTGACTTTTTAATAGAATATGTAAATATCATACCTATTCAACAATCCTACCGAAACCCTTCAAACTTTTCTATTCTCTCATTCTTTTTTTTTCCCAGACTTTTCTTTCTCTTATCACACATAATTCTTTCTCTTTTTGTTGAAGTCATATTTTTTTTAATCCTACACGCCTTCTCTATAATTAGGTACTTTTTTTTGCCTTTCATCAACTTGTTTGGTCAAATTCATTGTGTGCATCATAAAAAAGACAATATAAAAAAACATAAAACCTACAGCACCTAGCAATCCTTTGTTGTGCACATTCCTTGTGCTGCAAACATTGTTTCAAATACTTTAGCTAGTTGGGGGTCTCATAATTCTCAATGGTCACTAGAGTGGGTGCATCCTCCATATGGCATTCTTGTTGTTGATCTAGGCTATAACTTCATACACGTATCTTTGACCTATTTTCCTATTACTTTGATTGTTTTCATTACATTCCTCATGTGCCAAAAAAACTTAAATATGTTATTTTTATTATCTTTTTATGTAGATAGAAACTACTGAAAAAAGAGGATAAAAATTTGAATTAACATAATAAAAACTTAAACTATTTTAAAGAGGTTTCTTATTTTTTTCACCATTAAAACGATCATGAAAATTTTGGTAAAACTTAAATTTGAGAAATATGATAAAATAATTACACTGAAGCTTTCCCAACTCAATTTAGTCAAAAACAAAAATGGGCTCTCAAAAAATCAAAAAGGTTAATCAGATGTAAAATTTTTTGACTCTTATAACTTTTGGAGATTCAAGTTGTGATAACCTCGAGTACTCAAAATTCTTATTTTATTAGTTTTAATCATTATCAGTGATAATTTCTTCCAAAATAAAATTCTTATAAAAATCATAATGTAGTTTTAAACAAATATTATTAAAATCAAGCTTTATAATTTAACTAATAACAACAAAATAATGATGAAATCATTCAATAGAAACAAGGTTATTTGTGTAACACCCATTCACATTGAAAATAACTGGTATTAATTTAGTAATTTTATTAGCTGTTAAGTTTGAGTAAATGAAAATGCAAGTAAAATTTTTCCAACTAACAGAATTTAGAAATGGTAATAAAAGATATAAGAGAAAGTCTCTCTCTTTATTTATATATATATGTATATATATGTATGTATATATGTATGTGTGTGTGTGTGTGTGTGTAAGTGTGTGTGTGCATCATAAAATTGTACATCATAGTTTTGTACAAACTAATTAAGGGTGTTCACCAATCGGTTTCAATTGACTTTGGCCAAATCCAATACCCAAACCGATCAAATTAAATTGGGTTGCATTCGATTGAATTTGTGTAATTTTTTTTCAAACCCAAACTGAACCAACCCGATCAATAATAGGTTAGTTTGTGTTGGGTTCATGGGTACCCGTTCTTATTTAGTGACATATTAAATACACTTTTATATAAAAAAGGAAGAATTATAACAACTAATTTATATTTTTTAAAAGTAAAAAATCATAATAAACGTTGCACTATTTACTATGGGTGAATGATGAGCTCAACTTTGTAAACCAAGGTCAAATAGCCACATCTGCTTTTTTCATTGGATTTACTTGGTGGTTGACATAAATATATCTATTTTTGTATGTTACAATTAAATGGAGTCAATTCAATATTGAAACACTCATCATTCATAATTTTTTAAAACTAAACATATATGCAAATGATAAATTTAAAAATTATTCATGTCAATGACTTAGGTTCACAGGTTCACGCGTTTAAAAATCAAAATGCATTCCTAACCCGTACATGAACGGGTTTCAACGAGTTGGGTTGGGTGCTACCCAAACATCCAAAAAATCTAAACTGAAGTGTTTGGGTTGGATTGGGTTAGTTTGGGTTCACAAGTACTCATACCTATGAACACCCCTAAAACTAGTCAATACAAAGAAAAACATATGTATTACAGAGGGACCAAAATGTACATCCAAAAAGAGATACTACCTATCCACGATACATCAAAAATGTCTTATACAAAGTAGTGTTAGAATACCCTATCCCTTATACAAAAAGAAAAATACTATAAGACTAGATATAGAGGTCCTCATCTATAGGAGTATCTTCTAACTTGTCCACAACAATGTGATATACATGTCCATTAGACACCTCGTGAAGTGACCTAAGTCCCGAAGAAGAGGATGATGAAGAGGTACGCAACCCATTTGCCATCCCCACCTAGTACTTAACCATGGGAGAGTCAATGGGAGACTTAGCGAGAACCACCTTTAAGGGTGATCCATCACCCTCTGTTGGTGCTGAAGCTGGTCCACCAACGGCTGGTGCTTCTGCTGCACACAACCCTATTAGAGGTGGATAAGCATGCACCCAAGGTGCGGAAAATTGAGCATTAGGATCCTCCGGTGGTTATGGTGGAGCAAGAGGAGCATAGTAAAACTTTGGCGACAGGGATATTACAAAGAGATAGGCTTCACATAGGTCATTGAGGGTATAGGAACCCAAGAATGAGAGATAAGAAGGTAACAGATAATAGACCAAGATAGGTAAAAGTGTTTGTCTTCATGATACTCCCTTGTACCTCCATCATGGTACTTTATATGCAGGTTAAAAACAATCGACATGGCCATCTTCAATAACTGCGATCAATCATGCACAAAAGATAAACAAGGGAAAAAGATTATTTCTTTTAAAAATCACTTTCACATGTATAGTAGGAATTCTACCATAAAATACAGATAAAACATAGTTGACAATGAAATGAAACCTAGAATTTATGCTAAGTTAGATTAAACTGCCTTTGACTTGGTATGGATTCATACTTTTCAATTGTGAGTAATAGTTCTTAGCAGAATTGGGAAGTGATGAGAGTACATATACCTCTTCTCATTATCACATAGTAGAGTCCTCATCATCATTAAGGAACAAAGCAACAGCTCAAGACATCCACTTGTCCAAATATAAAGGTATACTTTCACACCAATACTTGGATGTTCAGTTGTTGTTAGGGCTATTGTTTGGTCAGGTGAATATCCCGACCCAAGGGTGCTACCCTAGCCATTGAAAATTTCACCACTCAATACCTTACTCCCAAGAACTCCGCAAGTGGGTCCTTGTCTTTCATTCCTTAGCATACCAAACTATGGCCTCTCAAGCAGAATGTCATACCACCGCATGTCCCTCAAGTTTACATTACTCACAAACCTATATCAATTTCTCACTTCTCAAGCAAAGGTTTTCCTTGATCTCATTTGCATACCAGTATAACCTTAATATCACTACCTCATATTGCAAAGACTTAATCATTATCATTTCTAAATATGACTAACTTTCATAATTGTAAAATAATTGCATAATAGTATTTAAATAATTCATAAATCACACATTTAAAGAAAAGAACTATAATTCTAGAAATTAAATATCTAATTAAACTTAAGCATCATACTTTTAATCTTAAATTTGCTGTTTTACTAAGGCTAAGGATATAAGACCTATATCATTATAGATTTACAAATTTAAGTTTAGACTATTTCTAAATAATCATAGTCTAAATTTCAATGTTAGAATGCAATTTACAAAAATTTAACAAATTTCTTAAATTTTTTTCCTAAATTGGGTTATAAGCCCATTACCAAAAAAAATTCTTAACTTAATTTGGGCTTTAAATGATCACTTAAATCTTTATAAGCTATTATTATTATTATTACTAGTTAAAAATTTTAGCAAATTTCTACTCCTAAAACCTTCATGAACCTAAATGGTTAGAATAATCTTTGCTAAAATTTATCTTTTTACCAAAATCATCTTTGTAAACTTTAATTTATCATAGTTGATCATATAAGAACTTTAAAAAAATTATCAAGACCTTTCTTATCTATTCAAAACCATGAACTACAGTGAAGGAAGTAAGACAACAAATTTTTCTTCAATTAATCCTAATACAATCTAAATTCTTCTAGTTCATTAACATTCTTAAATCTTTAAAAATTTACCAACATTTCAGCAGCATAACAAGTTAAAACTTTAAAAGTTTATCAACATTTTAGTAGCATAAGAACTTAATAATCATATCTTAAAATCATTAACCAACATAACAATGTAAAGGAAATAAAAGCTAAACTTATACATTAAAGGGTTTGGAGGAAAACCCTTCCTACCAACATTTAAAACAACTACAATTCAGAACCAACCCCACTCCCCCCATTACCCCTTTAAATTGCTGAAAATGAAGAGAAAAGAAGATGGTGATGTTGGTTCCAAGCTCCTAGCAATGGAGGTTTCCTAGATGATAAATAACTAGAAAATTTTTAGGTATAATAATGGAGTAAAAAAAAATTATGGTGAGAAGTTCTTAATGGTAGTCGTGACCAGCAATGGGAGAAAGAGGATGGCCAAAAATCTGTCTCAAATGTGACCTATTTATAAGAGAAGAGGGGATTAGGTGTCCAAAAAATGACATCACCAATATGATGTCCTGAATCAAATTTGGTTTCTTTTTAATTTATTTAGATTGACACATAAAGAAAAATAGGGTAGTGAGTCAGCTACCTAGGGATGAAGGTGGCATGCTAGGTGTCCCATAATATCTGTGTTATATTTTCTCTACAGTTGAATCGACTGGTATTGATAAATTTACCTAAACTTTAGGAAATTTGCTTTTAATATCAAATTAATGAATTTTAAAATGAAACATTATAACACATTATTTTTTATTAAAAATTAATTTCTAATAATTTAATTTAATTTTCATGAGTTTTTTTCAAATTTTTATTTATTTATCTTGTACTTTTGAGTTAAAAAATACATATTAAATCCATTTTACTTAAATAATTACCAAAATTTTTATGAAAATTCTAAAATTAAATATTTTACCTAAAAACAAATTAATATTATCATTTTCACCATTTCTAGATGTCAATCCAATACTGATTTTGGCTTAACAGATACCCAAGAACAATTTGGTCATTTTACATAGAAACTTTAGCAAATTTCTAAAAATTCTCAAAATTATATTTTAAAATACTTGACTGATTGCAATCTTAAATTGACATTTTACTATTAATTGAATCTTCTTCTCATGTTAACTTTAATGTTGAGAAATTAGGGCAAAATCGTAATTTTCTCATTTTTCAGGGTTCCAACTCGAAAGATTATTAAAAATCACGATTAGATAGTTCAAGCACAACAATAGGTAACAGATTTTTAAGATTCCTTCGTGATTTTTCATAAATAAATCATCAATTATTAGGAAAATAGTGGAAAAATTAAGGTAAGGGTGTTACAAATTCGATTCCAAATCTTTCAAATAATGTGATTAAAACGATGTTTAGTACTTTTAAATCATGGTTCACAATTTTTAAGTCAACATTTCTATTTCTACTTAAGACACAAGCATAACTTGTGTTAGCATCTGTAGTACTATACAACTTTCTTCACAAAAAATGTCATTCTAACGAATATCCAATTGAACCAAAAAACAAATCTTCATCTTCAGTATTACCCACTAACCATAAATTTGAACCTACATTTCAAACACAAGAGCAAGAGAGAGGTGATGTTATTGCTCAAGATATCTAGAGAAATGCTACTTAGGAGGACATGAAGCTAGAATCAATTAGCTATTAAAATATTAAAAATTTGTGTTGTTTTACTTTTCTTTATACAAACCTTATCATTTCCTTACTAGTTTTTGCATTAACTCTTGTAACTTTGAATGTTTGCCAAAAATTCATTGGATCCTTTCAAATCTTGAAAATTGATATATAAATATCCATTAAAATCCAAACTACAAAAATCTTGTTTTTCAACAAAATCATATAAGTTGTTACACTGCTACATAGTATTTTAAAATCAACAAGACTTCTTCTTTATGTCAAAAATAGTCCTTCAAAATCTCAATCCAATATATCTCCCCGAAAAGACATACATTTAATATACATATATTATATTTAAGTAAATATCTTATAGATTATAAAAATTCATGTGCATTTTTATATATTCAAACAATTTTTAAAGATTTTTTAATTATTTCATCGCAGTTTGAGTAGTGATGAAAAGGAATGTATCTTTTTGTAATGAGACAAAAATATATTTTTGAAAAATAATTTGTTATCTTTTCTCTAATCTGTGAAAATAAAAAACACATCTAATTTCTAAATTAAAAAGGAGATAGAAAGAGAAGTAATTAAAGAAGATTAACTAGAATCATAAAGACATTAAAAAAAATATATTTGAGAATGATAAAATATATGCTATAACAACTAAATATAATGCTTATATTAACTTTATGAGATTACTTCTTATTTAAATTTCTTACTTTTATAGAAATAAATTTATTTCATTTATAAATCCAGATAAGAAACAATCACACACGCATTTTTAAAATAGGAAAATGATGAACACATAAGATCTCAAAGAAAGCTCGAGACAACCATGCAAAACGAATGCCGACTGCGAGACTTCTTGTATTCCACCATGCAGTGAGGCATACTGTGATGTGAGAAGTGGTCAATGCAATTGCCCTTGTTAGAGTGAGCGACATGTTTGAGATCAGATGAATAAAGATGTATTTAGTCATGGTTATAAATCTATGGCAATAAATAAATAAGTTTAATGATTAATTACTTTTTCAATTTCATGACATGATTGAAATATATTACCTCTATATGGACTGAAAGTTAAATATACTTACTTCGTACTGAACATGCTACGTATTTTTCTTTTCGGTTGTGTGATGAAGGCTTTTTTTAATTATTTTCTTATGCTCAACATGTTGGCTTAAAATTGAAATTCGTGACTGACATACGATGAAAATATACAACATATAAAAACCATGAAACATTCACCTCAAGAAAAATAACTACAAGACAACAAAAAATCTTAAAAATGAAACAAAAAACATAAGTGTATAAATTGAATTGTGTTTTATAAAACCCTTTCCACAAAGTAAAGTAATTTTGGAAAGACTTTGTCAAAGAGGTCAAATAAATTAAAATATTTCAAAGAACAAGCCTCTTTAATCTGAATGACCATTCAAACTCTCTTGTAGATTAAAAGGAAAAAGCTTTGAAAGTCAACTAGGTAGAAATCTAAAAAAATTAGTTAGAGCCCTATGCTAAACAAGTAAGAACAAAATAATAAAATACAAGATAAGTAATAATAAGAAGAAGATGTGAACTTGTGTTTATTTACGTTGTCTTGTTTACTATTCATATTAATGGGGTGGACTAAGTTGATATTTTAAAAGTTTTTAAATGTCTTGTGGTATTTAATGAAGACTTTCAAATAATATAAATAAGTCTTGTGGTATTCAATAAGGACTATCAAGATTTTTTAAGACCGTGTTAAAACCTGGTGGCATTCAATTGAGACTTGTTATAACGTATAAAAGTCTTTTGGTACTCAAAAAGATATAAATTTTGATGGATTATTTTTACAGGGTAAATTTTATGTGACTTTTTAGTAAAATGTGTAAATATTATACCTATCCAACAATTCTACCCAAACTCTTCAGACTTTTCTATTCTCTCATTCTTTCTTTTTTTATTTTTTCTTTTGTTATCTCCAGACTTTTCTTTTCTTATCACACATAATTCTTTCTCTTTTTGTTGAAATCATTTTATTTTTTAATCTTACACACCTTTTCTATAATTAGGTACTTTTTTTTGCCTTTAATCAACTTGTTTGGTCAAATTCATTGTGTGCATCATCAAAAATACAATATAAAAAATACATAAAAATATGCAGAACCTGGCAGTGCTCTATTGCACTTCCCTTGCTCTGCAAACATTCTTTCAAATACTTTAGCTAGTTGTGTGTCTCAATTCTCAATGGTCGCAAGAGCGGGTGCACCCTCCACATGGCATTCTTGTTGCTGATATAGGCTATGACTGGATGCATGTATCTTTGAGTTCTTGTTTTCCTATATTTCTTTGTTAGTTTTCTTTATGTTTTTCATGTACCAAAAAAAAAATTAAATATGTTATTTTTATTATCTTTTTACATAGATAGAAACTACTAAAGAAAATGAATAAAAATCTAAATTAACATAATAAAAACTTAAAATATTTTAATGAGGTTTCTTATTTTTTTAACCAATAAAATGGTCATGAAAATTATTGTAAAACTTATATTTGAGATGATAAAATATGACTTGATGCATGTTTCTTGTTTCCTATTTCTTTGTTTGTTTTCTTTATATTCCTCGTGTGCCAAAAACAATGAAATATGTTATTTTTATTATCCTTTTATGTAGATAGAAACTACTGGAAAAAGAGAATAAAAACATGAATTAACATAATAAAAAATTAAAATTTTTTATAGAGGTTCTTATTTTTTTTTTACCAATAAAATCATCATAAAAATTATTGTAAAACTTATATTTGAGAAGTATAATATAATATGACTTGATGCACGTTTCTTGTTTTCTTATTTCTTTGTTTGTTTTCGTTATATTCCTCGTATACCAAAAAAAATTAAATGTTATTTTTATTATCCTTTTATCTGAATAGAAACTATTGGAAACGGAGAATAATAATCTGAATTAACATAATAGAAACTTAAAATATTTTATAGAGGTTCCTTTTTTTTACCAATAAAGCAATCATAAAAATTATTGTAAATTTTTTTAAATTCTAGCACGAAATTACCAAGATGCCCTTAAGGGCTAAAAAAGCTGAAACAGAGACTTTTTGACCTTCAAAAATTTTGAAAAAACTCTCTAAGCCATATTTTTCATAAATTAAATTTTTCTAAAGTTAATTGGAAATTTTTTAGAATTTTAGTGTAGAAATATATAGATTTAATAAGTAATTATGAAGAGGGAACTTAGGAAGCAAAATTTTTCTTAAGTTTTTCCTAAATGGGCCAATAAGTGGATGTCCAATAGGGGCTAGGTTGGACTTCCTTAAATGAGCCAAAACTAAGTCAAAAGTCCAATTCAAAATAGAATTAAAAATTGAATGAAAATGACATATTAATTAATGAATTAGTTACTTAGAGATGGACTTTAGTTACTTAGGGATAAGTATTATTAGTTACTTAGGGATAGACACTAATTACTTAGAGATAACATTTCATTAGTTAAAGATAATTACAAGAAGTTTTATTTAAATTAAATCCACCAAATCTTATATAAGATTTGGTAAATCTTACAAAAGATTTGGATAGCCCACCATTTTGATAGCACACCAATTTGATAGCCCACCATTTTGATAAGTAAACTCTTTAAAAGCCCATAGTTTTGTAGCCCACCATTTTACAACCCACAATTTTGTAGCCCACTGTTTTACAACCCATCATTTTTGCCTATAAAAAGGCTAAGGTGGCACACAAATTTCATTCATTCCCCCCTTTCTATTCTCTAAGACAAATGCCATATTCTCCCACCTCTCTCAAAGTTTTTCTTCTCCTTGCTTCCATCTTGATGGTTTTGAAGCCTTGGATGTGGTAGGACCTCCATTGAAGCTTAATTCTTCAAATTTTAATCAAACCATTCTCCATCACCAACATAAAGGGGAGGAATGGGATGTTTCTTTTCTTATCATTGTCATGATGAGTTTCTATGAATTTTTCTACTTCTTTCATCACTTTGTTGATACTTGAGTTGTTAGAAGTTTTGATGTTGTTCTTGAGACTTTGATTGATATGAATAAGATTGGTTAAATTTATGGAAAACTATGACATGTTCTTGACTACTTTTGCTTCTAGATCCTAAAAATCCTTTTAAAGAAACAAAGTGTTATAATGAAGACAAAATATATAAGATTGTTTGATGTGCTTGCTTCCATTGTAGCAAAGTTTTTCTACTAAACTCGCACAAGGCTCACAGATTTGGTGAGAATAATGGGGAGTTATTGCTCAAAGTTTTTGTTTCACTTGGATTTAAAGCTAATTGATCTTATAAAAAGGTTACATAAAGTGTTATTGGTAAGATTGTAACATCCAAAATCTAAAATAGGAATATTTAAACTCTGAAAAATTAAGATAGTAATTCAAGAGGTTAGGAGTGATTAGATGACCCTAAACTAGCTCAAAATAAGATATATAATGTGTGATAAATTTAGTTTTGTTTCCTCCTTAAATTGTGAAAATGGTTTATATTATATTATAGCACAAAGATAATATAATGTATATATATATATATAATAAAATATTTATAGTTTATTATTATTTTTACATTTATAATTTATGTAAAGGATAATTTGTCATTTAAATAATTCTAATTTAGATTATGTGTATAAGACATAATATATATGTACCCAAGTAATATAAATATGTTAAAAATATGACACTTTTGTTGTACATGTATATATATATTGACAAAAGCAATTTTTAATTTGTATATATTTAAGTGGGTGGATATAATCAAGTATAATAAAAAATGATTTTAAAAGAAAATTTAGGACAAGTTTCTCAAGTAGCATATAACTTTAACGAGAAGCAATCAGGTGAGAGTATAAGTGTGTCAACAATTATTTAAAAAAAAATTAAGGGCATTAACCTCTACAATTAGAAAACCTAGGTCATGCTCAAAAAAGAAGAAGACAAAAAGGGTGGTAGTCAGAGACATTCAAGAGACGCCACAGTATTGAGGAGACCACCACTTAGCATTCATTCAAGGTGGGTAGAAACAACCTCTCTTCTAAACTTCCATGGTATAAATTTTCGAGGTGTGATTTCTTTATGAGTTCTTAATAAGAAAATTGAGAATTTTTGTACAACATAATTGCTGTGTTAATTTAATGATTTCTAGGGAATATGATTCCATTGAGGTTTTCAAAAGAAATTAGGGATTATTTTGGAGTAACCTAAGTGTATATTTGAAACAATAATTTCTTAGGAATGTGATTCTTGGAAATTTCTTTGACTTCAGGGAAACCTTACTGTAAGTTAATGAATGATATCGCCATCTGGGATGGCATATCTAGTTATTGAACATATCTACATCTTCGATGAGATATGACAATTCAATTTGATAGTCATAGAGATGACATATTTTTGTTCCAGTGAGAGCTAGTTGTTGCCTTCTGGGAAGGAATGACGATACACATCTTATTTCAAGAATGAAAAGAGGGATATCACCATCCGGGACAGGATATCTATTTATTAAACATATCTACATTTGGGATGAGATATGATATACCTCTATCCGGGATGGGGAAGACAGTAGGATGCCATTGCGTGGATATGAACTCATATACCTTGGTGAATCTAGGATATTTTGAGAATCACTAAGTAGTGTATAAAGTAAGATACTTGGGATATAAATGTTTGGTTACAAAGATTATTGATTTCTTTTAATTATATGTGTGAACAAAATATCTTATACTTGATTTTAAAAAATAACTTTTTATAAACTTATTTTACGGGTATCTTGGTTGGTTTTTCTGGTTACCGCACCAGCTGAGAATAAACATTACTTCTTTTTGAATTTGTTTCTGTTCACTGGGATCTTTTTCTCATTAAAGTGTTGTTTTCAGAGAACGAGGACAAAGTTGTTGAGATAAAGGAGGCTCGAATAAAGGGTGATTGCGAGACTTCTTGCATTCCACCATGCAATGAGGCATCTTGTGATGTGAAAAGTGGTGAACGCAATTGCCCTTGTTAGAGTGAGTGACATGTCTAAGATCAGATGAATAAAGATGTATTTGGCCATGGCTATAAATCTATGCTAATAAATAATTAAGTTTAATGATTAATTACTGTTTCAATTTCATGGTATATGATTGAAATTTATTACCTCTATATAGACTAAAAGATAAATATACTTACTTCCTACTAAACATGTTACGTATTTTTCTTTTTGGTTGTGTGCTGAAGGCTTTTTTTAATTATTTTCTTATGCTCAACATGTTGGCTTAAAATTGAAATTCATGACTGACATAGGATGAAAACATACAACATATAAAGAGCCATGAAATGTTCACTACAAGAAAAATAACTACATGACAACAAAAACTTTTTAAAAATGAAACAAAAAACATAAGTGTATAAATTGAATTGTGTTTTATAAAACCCTTTTCACAAAGTAAAGTAATTTTGGAAAGATTTTGTTAAAGAGGTCAAATAAATTAAAATATTTCAAAGAACAAACCTCTTTAATCCGAATGACCATTCAAACTCTCTTGTAGATTAAAAGGAGAAAACTTTGAAAGTCAACTAGGCAGAAATCTAAAAAAAAAAATAGTTATAGCCCTAGCTATGCTAAACAAGTATGAACAAAATAACAAAATACAAGTAATACGAAGAAGATCGTGTGAACTTCTGTTTATTTACATATTGTTGTTCACTATTCATATTAAGGGGAGTGTATTGGATTGGGAGTTTAAAAGATTTTAATAGTCTTGTGGTATTCAATGAAAACTTTTAAATAATGTATATAAGCCTTGTGGTACTCAATAAGGACTATCAAAAAAATTTTAAAATGGTGCCAAAACCTGATGGTATTCAATTGAGACTTGTTACAACTTACAAAAAATCTTTTGGTATTCAAAAATATACAAATTTTGATGGATTATTCTTGTAGGCTAGATTTTGTGACATTTTAGTAGAATATATAAATACCACACTCATCCAACAACTCCATCCAAATCCTTTAGACTTTTTATTCTCTCATTCCTTCTTTTTTTTTTTTTTTTTTTTGCTAGACTTTTCTTTCTCCCATCACACATAACTCTTTCCCTTTTTGTTGAAGTCATATTTTTCTTAATCCTACAATCCTTCTCTACAATTAAGTACTTTTTTTTTTCCCTTTACACAACTTGTTTGGACAAATTCATTGTATGCATCATCAAAAAAGACAATGTAAAAAATATATAAAAACTTACAACACCTGGCAGTGCTTTGTTACGCACATTCATTGCTTTGTGAACATGGTTGTGAACACTTTAGCTAGTTAGAGGTCTCATAATTCTCAATGGTCGCAAGAGTGGCGGCATCCTCCGCATGGTATTCTTCTTGTTGATTTAGGCTATGACTTGATGCACATATCTTTGAGTTCTTGCTTTCCTTTTTCTTTCTTTGTTTTCTTTATGTTCCTTATGTACCCAAAAAAACATTAAATATGTTGTTTTTTTAATCTTTTTATGTAGATAGAAACTACTGAAAAAAGAGAATAAAAAACTAAATTAACATAATAAAAACTAAAAATATTTTAAAGAGGTTCCTTATTTTTTTACCAATAAAACAATCATAAAAATTATTGTAAAACTTATATTTGAAAAGTATAATAAAATAATTACACTGAAGCTTTTACAACTCAATTTAGTCAAAAAAAAAAAAAGGTTAATCAAATGTAACATTTTTTTGACTCTTAAAACTTTTGGAGATATAAGTTGTGACAACCCGACATACTCAAAATTCTTCTTTTATTGGTTTTAATCTTTATCAATAATAATTTATTCGAAAATAAAATTCTTATAAAAATCATAATGCAATTTTAAACAAATATTACTAAAACTGAGCTATATAATTTAACTAATAATAACAAAATAATGATGAAATCTTTCGATAGAAAAAAGGTTAATTGAATGTGACAATCTTTCAAATAAAGTGATTGAGATGATATTTCATTTTTTAAAATTGCAATTCACAATTTTTAAGCCAACGTCTCTTATTACTATATAACTTTCTTCCCAAAAAATGCCATTGTAATGAATTTCCAATTGAACCAGTAAACAAATCTTCATCTTTAGTATTACCAGTCAACAAAAACCATAATTTTGAACCTATTGTTCAAACCGAATTGCTAGAATGAGAAGATGTTGTTGCTTTAGATATGTGGAGCAATGCGACTTAGGAGGACATGAAGCTAGAATCAATTAGCTATTAAAATATTGAAAAATTGTATTGTTTTACTTTTCTTTATACAAACCTTATCTTTTCCTTGTTTTCTTGTTTGTTGACTCTTTTAACTTTTTGCTAAAAATTCATGAGGTCCTTTCAAATCTTGTAAATTCATAAAGTCTTTTCAAATCTTATAAATTCTTATGATATAAATTCATTAAAATTCAAACTACAAAATCTTTTTTTACAACAAAATATATAATTACACTCCTGCATAGTATTTTAAAATCTGCAAGTCTTTTTTATACCGCAATAATCTTTTAAAATCATAACCAATACATCCCCTAAATGACATACATTTAATATACATATATTTTATTTAAGTAATTATGTTATAGACTATAAAAAATCATGTTTATTTTTATGAATTTAATGGCTATACACTTTCAATGTAAAAACTTTTACACTGTCAACCAATTAAAAATCATTGTTGATATGACTTTTAAGGTAATTAATGTAAAAGTCAATAAACTTAACATACATCATGGTTTGTGATTAAATGACAGTATAAAACTATTTTTTACTGTCAGTGCATAGCATATTTTGTCTTTTTATATGTGCATACAATTTTTAAAGATTTTTTAATTATTTCATCACAGCCTGAGTTCTGACGAAAAGGGGATGTATTTTTTGTAATGTGACAACAGTGTGTTTTTGAATAATAATTTGTTGTGTTTTCTCTAATCTACAAAAAAAATGTAATTTCTAAATTAAAAAGGAGATAGAATAAGAAGTAATTGAAGAAGATTAACTATAATCATAAAGACATTAAAAATAATATTTGAGCGTGAGAAAATATGTACTAATAATTAAATATAATGTTTATATTAACTTTATTTGATTACTTTTTATTTAAATTCATTATATTTATAAAAAAAAATTATTTCATTAATAAATCCAGCTAAGTAACAATCACACACGCATTTTTGGAATAGGAAAATGATAAATAGAAAAGATCACCAAATTTCTCATTGATGAGATATTATATGTCATATAATATCATATTCCTCATTTGAAAGTCATGCAGTACTATAAATGTGTAGTGGAAGGTATCAAATGAATCTAGAGAGACAACAAACGATTGTTTAAGTCTAAACCAAACAAGCACCAAACTAAAACAAGGCATAGGGATGGCTTTTGCAGCTATCCTTCTCACTTTAATATCTTGCAACGGTATTTTCCTTCAACATCTTATTGTTTGAGTATATGAAACCACGTCTATAGTTCTAGGATAGTACCAAAATTATTGTATTTTTATAACTTTTTGCAGGGTTTGGTGTCACGAGGATGCCAATAATGACAGCTGTTTCTGATTGTCATGAAAAGATGAATGCAACTTGATTTTGCCTAAATGTGATGGACAATCAATTTGTTACAGTGGCATTTGCATGTGTGTCCAGAGCAAAGCAAGCTCAAAACAACCATGCAAAACAAAAGCTGATTGTGAGACTTCTTGTGTTCCATCATGCAATATGGTGTATTGTAATGTGAGAAGTGGTGAATGCGATTGTGCTTGTTAGAGTGAGTGACATGTTTGAGATCTGATGAATAAGATGTATTTGGTAGTGACTATAAATTTATAGCAATAAATGAATAAGTTTAATGATTAATTAGCTGTTTCGATTCCATGACATGATTGAAATTCAATACCTCTATAGGGATTAAAAGTTAAATATACTTGCTTCATATTGAACATGCTATATATATTTTTCTTTTCAGTTGTATGTTGAAGTTTTTTTAATTATTTTCTTATGCTCAACATGTTGGCTTAAAATTCAAATTTGTGAATTGACAAAATATGAAAATATACTACATATAAAGAGCTGTGAAACATTCACTTCAAGAAAAATAACTAAATGACAACAAATTTTATTGAAAATAAAACAAGAAACGTAAGTGTATAAATTGAGTTGTGTTTTCTAAAACTCTTTTCACAAAGCAAAGTAATTTTGGAAAGACTTTGTCAAAGAGGTCAAATAAATTAAAATAACCTCTTTATTAATCTGAATGACCTTTCAAACTCTTTTATAGATTAAAATGAAAAGGCTTTGAAAGTCAGCTAGACAGAAATCTCAAAAAAATTTAGTTAAAGCCCTAAGTTATACAAGTGTGAACAAAATAATAAAATACAATATAAGTAATAAGTAGAAGAACACATGAGTTTGTGTTTTATGCTCTCTTGTCCACTATTCATATTAAAAGACATACATTTAATATACACATATTTTATTTAACTAAATATATTATAGATTAATAAAAAATCATGTGCATTTTATATACACAAACAATTTTTAATGATTTTTTTTGTTATTGCATCGCAGTCTAAGTAGTGACGAAAGGAGAATGTAGTTTTTGTATTGAAACAAAATTATATTTTTGGAAAATGATGTGTTATGTTTTCTCTAATCTAGAAAAAAATGCAATTTCTAAATTAAAAAGGAGATAGAAAGAGAAGTAATTAAAGAATATTTAGAAGAATCATAAAGACATTAAAAATAAAAATGGATTTGTTTTCTATTTACGGTGTGTGGAATAAGAGGAATTTTGGTTTTGGAGGAGGGGTAATTGTTGAGGGGGATGTGGGGTCATTAGAATAAAAAAAGAAAAAGAAAAAAATATATATTTGATTGTGGGGGTCACAAGTTCGGAATTATTTCTGTTTATAGGTGTCCTTGGGTAATCAAAAAAGTTGTAGTAATTGGAGGAAAGAGATTAATACTTCTTTATAGAACACTCCCAGGCTAAAGGCTCCTGTACTAAACATTAAGCTGGGGTGAATCCAAGCTGGTAACTAACAGGACGGACACGTTGCGTGTCTTGGGTTTTGTCAGTCTTTAGAAAATCAGGGCAGACCGGCCGGTCAAACTGAAAAATTGATAAACCAATCATTTGCCTATTTAAATAAATCACAGAATCAGCTTAAAGGAAAAATAGTCAAAGAACCAAAAAATCGGTCAAAAGCCTATAAAACTAGTTAAAACTGACCAAAAACCAGTTTACAGCAAGTCAATAAAAAATGTTTAATATAATATTATTTTAATTTAAAAAAAAGTAATTTAAAATATTTATCATTTTCACTTTTATTTTAAATATAAACTTGTTTTTATTAATAAATATTGATGTGTATAGTTAAAACTTATATTTAAGTATTATGACATATCTAATTTGTACTTTTGTAGGTATTATAAATGTAAAAAACCTATAAAATTATATTTTATTTTAATTTTTAATATTATAAAATTATGATATTATGTATTTTTTTAATATTATTTTATGTATTATTTAATTATTATTATTATTATTATTTTATTAATAATAATTTGATCACGGTTTAATTATTATTGAACCTTAAATCTTAAACTAGTGCCACCAATTCAATGATCGATCGAATTTTAAAAACATTGGTTTTTGTGGCACGCATTTTGGTACTTATCTATTGTATGTTATGCAATGGAAAGTGCTAGAAAGAAGGGGATCTAAATGGTGGTGTCACGTACAGTCATAGAAGACTGTGTATTAGGGTTGGGCATGGACCCGCAACCTGACCTAGACCTGATTAATTCGAACAAAGAAAATTTTTTTAGGGTTGTTTCGGGTGGGTTTTTAGGCTTACTTTTTCGGTTTTAGAAGGATTGGTTCAGGCAGGTTCGATTTAAGATTTATAAATCCATCGGAAACCGACCCAACTGAACACAACAAATTACATATGTAAGAGAGCCCATATTATAGCAGCCCAATACGCCCCAATATCAATAGTCCAATACCACTTTAGAGCTTAACCCTTAAAACAAAACCTAAATTTCATTCTGCCAAACCACTTCTCGAAACCCTAAACTTGAGCGGTGCTCTCTATCATCTCGTCTCTCTTCCCTTACCCTTAACCCTCTTGCGTGCATCGTTGGCCCTCGATCTTTGCTTCCCTCTCCAACAATAGTTGAACCATTACTGTAGACTGCACATAGCACAACGATACCAAACATAGCCAGATCGAAACAAAGGCAAAGAATGAAGCTCTAATAGCATCTGCGTCGATTCACTGTTTCCCTTCGCATTTGCATTCTCGCTGCTCAGGCATTTAATCTGTTTTGCTGTTTCTCTATGTTCTCTATTTGTGCTGGATGAGGTTGTTATAATATTATTTAACTCTTGCAACAAAGTTACCGATACCCTCTTTCTCTTCCACGACCCACCCAACCTAGGCCTCTGCCCCTCATCCCCCCTCTCCCACCACCAGATAATCCTTCCAGCGCTCTATTGACAAGTTGCTTTTGCAAACCACCAGCACCTTGACCTTTCTTTGATGCAATATTGTTGGACCCATTTGTAGCATTAGCACTTTAACAGGCTGTTTTGCTCTACAAAATTTTAAACCAAATAGATAAGTTGATCAATTTTAATTATTTTTGCTGTCCCAACTTCCAATTCAAATCAGATCTTTAAAAAATAAATTTTGTATCATAAACTGTCAATTAGGCTAAAGATCATTAAAAAAGACATTGAAGATGTATTGGATGGAATATTAAACACCGATGCGTGAATTAAACACCAATAAGCATTTAAAATATTATAATAAGTTGTGTTGGGTGGAATATGTAGGACTTGCATCTGATGGATCTTGCAAAGTATAGGAAGCATCCATTTCTTTTGGAACTCTAGAAACAAGAACCCCAATTCCTTGACCCCTACTACGCAAAACCTGATAATTATATTATATCCATAATGCTATCGAGTCAGTTAACATACTTAGGTGAAAATGAAATATAGAATAGCAATATACTTTTAACTAACCAGATAGCTAGCTAGCTAGGCGGTGACATTTGTTACCTTAAAAGCTCCCTGATCAATTCGTTCATCACCAATATAGATAGGAAATAAATCATTCGAATTCTTGTATCCTAGAAATATGCAAATAATATTATAATGAATCAGGACATACATATGACATATATATGTATAAGCTAGGTCTTCAAGCAAGGCTATTTTTGAATGAATATATAACTCATGAATTTGATTTTCCACGGAAACTTTTCATTTGCACTTCCAAGAACATTGTGATTTAAATTTAAGAGTATATATGTTCTTTAGTTTAAAGCTTTATATTTTCCTTTCTTGAACCTTTACAATGTAAATGAAGTCTTTGTTTTATTTCTAAATATATTCAAATATCTGCTTTAGTGTTTAAAGTTTGAATGATTAGATCATTGTTTGATCTACTTTTTTTATCTATAATATATTAATAATAATAAATATCAACATTATAAGCTTCATAATATTTCATCAAACATATATCAACATCGATCATAAGCTTCATAAGAACGTGACTATTTACATGATTATTTACATCAAAAATCCTGAAATTTTTACATTATTTTATTTTTACAGGATCTCATTAACAGTGTTACCCAAGATTTAATATTGAGCTAAGCCCTTCAAAGGGACCTACAAGACCAAATGGATCTCGAAACTTGCAAACTTGGTAATCTTTTCTTTGTTTTAGTCTTTCTTATTGCCTGCCTTTGTGAGTCATATAATTGGATGTTTGCTATTAGTTCTTCATAATTATAGATGTACATTATTTACTTGGTTCCAAAAGCTTATAGAGACATATAAGTGTTATAATTTTTGGTCATGTGTTAAAAAAATTAATATGGACCTAATAAAAAAGAACAGGAAGTTAATAAATATGGAGCTAATAAATATGCAATCATCTTTGTTCCTAGTTGTTTTTTATAAGTTGTTTGATTGAACATTGAAATTAACAAAAGTAACTAAACATAGACAAATAATCTAATGACTAGGGGCTGCAAATCCCACCAGTTTTTCACCAACAACAGGAGGTGGTGGTGCAACACAGCCTACTGAACAGCCAGCAGCTGCAACTGAAGCTACAAGAGCTGACCCCAACAATCCTCCTAAAGATAATAAAAGAAGGAAACCTAATGCGAATGGTCCTCGTAAAACTTCTATTGTGTGGAACTACTTTGTAAAATTACCAAAAAATGAAGCCTCGGAACCAACCGCAGTATGTAAATATTGCGGTATGAAATGTTTGTGTTCTCTGAAGATACATGGCACCTCCAACTTACTTTCACACATACCAAAGTGTCCCAAGAAGCCAAATGCCTTAAATGACCCCAACCAGACGACCCTTACTTTTACAGTTGGAGATGGTGGTGGTCTTGTTGCTGCCAATCAAAGATTTAATTTTGAAGCTTGTAGAAGGGCATTGGCTTTATATATAATTGTTGATGAACAACTGTTTACGATGGTTGAGGGTGAGGGTTTTAAATATCTTTGTAGACAATTGCAACCTCAATTTAATGTCCCCTCAAGATATACAGTGGCTAAGGACTGTTTTAAGCTATACGTTGATGAGAAAATTAGGCTAAAGACCTTCTTTAGATCTGATTGCAGTAGGGTAGCATTGACTACAAATTGCTAGACATCCATTCAAAACCTTAACTATTTGGCCCTAACAACACATTTTATAGATAATGAATGGAAATACCAGAAAAGAATAATTAGCTTCTCAAAAATTCCCAATCATAAAGGAGAGACAATAGGTAAGAAGATTGAAGAGGTTTTAAGAGAATGAGGACTTAGAAACCTGTCCACAATCACTGTTGATAATGCATCATCTAATGATGTGGATGTGAAGTATCTAAAAAGGAGAATGAAGAATTTGAATGGGTTAGTCATGGACGGGGATTTCTTGCATATGCGGTGTTGTGCCCATATCTTAAATTTAATAGTCAATGAAGGTACAAAAGAAAATCATAGTTCTATTGCAAGCATTCGAACTACTGTTAGATTTGTGAGATCCTCACCCCAAAGGCTTGCAAAGTTTAAAGAACTTGTAGAATGTTCAAAAATTGAATGTAAAAAATTGTTGTGCCTTGATGGTCCCACAAGGTGGAACTCAACATACATGATGTTGGATGTTGCTGAGAAGTTTGAATCTGTTTTTGAAAAGCTTGAGTATGAAGACTCTAGCTATGTGGCCTTTTTTGGGATTACTGGTCCCCCTACCAAAAAAGATTGGGATAATGTCCGGGCATTTGTAACTTTTTTGAAAATTTTCTATGAGGCCACCAAGGTATTTTCATCATCACTGTATATGAATATACACATTGCATTTCACCAATTGGCCTTAATCCATGATGAAATTTAGAAGTTTGTTATGAATCTGAACACTATTTTTGCCGCTATAAGTTTTGATATGAAGGGAAAATATGACAAGTATTGGGGTAACTTGCTTAACATCAATGCATTGCTATATTTTAAGGTTATTTTTTACCCTTGTTACAAGTTAAGCTATTTGGAATGGTCATTTTATAAAATGCACGCGAATGAGAATGTGTTGACTAATGTAAAAGATAATCTTTTTAGAGTATATAACTGGTATAGATTTGTACATAAGGAACAAAATAGAACTGTACCGTCATCCCATGGTCCATATAAGGGCGTTGTAGCTACTAAAACATATGTCCTTGTTGAAACTACATTACATTTAGCAAGGACAAATGCTTTTAAGCAACACTTGAGGGGGGGGGAGGGGGGGGAGGGCTACTCATAGACAAAATGAACTTGAAACATATTGAGTGAATCCAATGTAGATGGTGATGAAAAGCTTAATATTCTTGTTTGGTGGAAACAAAATTCTTCTCAATTTCCCATTTTATCAACCATGGTGAAAGATGTACTAACCACTCCAGTTTTCACTGTTGCTTCAGAAAGCACATTCAGTACTGAGGGTAGCGTTTTAGATGCCTTTAGAAGCTCCCTCAACCTAGAAATGGCGGAGGCACTGATTTGTGCTCAAAACTGGTTGAGGACATCTCTGAACCAACTAAGAGACCTTAATATGAATGAAGAATTAAAGATATCTGAAAAGATTTTAATAGGTAGCCATTTACTATTTTTTACCTTTGAATTTCTTTAGAGTTTATGCCATTTTTAAAAAAAATATTGGGTATGTTCCAAAGAATTTCTAGTAGGATTAACAAGTTTTGGAGGCACTAGTGGAGCAGCAACCACTGCTGGAATTGTAGCTAGATGTGGTCCATCATCTCAATCCTAGCCAATAACTATTGGTTGTGATTGAGAATGTGTTCAGTATTTGTTCCTTCTCTTTCATTGACTTCCTTGTCTTTTTTTAACTTGCTTGCATTCGTATTTTTTTTTTAGTTCAGCCATATATTTATACTTTATACTAATTGACTATTTTGTATCATCTTTACAGCTATAATTGCTTTTTGCTTTTTTTGGAGTCATTTGTGAGATATGACTTAATCTGAGAAGATATCTACTATTAAAGTTAGTCGGCAAATCTATTTGGCATGACAATTAGGGACTTTTTTTGGGTTCGTTCTTTACCTCTTATATGCTTTCACTGCTTTTTTTTTCACTAATGACTTACAAAGTTATGTAACATTTTTATATTTCCTTTATTTATATTTGCAGGTTTGTGTTTTTTGAGAACACATGATTTTGGGATACAGTGCATTTCTATGTTTGTCTTCAGAGTAAATTTTCCTTATAGTGTGGAAAAAAGGAATCGCCTAAGATGATTGAGATTTTTAGTTTCTCTTTTGTCTTCGCTTCATGAATAATTTTGTGAATGTTTAATTTGAGTTTTTGGTTTTGATGTTTTGGTTCTATTGATTTTTCCATTCATGTTGCTTGGATTGAGGGAGCTTTTATAATTTGGTTGATATTATATATGGATGACATAGTTTATATCCTATTACCTAAGTTTAGATTTAACATTTTTTATTTTTTCCTTTTTTAGGGTCCAACTAATAGTTTAGCTCAATGATTTTTCCCTTTGGCCCCTTAAGAGAATTTGCCTTGATTTTTCAATTGAAAATATTCTAGGTTATCCATATACTGCATTGCCCCCTGCAAATAGGAAAGTAGGAGAGTAATCTATCCAAAACTTTCATTAAATATTAGTACATATTTTTTGAAGCCGGAACACATAAGTTCTCTAGAATGTGTTAGACATTCGTAGTTTAGCAAGTCTTACTTTTGTTGCTCATTGTTGGTGCAAGTTGCCAAGGTTAAAAACTTGGTTCTCCTTCATGAATGTAACCAAATACTCACCAATTCTGAATTTGGTAGAGGAAGGTTAATATTGTAATATGCAATAACAAGGATATTTCTGCCTCATTAAGTGTAGCTAATCGCCTATTCATTTAAAATGATCAGTATTGTATTATTGACATATTTATTTATGCTATGATTACAGATAGAATCTATCAGTTATTTTCCACGCACAAGACTTGATGGTTGATTCTTAATTAGCAATGAATTATGGAAGATTTGTCATCCTTACAATTTTGTTCTGCATTTGGTTAGGATGCTACAATTTATGATTTAATTATTTGGTGATTATGTTTACTTTAAATTCCTTTCAGACGTTATGGCTTACTTGGATTAAATGGTTGTGGAAAATCCACCCTGCTTACTGTAATATGCCACCGAGAGTTACCTGTTTCAGACCACATGGATATTTATCACCTTACCAGAGAAATTGATGCATCTGACATATCTGCATTGGAGGCTATCATAAGTTGTGATGAGGAAATGTTGAGATTAGAAAAAGAAGCTAAAGCTTTGGCAGCTCAAGTGTGTTTAAGTAATATAGAATCTGTTCTTTTTTTCCACTATTTTATGTTTTTGGATCACTAGCTCACTTAATTGGTTTTTGGTCCAGGATGTGCAGAGGCTGCTCCCTGTTCTGCCAACAACATTCACACTTCCAATAGTTCACTAGGTTGAGTATTATTTTACTCAATTACACTTTCATATATTTTTTTCTCCAGAGATAAAGATGGAATTCTTCCTTGTGCAGATATATCTCAGCTTTCCGTACATGATGATCTTGTCGATGGTAACAATTATTGGTTGACTATACATTTGCATGTTACGTATTGTTTTTGCAACTAGGGTGGGGAAACTCTTGAACATATTTATGAATGATTGGAAGCCATTGATGTATCAACTCCAACCTACAGAAAATTGTGCAACAAAGCATTACTTTGGTCATGATGATTATGGATTCTAGTTTATCATTCTTTAAGATAAGCTGAGACAGGGAGAAGAGCCAGATAAATTCGATTTTTAGAATAGCATTAAGAAACAATTCTTATCTCTAGGAAGCTTGCTTATGTTCTGGACTCTAAGCATTGCCATGTTAAGAATTGCTAGCATCTTTTATTGTACACACCATATTTGTTTATCTTGTACATGAAATTTGTTTGCAAACTCCTGAATAGGTGTTCTTATTAGACAACAATTCTGTCAACTAAGTTTTATAATGGATGTATTTATCACTTAATGATTGCCAATTTAGTTTTATGATGGATATATTAATTAATTAAATAAAATAACACTACTGCTTAAACAATCTACAGTTTTAAATTTAAAATTAATAAAATATAGATTTAATATGCCATTTGGATCATAAGAAATAAACATTAAAAAATTAAGAGGTCCCAAAAAATGTACTAGGCCAGATTTAATATGGATTTTGTTATCTACCAAAATTTATAATTAATTAAAATATGGATATAATATGGCCTATGATCCATTTGATTTTGAATTTTTTAAAATTTTGTCAAAATTAAAAAAAAAAATAAGAAGCCCAAAAAAATGTACTAAGCCAAATTTGAGTTCAAACCACTTAAACCCATCTGACTCAACTGTGACCTGCACAATCCAATACCTACATGATCTGAAGCATTAATTGGTTGGAAATGAGTCTATATTTAAAATGGTTGGTTTGGTTCGAATTGGATATTTTTGGCCCAAATCCGACCAAACCCGACCGAAGCCCAGTCCTACTATGTATTGGAAAAAATCAGAAGATCAACTATGTAGTTGGTGGGGTCACATTTTGGTTTTATTATATCAGAACACACATAAACAGGACACGTAAGTCGGGCCTAGTCACTATATGGGCATTAGCATCTAGTGGTTGTGGAGATTTAATTTTCCACAAAACCACTACAATCCCAACAAATTTCGTGCAAACAAATAGATCGAATAAATCTTTAGCCAAATTATAATAGATTGGATAATAATAATCTATTAATATATTTTGATCTATTAAAAATTTATTTTGAAAATTTAATCCAATCTATCTATTAACAATTTTTAATAAATAAATATTCAATCTATCCACAAAATAACAAATTTTAAAAATTAAATAATTTTTATTTTTAAAATATTCCCTCTCTCTCTCTCTTCTTTCTCCCCACTCTCTCTGCATGACAAACCACTCGCCACTCACTTTTTCATTCACATAAAAAAAAATCACATCACACAATTCTCACCATTTAAATCACATTTTTTCTTTTCTGTCACTATTAATTGTTGAATAAAAAGGCTGGATCTAAGAGAAGGGGTGAATTGGATCTTTAAAAATTTTCAAGAACCCAAAACATTTTCAAAGATAAAAGGCTAGATTTTCTAAAAACTTTGAATCAATTTGATTTGGTGATATAAATGTTGTAGAATTGGAACAAATATCTTGATTTTACTATATAACTACGAACAAGATTCTCATGAATTAATATGCAATTGATAAAGTGCAATTGATAAAGAGATCAAGATTTAATGTATGTGAAGAAGGGTAGAGAAAAGATAAGAACATACAAGATTTATACTAGTTCAATCACTGCTAATATGATCTACATCTGGTTTCCAATCAAACCAATTGGGATTATCACTATGTAATTCAATTTGTTTACAAGCACACTTCACAAACAAAAGAATTACACACAAACACAACCCAAGATCAAGTTTCTTGGAAACCTATCAACAAAAGTTGAACCACTCTTTGTGGAACTCTACCACAAGAGAGACTTGAGAAAACCTTTTTCAAAAACAAATATTATACAGAAGATAAAGGCTAGATATTACCTTAATTTGTGATTAATGAAAAACAATGAAGCACAAAGCAAATTCACCCAAAAGATGACTTTTCTTTTTCTACAATGATGATCCATGTGTAAGCTCTTGATTTGATGAAAAACTTGTTGTAGGGATAAAGAAAATTGTGTTTTCCCTCTAGAAAAACTCTCACAAAAGTTTAAAGATTTGAAGCCATGTTAAAAGATCCGATAAGGTTCACAATTTATAGAGAGAACACTGTAATAACTAATAATTTGGTCTTGTAATCTGGAAATGGAACTTAGAATGAAAATAACTAGTTATTTTCCTTTGTAACTAGTTATTTACGTATAGGTTCCATTTCATCTTACTTAAAATAACTACTTACATAGTTATATAACTAGTTATTTTTGTGTAGAAAGAAATTAGCTCTTTAAAATCCAACTAGTTACATAATTATATAATTGGTTATAGCAAAACATAACTGATTATATAATTGCGTAACTAGTTATAATAGCAAAGCGTAACTTATTACATAATTTCGTAACTAGTTAAAATAGATTGATTTCAACTTTTTAATGTGAGTATTAACGGAAATAATCGATTGCCAAACTAATTTAATCGATTAAGTTTTTCTAAACACAATATTGAATTCCTTAGAAGCTTTAACATATAGCTATCATCTTTTATCAAATTAAAACCATATTTTAACCTTTTTTTTTTTCTTAAATTCAATTTTAGACTTATGAAAACATGTTATCACCTGTTAATCCATTAAATCTTAAATTTAAAGCTCATCACCATTGAAACATCAAGGATAAAGATAAATCATGCATGACACGCAACCACACACACGCACACATATAAACACACATTATAAATTTGCACTCATCAAGAGGTTAAATCATCAAAACTTTAGCAATGCTTCTTGGGGGTAAGAATAATTTTTCTTACTTCTTCATTAACAATCTCAGAAACACGTAACAAATCACATAATACCCTCTCTCCATTTTAAGCATATATGTCTCTCACACTCCAAGACTTTCATACAAACACACATAAAGAGGCATCATCATGCTCCATACTCTCACTTGACTTTAGAGTCATCAAAATGACCTGATCTACTTAATCTTGGCCCACATGGACCAAGGCCAAAAAAACCCATAACGCCTTGTGGGCTAAGGCTAGCTCATGAGCTTTAAATTTTAATAATTTGACCTAATTTTTTAAAACTCTAGCTGAGGTCAACTTAAAGATACTCTAAGTGAGGCCGAGTTTAAGATTCTCTAGTTAAGACCAAGTTGAAGATACTCTGGTTGAAGCTTAGTTAAAGACACTGTGGCCTTGTTGAAAATACTCTGGCCAAAATCTAGTAGAAAATATTGGAACCAAAGACATTGAAGCGTCTAATCCCTCAAAATTTTAAAGCTAACAAATTCATTAAAATTAAGTTTTTGTTTAAAGTTAACAAGCTTACAGGTCCAAAAACCATGGCGTCCAACGCGCCAATCTTAACAAGTGTCCAATAAACTCATATATGACGACTGTCCAAGAGTAAGTCTCTCATAGACTAAGTATCTTAAACTTAGACGCTAGCACCTGATTCGTCCATATGTAAGTTCTTAAATGACTCCTTTATATACTCGTCCAGTTTATATGTCCATCTCTCGAGAATAATGCTTTACCTTTTAAGGACTAACGTTCAAATATTTCAAGCATTAAATATAAGACAAAAGTATTTTAATGCATAAGTGTAGCAATATATAAAAAGGAAGTCCACTTATCAAGCTGCCAAGCCAAATGAAGAATGATCAGAAAAGCAAACCAACGGCACAGTCCTGCACTTTCCGTTTTAGTGTAAGAACAAAAATAAACCTTTTCTGACTTTGCTGAAAGCTTGATGTACATGCTCCTTTCTTGAAGATTGAAACTAAGTCATCTTCAACAACTATTTTATTTGAAGATTATATATATCAAATCAAGAGCGAAAAGTGTAGACAACAAGAACAATCATTTTGCCTTATTGTGTCTACTGGACGATACTTTGTATTCTCTCTGAAGTGGTCTCTATTTTGAGCTAAAATTGCTATACTTTCACTTTATGAGTCAAATCCTTTGTAAATCAACTTTATTGTTGTGAAAGCTTGGAGAGGCTTAGTGAAAAAGAATATTTGGGTGTTTAAGCAATTTGGGTTGATTGCGCTATCAGGCCTGACGAGGCAGTGAGAAAATACTTGTGTAACCTAAGGTTGGTTAGTGAACACATTCTGGGTGAAGGGACTAGACGTAACTCAAATTTGAGTGAACCAGTATAAATCACTGTGTTCTTGTTCTCTCTTATCCTTTCGCTCAAACTGCGTTAAACTCATTTTATTGTTTTATTTGAACAGTTTAAAAAAAAAAGCACAATTCAACACCCTCTTTCTTGTGCTACTTTCGCTCTTTCAATTGGTATCAGAGCTCGACCTCTTGGGGTCGAGCATCTAACCGTACAAGAGTAAAAAGATCCTGAGCATACATGGATAATAAAGGATAAGCTGTAAACAAATCAGCACTCTTCAAAAGTCAAAACTATGACTACTGGAAACAAAGAATGATAGCATTCTTTGACGCTTGCCACATCGACATGTGGGACGTGGTGGAAACTAGTGATTATCTGCCCCTGAACCAAAATGGAACTGAGTTACCTAGAGGTCAGTGGATAGAAGCACACAAACAAAGGTACCTACTTAATTCTAGAGCTCCAAATGCTATAATGTATGCCTTATCTGAATCAGAATATGAAAAAGTGCATAGTTTGAAAAGTGCTAAAAAGATGTGGGATACCTTGGCTCTTGCTTATGAGGGTACTTCATAGGTAAAAAGACCCAAACTAAGTCTGCTTGTCAGACAATATGAATTATTCTCTATGAAAGAAAATGAAACTATCGAACTCATGTTTGGAAGATTTCAAACTATCATAAACAATTTGAGATCACTAGGTAAAACTTATGATAGCTATAATCATATTGACAAAATTTTAAGAAGTTTGCCTAGACAGTGGAGACCACAGGTTACAACATTGAAAACGTCCAAGGATTTAACAGCACTTTCCATGGAAGAATTACTTGGAACTCTCAAGGATCAAGAGTTGGAGCTAAAACAGGATGAAGGACAGAAAAGAAAGTCCTTCACATTAAACATTCAGCATTCGACGAAGGGATCATCATCCAAAGCCTTGAATATGGAAGAATCTTTTGAGGAAGCGTCCAAGGAAGATGACTCAGATGAGGACAAGACATCTTTCATATCAAGAAATATACAGGTCATGTGGAGGAAGAAAAAAGGATCTAGAGCTAAAAACTTCACAAAGAAGTTTAGTAAGGAGTCCAAGGAGAAGAGTCCACCAATCTGCTTTGAATGTAAAAAGCCTGGACACTTCAAAGGTGAATGTCTAAGCCTGCAAAAGGAGAAAAAGAAAACCTTCTTCAAAAAGAAGAAGAAAGGACTCATGACTACTTGGGAGGATATGGATCTATCTCCATCAGAAGAAAAAGGAGAGGAAGAAGCTAACCTATGTCTCATGGCGAAGACTAGTTCAAAAAGCACAGAAAATGAGCAAGACGAAGAGGTAAACTTCAACAACATAGTTTCCCTTCAAGAAGCTTATAATTAATTTTTCTCTAATTCTTCAACTCTCTCAATAGGTTACAAAGACTTGAAAAAGAAATTTTCCAAAATGTCAAAAGAATTTAATTTACTTAAGGAAAATTATGAAAACATTTTGAGAGAGAATGAAAAATTAAAGGCAAAGGATGTTCCAAAAAAGACACCTCCTAATAAAGTCTTAGAACTTCAAAAGGAAGTAAACCACCTAAAGGAAAGTCTATTCAAATTTGTCAACAAGGACTGAAAATTTAAATAAAATCTTGTCTTATAGACAAAGTTCACTTGAAAAGTATAGACTTGGCTTTGTCACAAAGGAAGTCTTTGAAACAGCTAAAGCTATTGCTCAATGTAAATACTGTAGAAGAATCGGTCATGAATCATCACAGTGCATTTATCATCCAATCACGAAGGGGTCCAATGCCTTTAGAACTAACAAAAAAAAAATCCAAGTCCATTTGAGTACCTAAGTCTATGATTATTCCTATTGTAGATCTGCTTGACAATAGAAAGGAAACATCAGTCATGATACTTGGACAGTGGCTGCTCACGATACATGACAGGAGAAAAGTCTATGTTCCAAACCCTCTAACCAAAGAACGAGAGATGAGTCACCTTTGGAGGAAATCAGAGGGGTAAGATTACAGGTATAGGTAAAATTGGTAAGCATCCTTACCTTCTATTGATAATGTTTTATATGTTGAAGGACTTAAACACAATTTACTGAGCATAAGTCAATTGTATGACAATGGACACAGTGTCTCCTTTGACAAAAATGAATGTATAGTTAGAAACCTGAATGGATCCATATTATTCTCTGCTAAGAGGCAAAGCAACCTATATGAGATTAACCTAAATGACCTTACAAATCAAAATGTATCATGTCTAGTATCCATTAATGAGAATCAATGGATTTGACACAAGAAGCTGGGACATGCAAGCTTGAGGTTAATCTCAAAGCTAAACAAGCATAACCTTATAAGAGGACTTCCAAATGTTGTATATAAATCTGATGTTCTTTATGATGCATGTCAAAAAGGGAAATAAGTAAAAAACTCTTTTGATTCAAAGAATATTATTTCCACTACTAGACCACTTAAACTTCTAAATATTGATTTGTTTAGACCTACTAGAATAGCCACTCTTAGTAGAAAATGATATGGATTAGTTGTAGTAGACAACTACACTAGATGGACATGGGTTATGTTCTTAAAACACAAGGACAAGTCTTACAAAGTATTTTCTATATTTTGCAAAAGAAATCAAAACGAAAAAGGTGTTTGCATAACTTCAATCAAAAGTGACCATGGAGGTGAGTTTGAAAACAAAAGTTTTCAAAGGTTTTGTGAGGAGAACAGAATTCTCCACAACTTCTCTGTACCATGTACACCTCAACAAAATGGTATGGTAGAGACAAAGAATAGTTCATTACAAGAAATGGCTAGAACCATGCTTAATAATAACTCCACTCCTAAACATTTCTGGGCTAAAGCTGTAAACACAGCATGTTATTTACAAAATAGAATATATATTCAACCTATTTTGAAAAAGACTCCCTATGAATTGTAGAAAGGATGAAAACCCAACATATCATATCTTCATCCTTTTGAATGTTAATGTTTCCTTTTAAACATTAAGGACAGTCTTGGAAAGTTTGCTTTTAAATGTGATGACAGAATATTGTTAAATTATTCTGAAATGTCCAAGGCATATAGAGTTTACAACTCTAGAACCTTAACAGTTGAATAAGCCATTCATGTAAAGTTTAATGACAATAAGCCTGATAGAGAATTATTAGAGCTAGACGAATCCTTTGCAGATATGAAGTTGGATAACTCCAAGCAACTAGAGTCCAAAACTCAGTTGGACGATCCAAAGGAAGAACAAAAAGAACCAACTGGACGACAATGGCATATGAAAACCTACTATATAGAAGACCAAATTCTTGGAAGTGTACATGATCATGTCAAAACAAGATCAACCTTCAAGGAACAAGCTCAAATTGCCTTGATTTCTCAAATGGAACCAAAGACAGTAGACGAAGCTCTCCTGGACAAAGGTTGGATCATTGCCATGAAGGAAAAACTTAGTCAGTTCGAGAGAAACGACGTGTGGAAGCTAGTTCCTGCACCAAAAGACAAATCCATAATAGGAACAAAATGGGTATTTCGTAACAAGTTGGATGAAGCAGGTAAAGTGGTAAGAAATAAAGCTAGACTCAAAACTAAAGGGTACACTTAGAGCTGTCAAAATGGGTTATGGCCCATGAGCTGACCCAGCTCACTACGAGTTCAAGCCAAGTTAGGTTGGTAAAATTTGGCTTGCCTAAATTGAACTTGGCTCACTTAGCTCACTTGGCTCACCCTAGTTGAACCTGTGGTCAGCCGGGTTGGCTCATGAATTGAGGTTTTTTTTTTTTTTAATATAGTTTACTATACTAGCTTTGTAAGTAATTAAAATAAGTAACATATAAACCTAATCATTTAATTTTATTCCAATCATAATAAAGGAGTAGTATACTAACTTATCTTTTTATATATAGATATAGAATTAGAATGTGAATATGACTTTCTAAATCAATAATATATATAAATTGTGAGACACAATATAATAAACCTATTGATACTTTGGTTTTCATTAATCGTATCAAAATATTTATCACCTTAATTTAATTTTTGTATTTTTTTAATACTTTTTTAATTATGTATTCTATTTTCTTTTTAATTTTAAGTGAGCCAACCTGTATAACTTACCAACTTATGGTGGCTTGAGCCGGGTTGAAAATTTTTTGGCTCACCAAAAAAGTGAGCTGGGTTTGGTTAGCTCACTTTTTGACCAACCTATGGTGAGCCAACCCGAGTGAGCTAGGTTGGGTCACTTTGATAGCTCTAGGTATACTCAACAAGAAGGTATAAACTTCACTAAAACCTTTACACCTGTAGCTAGAATAGAAGCCATTCACATTTTACTTTCATTTGCCGCTCATAGTAATATGAAGCTTTATCAAATAGATGTAAAAAGTGTATTTTTAAATGGTATAATAAATAAGGAAGTTTATGTGAAGCAACCTCCTAGTTTTAAGTGTGACAGTTTTCCTAAACATGTTTTCAAATTAAAGAAGGTCTTAAATGGTTAAGCAAGCTTCTAGAGCTTGGTATGAAAAGCTAAGTTCTTTGCTTTTAGAAAATGGTTTCACAAAAGGAAAAGTAGACACTATTCTTTTCGCAAAAATGTCCATTTACATTTTATTATTGCACAAATATATGTGGACGATATCATTTTTGGTGCTACTGATGACGCTCTGTGTGAGGATTTCTCCAAGCTTATGACAGTAGAATTTGAGATGAGCATGATGGGAGAATTGAAATTCTTCCTGGGACTACAAGTGAAACAGACTAACAATGGCATATACATACATCAAACAAAGTTTGCAGAAGAACTACTTAAGAAGTACAAGACAGACGATTCTAAAGAGATGAGCACACCAATGCATCCATTTTCAGTACTTGGACTAGAAGACACATCTAAAAAGGTAGACGAAACCACATACAAAGGTATGATAAGATTTCTATTATATCTTACAGTGTCCAAACTAGATATCATGTTTAGTGTATGTCTACGTGCTCGCTTTCAATCTAATCCCAGAGAAACACATCTCACAATAATAAAAAGAATTTTTAGATACTTAAAAAGAACCACTAACCTTGGTCTATGCTTTAAGTCAAACAAAGAATATAGGTTAGTTAGATTCTGTGATGCTGACTATGCTGGAAATAGAATAGCACAGAAAAGCATCAATGGAGGATGTCACCTCATTGGTGGACTCTTGGACGAGCAAAAGACAAGGGACGATTGCCCTATCCACAACCAAAGTAGAGTACATATCAACAACGTCCTATTGCTCACAAATTCTGTGGATTAAGCATCAGCTAGAAGACTACAGTATCTATGAGAGTAAAATTCCTATCCTCTATGATAATACTGCTGCCATAAACTTATCTAAAAATCCTATATTACACTATAGAGCAAAGCACATTGAAATAAAACATCATTTTATAAGAGATTATGTTTAGAAAGGTGTTATTGATATTCAGTTTATTAACACTAAAAATCAATTAGTTGATATATTTACAAAACCACTTCCTGAAGATAAACTCATCCATATTCGAGACCGTCTTGGTATAGAATTTATAAAGGATTAGTTTTCTTTTATGTGCCTTGACCGTCCAATGACAAGTAGCGTCTAAAGACTTATAGCGTCCATTATCATTACGTTGTCTATCATAAATATGTCCATTAGCTGTACTGTTTGCATTCTGTAAGGTTTCTTATTTATGTGCATAAAAATCCTCAACCATACACAATCATGTTTTCACTGATATGATTTGAAATAAATGCTTTATCATTAACTGAACTGTTTGCATTCTGTAAGGTTTCTTATTTATGTGCATAAAAATCCTCAACCATACACAACCATGTTTTCACTAATATGATTTGAAATAAATGCTTTATCATTAGCTGAACTGTTTGCATTCTGTAAGGCTTCTTATTTATGTGCATAAAAATCCTCAACCATACACAACCATGTTTTCACTGATATGATTTGAAATAAATGCTTTATTCTTGTCTGAGTCACTTATGCGTCGAAAAACTGCCCTTAAGAAATGTGTGCGCTTGAACCAGCATTTAATACGCTTTTCAAGATTTGAAAAACTGCCAAAAACAGAAACCTATTAGTTGCTTCCTATACACTCTAACACCTGCAAACTAAACACTGAACTAACTTTTACTCTCTCTATGAAGCTTTCTCTCCTTTTTTTGAAAGCTTTCGAACCCTAACACTCAAGTCTTCAACCATAGTGATGGAGAAAACTGATGGAGCCATGAAGGCTATGGCTCAAGTGGAAAGCGTGGACAATGCTATTGTCCTTGTAAAAAGCTGTTTCAATATCCAAGCCCTCGACAACATCGGTGTCAAGGTCAAGAACAACCTGATGAGATGTGTAATTCTAAACTACTTCCACTTGAATGAAATTATCTACCCAGAGCTCATCAGACGCTTCTGGAAATATGCAAAATTCTCCAAGACAAACATAATTGGTACTGTTCTGGGACTAACAGTCACCCTAAACCTAGGAAGCATTGCGCAAGCTATTAGATGTGAGCGTGCTGGCTCCTGTGTTAAGAATGGGTAGGAAAAAAGCTTTGGAGGTCATGAAACGGTGGACTCCACCTTGATGGGACCAGAAGGTGAAAGGACCATTGAATACAGCAAGCTGACAAAGGAAGGCAAAGTATACTAGCAATTTCTTAACAAAGGTATACTACACAAAGCTGGGTCCAAGGACAGCGTAACCTTTTTGCATAGGTTTGCGTTGTTTCATATGATTATTAGACAATAGTTCAACCTGCCTCATCTCATATTGAGCAACATCATGAGGACCATGAAGGGACGAGGAGAACATGATCAGATTACCTATACTACACTACTAAATAGAATATTTTAGCTGTAGAAGGTATATCACGTTTCTTTGTTCTGTCTAGTAGTGAACAAACTGAGATCAGGATACAGGGTGGTGGCCATTGGTTCATCTAGGTGCCTTTTGGTCGAAACAATATCGCCTAGATGAGAGCCAAGTTCATGCTGACACCATTAGAGAAGTCTGACAAGATAGTGGATGTCAAGGAAGAACCAGTTGAGGGGCCGCCTCAACCAATTAAACAACAAGACTCCCAAATGGACGATGAGGCTCTATTCGTCCATCCTATCACTATCGCTAAACCATCCACCAGAAGGCAACCATCTAGAGCAAGGTCATCTAGGACAATAAGATACAAGACACAACAACCTCCTGCTCCACCGGTTGCTGCCTCTCTTCCACCTGCACTCGTACCTGCTTTTACCCAAAGAAGACTCTAAATGATAGTTGAATCTGATGATGAGGACGATGAGCCCACCAGAGTTTTTCTGAAGAAATAGAAGATTGCCACTGTCACAATTCTACCCCAACCGCAACCATTAGCCGTCCAACCCACTCCTTTATCCAAACAACCAGTAGAATCACAACCAACAGTGGCACAATCAAAGAAAAGTAAGGCATCTGCCTCTACTGTTGCTGCTAATTCTGAAGACATGTTTGTTGAATCATTAATTATTGAGCCTGCCGAGCAATCTCCTCCCTCTGACCAAACACAAGCCCAAACAGAAACTGCACCTGAACTAGATATGTTACTGCCTGGTGATGATGGTTATACCTTCACCATTCCCACTTCTGGACTCACCAAACCACACCTTTCCATCAAGCCCCCTAAATAACCTTCTTCATTCTCCATCATTCCCATCAAAACATCTTCCACCCAACAAGACAACATAAAGAAAACCAAAAAACAATGGCCTTTGTTATTTGTGGAAGGCAATCAGCAAAATCTGGTAAACAACAATGCAATTATTTTACTTCCAAAGCCTCTGCCTAAGCCAGACTTCAGCTTTGACTACTCACCGATTTTTCCTAAGAAATATGTGGATGACTATGTCCATCAGCCATCAACAGCTTACTTGGCTCTACCTCCTGAATCCATCGAACACCTGCCGCTCAAGTGGTTCATCTGCAGGAGATATCCAAGACTGATACGAGCTTGGTGCTTCAATGCACACCCTCCTAGAGTACTTCAACATAGAATACCTCCAGTTGAGGAAACTGAACAAGCTATGAAACAAAGGTGAAATCAAGCATCCAAGCAAACCACCCATACTAGGAAAATAAACTTAAAGTTCAGATCCTAAAGAAGCTGGATTCTTCCCCTCACCTTTCAAAGATATATTTTGCAACTCTCTAAAGAACTCTACAACTTTGAAAAGTCAATTATTCATCCCTCCCACCCAACACATCAAATCGTCCACTACCATCCACATCCAACCTAACTGCGTTTGCCCAAGGCTTCCAACTTTGGATATAAACAACAAAAAGGTGAAAATTTTGACCAAGACCCCCTCCCGTCCAAAGTGGAGTTTCAACAGTATCTAAGCATTACTCTAGACTAGTACAGGGCAAACCGTCTCATGCAAACAATGGATGAAAAGGATGTTGAATGCTTTTGGCATCAACACATGTTCACTTGTGAACAAGAAGCATCCAGTAGTGGCCTCTCACCAAACGACAAGGTTAAAGCTATGACAGTGGAGAATCATAAGTACACGCAGTGTCCAACTCGTGTCTTTCATTTCTCTTATACATCTGCCGCCTTCGTTCATCCAACTGACGAGCATCCGCTTTTGGGTACAAAGATGTCCATTCTTTACACTCTTATTGCTGCTCTCATACACCCAAAATCCTTCAAGCTACCATATCCTTGGGAAACACCACAACCATATCAACTCCAAATCCCCACCCTTAAGTTCTTAGAAGCACCACTTCCATCCCCTGAAGATCAACCACCAACTCCTTCTCAACCACCCTCACAAACAACTCCACCACAACCAACTCTCGGCTCACAAACCTCTACCAACCTTCCTATCTCCACTACTACCCCCTCACAAACTTCAACTGTTGACCTCGCCGTGCAACAATGTCACTAACCAACTCCAACCCATCATGGCCCTCTTACAACAAATTCTCCAGAACTAACAAGAACTCCTCCGCACCCTACAACCATCTCCATCTCCACCTCCACCTTCCTCAACCCCCAAGTGACAGTGATGATTTCTTCTTTTGTTTGTTTGTTTCTTTTTTATAATGACAAAGGGGGAGAAATAAAGTACGTTTTGTCTGCTGTCTGAATTGCTATCTTAATACGTTTTGTTAAGTTTCTCTGTTTGCTCTGATGGCTCTAATGGCTTGATGATGTTTGTTACATTCTTTTTGCATTACATGACATTCATACATAAACATTCTATGCTCTGATATCTAGATGTTTATATGGTCTAATATTTTTGTATGTCTCAAAAGTACACAATATTTGACATATCAAACTCAGGGTGAGTTCAATAAGTCTTTCAAAACCCGTTTTTTATGCGCTTTCTCTTTGATACATATATACGCAAAATTTAATTATTAATAAGATTTGTCATCATCAAAAAAGAGGAGATTGTTGAAACCAAAGACGTTGAAGTGTCTAGTCCCTCAAAATTTTAAAAATAACAAATTCATTAAAATTAAGTTTCTATTTAAAGTTAACAAGCTTACAACGTCCAAAAACCATGGCATCCAATGCGCCAATCTTAACAAATGTCCAATACACTCATATGTGATGACCGTTCAAGAGTAAGTCTCTCATGGACTAAGTATCTTAAACTTAGACACTAGCACCTGATTCGTCCAGATGTAAATTCTTAAATGAATCTTTTCTATACTCGTCCAGTTTATACATCTATATCTCGAGAATAATGCTTTACCTTTTAAAGACCTAACGTTCAAATATTTCATGCATTAATGTAAGACAGAAATATTTTAGTGCACAAGCACAGTAATATAGAAAAAGGAAGTCAACTTATCAAGCTATCAAGCCAAATGAAGAATGATCAGAAAAGTAGACCGATGGCACAGTCCTACACTTTTCGTTTTAGTGCAAGATCAAAAGTAAACCTTTTCTAACTTTGCTGAAAGCTTGATATACGTGCTCCTTTCTTAAAGACTGAAACTAAATCATCTTCAACAGCTATTTTATTTGAAGACTATATATATCAAATTAAGAGCGAAAAGTGTAGACAACAAGAATAATCATTTTGCCTTATTGTGTCTACTAGACGATACTTTGTATTCTCTCTGAAGTGATTTCTATTTTGGAGCTAAAACTATTATACTCTCACTTTGTGAGTCAAATCCATTGTAAATCAACTTTGTTGTTGTGAAAGCCTGGAAAGGCTTAGTGAAAAAGAATACTTTGGTGTTTAAGCAATTTGAGTTGATTGCATTATAAGGCCTGAAGAGGCAATGAGAGAATACTTGTGTAACCTAAGGTTGGTTAGTGAACACCTTCTGGGTGAAAGGACTAGATGTAGCTTAAATTTGAATGAACCAATATAAATCACTGTGTTCTTGTTCTCTCTTATCCCTTTGCTCAAATCGCATTAAACTTATTGTTTTATTTGAAAAGTTTTAAAAAACTCTTTCAGAAAATACTCTGGTCGAAACTGAGTGATAGATACTCTGGTCGAAGCCGAGATGAAGATACTCTAGTCGAATATGTGCTAGTCAATACCGAGTTGAAGATGCCCTAGTCGAAGCTGAGAAGAAGATGTCTTGGCCGAGACTGAGCCAAAGATACCCTAACCAAAGTCAAGCCAAAGATGTCCTAGAAGAAGCCGAGCCAAAAATGCCTTAATCGAGACCATGTGAAAATGCCCTGGCCGAGGTCAAGTCGAATATGCCTTGGTCGAAGTCTAGTCGAAGATGCCCTGGTCGAGCCTAAGTTGAAAATGCCTAGCCAAAGATGCTCTAGATGAAGCTGAGCCAAAAATGTCCTAACTGAGGCAGAGCCAAAGATGCCTTGGTCAAAGCTGAGGCCAAGCTGAAGATGCCTTAACTGAAATCGAGTTGAAGATGCCTTGGATGAAGATGTCATGGTTGAAGCCGAGGTGAAGATGTCCTGGCCGAGTAAAAGATGCCTTGGCCGAGCCAAAGATGCCCTGACTGAAGTTGAGCCGAAGATGTCCTAGCTGAAGCCGAGCCAAAGTTGCCTTGGCCAAGTCAAAAATGCCTAGCCAAGTTGAAGATATCTTAGGCGAGGCTAAGCTGAAGATGCCTTGGTCCAAGTCGAGTCAAGGATTCCCTAGCCAAAGTCGAGCTGAAGATGTCTTGGCGAGGTTGAGCCAAAGACACCTTGGCCAAAGCTAAGCCAAAGATGCCTTTGTCTTTTTTCTTTTTCTTTTTTTAATCTAAGGGATTTTATTTTTTTTATTTAATTTAATGCAATGAATAATTTTGAAAAAATAGTTGATGGATTACTAACCAACCATAAAATTAAATGGATGGATTGGATCCAATCCATTATTATTATTTTTTTATTTTATTTTTAATAAATGTATTGGATGAATTTACTTGTGGATAGATTAGATGGATGCTGGATAAACAAATTGTTTTGCCATTCTGCTTGATCCATAATCTCAAGCTGTGGAAGATATGAATTGGTTTCAACACAAGATCTACCTTTACAATGTGACCTTTGGGCTTTATATGTTGAATTGGTGGGAGCGTTGTACTTTCAATATTTTGGTGATCATATTAATGTGTTTCATTGTACAATAAGTTGCTCAATTCTTCAAGAGGGATGTTTGGTATGAAACAAAACTATTCTTATGGGAAGAAGCAGATGTAGATTGTTACTTGGCAATTTCAATTGCACAAAAGGTTCTTCCAAAAATTATCAAGATGGAATTAGATGGATAAGTGGCCAAGTGTAGGGCATTGTTTGACTTTGAAAGTATACAGTTTGTAAACATGATTGAATTAGATGCAGGTGCTTGTTTTGGTTTTGTTTTTAAGTGGAGAAAGATTATTTTTTGATGGTAGTCCTCAGGTGCAGTATGTACAATATTATGGGCTTGTAATTATTCTTTTTTGGCCTTTTTGACACATCTTGTGTTAAGTTTTGCTCTCCTTTATTTATATAAAAATTTATTTTGCCTATAAAAAAAATAAAGACATTACAAGTAATATTTGAGCATGAGAACTAACATAGGAAGAAAATATAGAACTTATAAAGAGCAGTGAAACATTCACTTCAAGAAAAATAATTAAATGACAACAAAAATTTTTGAATATGAAACAAGAAAACATAAGCATGTAAATTAAATTGTGTTTTATAAAACCTTTTTCATGCAATAAAGTAATTTTGGAAAGAGTTTGTCAAAGAGATCAAATAAATTAAAATATTTCAAATAACAAACCTCTTAAAACCAAATGACCATTAGCTTTGAATGTCAACTAGGCAGATATCCCAAAAAAATTTAGTTAGACTCCTAAGTTAAACAAATATGAACAAAATAATAAAATACAAGTAACAAGAAGAAGAACACGTGAAATTGTGTTTATTTATGTTCTCTTGAACACTATTTTCAAAATAATTAAATGTAAACAAAGTGTAGAATGTTGGAAGTGAGTTGTCTACCGTCAGAGAATGAAAAGAAGTGAAATCTGAAATTTATTTTCAAATTGCACTTCAATTCATCAAAATAGAGTAATAATATATGGACATCTGCTATAGTGTAAATACTTTATTGACATTTTTTATTTCTCTCTATCTTTTTTTTATTCTTACAGCAACATATTACTTATTGCATTTACAATTCTCTGTCATTCCTCTCTCTCTCTAAGTATATACAAGCTCTTATTGCTAGAATTTCTTCTGTTACATGGGAATTTTTCTGCAAATTTTGCATAAAAATCTACAGGAAACACGTTTTCTGTAGACTTTGGTCCACAAGTAATTCTTTGGTGGATAACAAGTTTTTAGTGGATTCAAAATTCACAAGAAATTTTTTTGTGGAAAAATTCACAGGAAAGTTTCCTGCGGATTTCATATACGTAGGTAACTATCCTGCCAATTTCATATTCTGCAAGTAAATTTCCTTGTAGATTTAAAATCACAAGTAATTTTTTGCAAATTTAAAATCCGCAAGTATATTTTCTACAAATTTAAAAGCTATATATAACTATTTTTAAACACCCAAATACTTGTATAAATTTATTATTTATTTTTTTAACACATTACTTTGGTATTTTTTTTTAATATTAATAATCTTTATTCGTAATAATAATAAATTTAATAAAGTTATAAATTATATTATTATATATAATATATTCATATTATATAATTGAAAAAAATGTACATATTATATAACTCGATGGTCAGCTTTTGTACCGGCCTCACGGGCATCCGCATTTCTCTCTTTTTCAATTCTCTGTCTCTCAACGCTGTTATTTAATGGTCTCCGCTGATAAGCAAATTCTATAAAGCAATTTCAATAATTAAATCTATCTACTTTTTCCTTAAACAGATAGTGCGGGGCATGTGAGAAAATGAAGCATAATTGAAGGAGAAGTGATGATGGATGAGAATAAGCAAAATCCTAGCGTTCAAGTGAAGCGAAGTACGAAAAAGTATCATTATCTTGACATATTCCAATCACAATCCTTTTGGCTGCAGGGCTAAAGCCGGAACATTCCAAGTCATTAATAAACTGAATTCAAAAGATTAGCTGCTTGCCTTAAAAGGCAGGACTGATTATGTCGTGTACAAAGGGCATGGCATGACTCATGCCAAACGATATTTTTTAAGGAAGTTTGTATGTTATAATGTTATATACATAGATAATGGGATCTTTCCCAAATAAATGTATGATTAGTTGTATGTAAATTTAATATAGATTATTGTACTGGGTGAATTGGGGCGGAACAAGATTACTAGGATTGGAGGAACGAAGTATAAATTTTGAGGGGTTAAATGAATAAAAAAAAAATGTGGGTTTACAGAAACGTGGCTGGTAGAATTCTTGAGCATATCTCTCTTTGTTTAAGACTTAGATTGATGACGTGGGGTGAAAAAGAAATGATGAAACATAATATAGGAACACTTCAATTTTACAAATATTTTAATAACTCTTATCATTTTTTTATCTTTTTTTTATTGCATTATATCACGTATTATACTTATATTTCTCTTTTTTTCTCTGTAAGTGTTAAATAGCATGAAGTGATCCATGCAACATTTTCCAATATCATATCATAGTTTGGTGTTTGAAAAAAAAAAAAAGCGTATTGGTGAATTTCGTTATATATGTCATCCCCCCTCTAAATTAGGAAGTTATGAAATTAAAACTTATGAAATTTATTAATATAAACATGACATAATTTTTTAATATAAAAATAAAAAAACCTGCTCTTCCCTCTTTTTCCCTTAAAACTAAACTCCCAAACATGACTTCAAAAAAAAAAAATGAGGCTATGATGTCAAAATTGTTTAAACGTATATCAGCTTTGAATACTGTTTTTGTAGCAAACGGACGCACGCTAAATATTGCACAATGTTGAAATGTTTTGTACAAATGCGTAACGAATTCACGTATTTACACATTATTGGACAAATATTGAATTGAAAAATAAAAAACAAGAACTATGATAGAAATCAAACACAGTTGAGTTGGCTTTCTTTTGGAAAAACAATTTAATTTTTCAAATATTAATGTAAGTGGATGGAAGTTTAAGGGGATGCATTCCAAGAGATACTTGACTCTTAAAGAACTCCACTACCATAATAAGAGGATAGGTGGAGAGGTAGATAATTAGAACCTACTAATTCGCATTTATGAATGGAGCCATGACCCTTTGTTATATAAAAGGGTCATGTGAAGAAAGTGGATTATCCCAACCAAAGCAAGAGAAGAGAGCAAATGTGAGCAAATGTATCACTTGTGTGAGAGATTCTCTTGTAGTGAAAGTGTGTTATCATTTCTTGTAAGTCTTGAGTAAATGTACTCAGGTGTGTAGAGTGATACACAATTTGAGGTGGGTTACAATTCTTGTAACCATATTTAGGATAGTGAAACTCTTTTGAGACAATTCCGTAGACATAGGCAAGAGGTGTCGAATCACGTTAATTATTGTGTGTTCTATCGAAGATCTTTTAGGTGTGTGGGTGATTTCGTTGGTGCATGTGTGTGGTTTTTTTTTTCAAAAGTGGTGTCAGATCTATTGTGGGGAACACACAAAAGTTTGAGATCTCATTGTTTGATGGGAAAATAAATTTTATGATTTGGCAATGTACCATTCAAGACCTTTTGGTGCAATAAGGTCTTGATCAGGCTTTGGAAGATGAAAGGTCGACTTCCATGAAGTAAAGGGAATGGATTAAGATCCAAAGGAAGGTTATGAGCACAATTTAGTTAGCTCTTGCTCTTGAGATCAAATACAATGTATTGAATGAGACAGCATTGAAGGCTCTGTGCAAGAAGCTAAACAGCATTTATGCATCCAAGTCGTTGGCCAATCATCTATGTTTGAAGATGGAGTTGTATCTATCACACTCTTATTTTTATTTAATGCTTGTTTGTTTATTTATTTTGTATTTAGACAATAGAATGAGAATCTTAAAATTTAAACACCTTCAGCTGTGTTCAGAATAATGAGTACTATTCAAATGTGATTTTCAATAGTTTTTTCAGATCGAAGCACAAAAAAGGATAAAATAACCATTTTACCCTTAATATCAATAAATAACGACAATAATGCAATAAATAAATTATGAGAAAAAAATATTTTAGGCTTAAAATAATATTTTAAATAACAAAATATATTTTTAAAAATTTTCTAAAAATTATTTAAAATTCTTGCATAAAATAACTAAAATGCTCCTAATAGACTATAAAAGCTTAACCAGTGTCTCTCTAACCTAAAAAAATTTTAGAAAAATTATGTAAGTAATATTTTTAGATGAAAAACAATTTTATTAGGTTATTTCTAGTTTTTTCAAATTTTCATAATTAATTTAGTTTATTTTACAATTGTATTATAAAAATATATTAAAATACTTCGAAAATTAATTAAAAAATTATAAAAATCACTTTGGTAATTTTAGTGGGCTGGAAACCGTCCACATAGCCCTTCACCATGACCATAAATATTAGTTAAATTGGATAAACACAAATCATTTAAAATTAAATAAATTTATTTTAATATTTATTAGACTAATCAAATAAGGATAAAAATTTGTAATATCTAAGGAATTAAAGGTGAGAATTTCGGCCACCTCAACTAATTCCTACAGTCATATTTGCTTCCTTTAAAGGATAATAATATCAAACTTTTTCAATTAATTAAAATTACTATTAGTAATTATTTTTTACCACAACTTTTTTCTAATAGATAAGGCTTAAGTAAATGAATTAAGAACAAAAACTTACCTTCTCCCTTTCTTTCTTTTGCTGCACGAACCACGCACACACACATCCTTCCATTTCTTTGATTTTCACACATAAAACACAAACAAATTCATAGATCTTTGGTGGAAAAAAAATCAAATTCTTATCTTTTCTCCTCCATTCTTGCTACTTGGTGGGGGTGATCATCAACTGTTTTTCTCATCTTAGTGCTGGTTGTTTATCGAGGTAAGGGGGGGAGGAAGTGTTTTAATTTCACCATTATTGCTTAATCAAAAGGTTTATGAGATGAAATTTGGCACCCAAATCTCATTTAATTGTTATTTCAATTTATTATATGTATATGTTTTTAAATTACTCCCATGATTTGTATTGGTTTCATATGATAATCTTGATGTATTTTGTTATGGATTATATGATGATGGTGATGTATATGATTAGTAGAAATTATTTATAATTGATTGTCTTGTTAAAATAAATGGCGAAAGAAAAATTATTTTTTATTGTTATTATTAATATTGATGAAGATAAATTAATTTTGTAATAAATATATGATGATTTGGATGTTGTAAAATTAAAAAGTTTTACTTAGCAGAATTATAATGGCTCTCGGCCATTCAATCACAAATGAAGAAAAATTTTGTTCAAATTTTAAATATTATGTAAAATTAATAATAAAAAAATTTTATAATAAAATAAGAATAAGTTAATAGAGGTAGAAAATTAAAAAATTTGGTGTGTTATTTACATAGGGTATTCGGCCATAATGAAAAAAAATTAGGAAAGATAAAATTAATTTTTATTATAGTGATATCTAATTATTCTTATAAATAAAATAAATGAATTTAATTAAGTTAGGAAAATTTTTGAGCAAGTTTTAGTGTTGAAAATGAAAAAGTATCAAATTTAGTTAATATGATATGAATAGATAAAAATTTGATTAAATAATTAATAACGAAATTAAAATAAAGAAAAACATTAATTTTGGTTTTTTTGAAAATATATATATATTTGGTTTTTATTTTATATAAATCAAAAAATATAAATCACTATATAAAAATAACAAGTAGGAAAGTTATAAAAGTTATTAATATTGTAAAAAGAAAATTGTATAATAATTTAGGTAATTTTTATTAAAATGGTCAAATAGTATAAAGCAATAGATAAAAATAATTAACATTTTAAAATAATATTAAATTAATATAAGAAGATATTAAAAAAATAAAGAATGAAAGAAAATAAATAAAGTTAATCTATATAATATTAACTTTGACTGGCATAAAAAGTTAGAAATATTAATATTGATATTTTTAGGGAATAATTTGGTTTATGATAGCCTTATGATTTGATAAATTCTAAAATATTTATGGTTCTTAATGTTTGTGATCATACCCCTAAGTAGGTATTAGTGGATAGTACCAAATTGAAGAGGAAACTCTGTCGAAAATGTTAGAGAGAAAAATGTGAGTCATGAAAGTACTGTTTGGTCAACCATGCACTGATGGCATGTGTTGAAGTGATTGATTTACACCATACAGTGATAGCATGTGTTCTAGAGAATTGAAAAGTTAAAGTTTGGTACACTGTAAGACAAAGGCAAGGACCATTGAGGAGGCTTAGAGGATATAGTATCAAGTTGTAAAATTTCTAATGGTTAAGGTAGAACCCTTAAACCAAGACAATCACATAAACCAACTTGATAACCTTGACACCTACTTAGCATAACCAAGATTAGTGTAATGTATACCCCCAAGAGAAGTCTTGTGCTCATTTCTCAAGAAAAATGATGATAATGATTTTGATATTGGTACCATTACAAGGGAGATACGAGCTCCCTATCACTTCCCAAGATCAATGATGTTTAATGATGATCATTAGAAGGGTATGATCCATACAAGTTATATGAGTTTTCAGTATTTCATGATAACTTAGGTCAAACCCTAAGTACCCTCTGCATATGATGTGTTAAGTAACTTCTTCTCTGTGCTTGGTTGTATACGTTAATCCTACAAACCTTTTGTGATAGTGATTTAGAAATTAAATTACCTCACTCATTTTTCTTTTCTTTTGTATGTGTTTATGGAATGTTGTTAAAGGATGACACACTTTCCAATGATAGGGGGCTTCATTTGTAGTATAACCCACTAGAACAGTGGGAACATGACAAACTTTCTAAAAAGGATACGTTTAAACGGAACATCACCTTTAGTTTTCTATCTATTATTCCTAACATTTCGATGTATACCGCTAGTTTAACTATACCTATGCTTTTAACTTCCACTCCTCCACTTGGGTATGTGAGAGCTACACCTACCCCACCATCACCACTTCCTGATAACTTCTACATGATGGATGCTCAAGTTGAGCCTATAGTTCAGTATTATGATTTGCCACCATCACCTCTCATGGTAGCTAGACAATATGCTTCATCGAGTTCTCCTTCTTACCCTCCTACTTATTATCTTAGCATGCCTAATAGTTGGTTGAATCTCACTTCATCACCTTCTAGTGTACTTGGGCAACCTCTGCTTGATGGACAGCTGCCCCAATGGACATGCTGATGATGGTAAGGGAGATAATGATGACTCTAATGGTGAGGAGACTAAGGACGACTACTCTAAGGACTCTCTATAGCAACTGATGACTTTCATCATGTTTTGCTAACTTAGGATGGGATGGGTTCTTGTAGATATACTCCTCTAATTTAGGCCATTTTTATTTTTCTTGTATATATATGGAGGGTAGTCAGTATCTTTCTGGCCTATACAAATTTCATATAATAGCTATAATAGTGCTCTTTTTGGTTGACCATACCTTATGATGGTAGGTTTATTTGGATAACACTCATACTGGTATGGATGTAGGACTTATGTATGATATATTTGGATGAATGGCAAATGTATAATTATGATCTTGTGTTATCTTATATTTCCATTAACACATCGCAAATTATTTATTTAACTATGCATTTTAATTTTAATTAAGTTCGAATAAAAAGAAAAACCTTATACTAAGTTTTAATTTAAATATTGATTAATTTCTGATAAAAATAAATTAATTGAGAATAAATTCTAATAAGTAATACGTTAGAAGTCAATATGATCTGAGTGTCACAATATCAACTCAAAATGGAGATGGAGGAAATCTCCATGACCACATTAATAAATTCAACCAACTTGTATGTTGATTGTTGAATGCGAATGACAAAATATCTGATAAGGAGCAGATGTTGTTGTTGTTAGCTTCACTACCAAGGTTTTTCAATCCTTTGGTTCAAACATTACTTGTAAGGAGGACAACGTTGAAGTTGAATAAGGTGACTACTGCTTTAAGAGAAAATGAGAGAATGATAAGAAATAGGAATATTGATAATGAAGGTCATGCACTAGCTGTGGAGAAGTCCGAGTGAGGGAAGAGTCATTCAAGGAGACAAGATGAGTAAAGAGGAAGATCAAAATCACAATCATGTGAGCAACAAGATATGAGTAACATACAATGTTACTATTGCAAGGAGAAAAGGTCATATATAGCAAGGTGTCACAAATGAGAGAGGATCTAACAAAATTAGGAGTTATGAATAGAGATGATAACAACTCCCAACTAACATGGTTAAAAAAGCTTAGAAGTTGAAGATGTGTATTTGGCAACAATTAAGAAGGTCACTAAATCAAAATGAGTGATAAATTATGTTGCATTAAAGCACATGTGTAAAGACTCAGCAATATTTGACACCATGAAAACCAATGAAGCTTTTGGCCATTTCAAGTTAGGAAATGGTGAGAAAATGAAGGTTGAAGGCATTGGGAGTGTGAGACTGAAACTCCACAATGGCGTCATTCAAACTTTCCAATATGTGAGGTTTGTACCTTCTATTGCTAATATCATTTCATTAGGGGAGATGACATCACAAAGGTGTAAGTATGTTTGTTCAAAGTGGGGATGCAAGGTGTACAAGGAGAGGCACTTGGTGCTGCGAGGGCAAAAAAATGAGAAGAACCTTAGCTACTTGGAATGACAAGTTTTGAGAAAGAAAAAACAACTGTGATAGCAAAGTTAAGAAGAAGGTAAAATTTTTCTGATGAGGTGTTTATTTAAAAATTTCAATTGAGAAAAAAATTGTTAGAAAAACAATTCAATTCTCCAAATATTAACGTAAGTAAATGAAAGTTTAACAGGATGCATTTCAAAAGGTACTCGACTCTTGGAGAACTCCCCCATTATAATGAGAGAGCAGGTGGAGAGATGAGATAATTCAAGCCCACTGAGTCGCATTTATGAATAAAGTCATGAACTTTTACCATATAAAGAGGTTATGGGAAGAAAATGTATCATCCCAACCAAAGCAAGAGAAGAGAGCAAGCATGAGTGTGTGATCACTTGTGCGAGTAAGTCTCTTGTAATGAAAGTGTGTAATCATTTCTTGTAACTCTTGAGTGGGCGTACTTGGGTTTGTACAGTGATACACAATTTGGGATGAGCTACGATTCTTGTAATTATGTTTGAGATAATGAAACTCTTTTGAGACAATTCTATGAACATAGGCGAGAAGTATCAAACCACGTTAATTATCGTGTATTTCATCTAAGATCTTTTTGGCGTATAAGTGATTCCGTTAGTGTGTATGTTTTTTCCAGCAGCTTTGAATAGAGTTTTTGTATCACTCCAATCCGTACTAAATAACACTTTGCGTGATTAAGCCCATCCGGAACCATACTTCTTTCCCAGGACAAGTACCTGAAGCTTGTCATAGCCAGCAAGCACACCAGCACCCGCAACTGCACGCAGGATGTTTGCGCCTGCGCCCTTCAAGAGAGATTTTGAACCTTCATTCTTAACATTATGCGAGAATGCATCGAAAGAGCTCTTGTACTTGACAGCTTCACCTGATGTCATCATCATTCTTCTATGAACTATGTCTAACGGGTAGGCGGCAATGCTAGCACCAATAGTAACAAGCCACCCGAGATCAAAGGAAACTATCCTGAAATTTAGTGAAAAAAAGAAAGATAAAGGAAAATCTTAAACAAGTGAACCCATGTGACAAAACGTGAACTTAAAAGTGCAATGCCTCAGCTGCAAAGTTCCAACCATGAGCACTGGTTTCAGAGAATCATACATTCCAAAGTACAAACCACGGTAGATAATGATTCCAACACAAGTAACATTAAAACCACGGAGCAACACCGTCTGATTGAAGAGTAATAAAATGTAACACAGAAGTAGAGAACATAATTATCCTTATTGAAGTGATTAAGAGAAGTTACACATATAGGCAACACAAGAAACGTTAAACCCACAGAGCAACACCGTACAACTTCATTACTGCGAACTAGTTGCATTGATGTTTTATTATTGTTGATAACACACGTGAAATATGATGCATCGATGCATGTCATAGGAAAATAATAGGACATATCTAATGTTGATATAAATGTTGCATGTGTTAATAGTGTTTCGGAAACAAGTTTCCAAATTTGTATTTTGCAATTTCAAAAAGTTATTTTTGAAACCCGTTATGAATTGATAATTTTCCTAACATCCGTCCTCTTTCAAAATTTTAATTTCCAGAATTAAAATCTTAATACATTCTTTTATAAAATATTTTCAAAAAGTAAATTCTAAAACATTTACATATTGTCAAATATACATTCTAGAAATTAGTTTTCAGAAAGGATATTTTGGGGAGAGGAATACAAAAACAGAATAGATCGGAAAAAACAAAGTGTAAATAGAATTACCCCTAGCACTGGCATGCTTACGTTCTAATCTGAAATCAAGCCCATCAATGCATCAATTGGCCACGCAATTTGTGGTAAGCCACAATTACATTTGCCCTTTCATAGCATTTCATTCCAAAAAGGTATTAGCTAAACTTGTGAACTAAAAATAGGCGAATCCAAACTGAAATTTTTTGTGTGTAATGTTTGTATAATGAAAGTTGATGATCTATTAAAAAAAGAAATGAAAAACAATGATTATAACAATAGGTTGTTCAGTAAAATATACTAATTTTTCAGTTGCCCTTGCTCTTCCAATTTCACATGATTATGGAAACAAGCAACCTTCATTGCGAGTTCACCAATGAATGGGTGGTTCAACGGCGTTAACTGGCCTATAATTGTCGGGCAATCAAATCCAACCAGTTGGGTCATTTGGAAGCAATTCAAACTCATTAAATATCTTTTCCAACTGCACAAGAATGTACATACCACTGTTGTACCATTTCAAACCAATAATATCACATTCCACATGCTCTTGATATGGTGGAACGGGCAAATTGCACCTTCTGTAAAGAACGCTCTCAAGTAGAAGAATATATCAACTCACTTAAGGGTCCAGTTCCTGCCTTTTAGTATGCAGCTGTCAGTACCCTATCACCAATTAAAAACGGCCGAATTTTTCTGTACTAAGATTTGGAGCCGTTAAGCTACAAGATGCTGCATATATATATGATATGTGAACCTTTCAGGAACATTCTCAAAAATCATATTTGGTTCTTCCACTTCCCAAAATGAGACATAACATGTCTGAAATATCGATAGAAGAGGAATAAAAATTCCAAGATTCGAGCATTAGACGTTTTCTTGATCCTTTAAAATGAACAACCTGCATCCCAAAAATAAACCAGGAACAAATGTCATGTTAAAACTAAAAGGATAATATATCGTTTTTATAAAATTTCCCAAAATCTAACTTCAAGCATTTAGCTGAGAATCAGACAGAAATAATGCTGTTTTGTAAGTCTAAAATATCGTGTTAAAGCTAAAAGGATAATATATTATATTTATAAAATTTCCCCAAGTCTAACTTCAAGCATTCAGCTGAGGATCAGACATAAGTACTGCTGTTCTAAGTCTGCATTATACCTTAACATCCAATGGCATGCCATGAAATTGCCCAGCACCCTCAGGTGGAGTCCAATTATACAGGGCACAAGGTAAGAACAATACTGAAGTACCAGCAATATCTTCAGAGAATGCAAGTGCTTTGGCAAACCTGCTGGCGTCAAAATGAGGTTTTGACTTCACAACCCAAGCAAGAGCTAATTGATCACCCAGCATGCGGGAAGCATTTCTATATTTTGTGCTGTAAACTTTCAAGACCTCTTGTAGGAAAAACTTTGCCCTGCATTGATTCTCAAATTAAATTAAAAAATTAGGTATCAAAAAATAAGAGGGATAAATCAAGAAAATGTAAATTGAAAAAGATTTACAAATTTTCATATGTTGTCAGTGGAGCAACAGAATCCAGAAAATAACTTAAAAAACCCCGATACCAATGGCAATGCAAGCTTGCAAATGACCAAAGAAGCATATCATAGGTATTTGCATGATATCTATATAGGATAGTGTTACACATCATATAATTTGCAAGAACAGTAATTCAAAATTCCTCAATGCTTTCCACCAAGTATATGTCAGTAGCATTCAGAACGACACTATTTGTAAACAAGAAAATATCATACTGTAAAACTAACATTTTACATTTGCAGGTTTTAAATGGGATAGACAGTATAGTGTAAAACTTTTTATATTAACAACAATATTCAAAATTAAATACCAAAAATAAATTGTTTTTGTTCTCCCCAGAAACGTGAAATAAGCATGTGTCAAGCAATTAGTTGTGGACTTGCAGGTCAAGTATGTGATCTAAACAAAAGGTAAGTCCACGTATGATGCTTAACACTAAATTAAAGCTGCATAAATACTAGTCAATTACACAATCAGTCCACTATTTTTTAATTTTTTTAGTATATGGGGTAATTGCAGTTGAACCAAAACTACAGATAGTACAGATTATCACCTTAAAATAGCATCTGGGGTACCCCTTACTGCAATGAATCCTGAATTCAAAGGTTGAGCCTTATTGTTCCTAAAGGTTAGAGCCAGATGAAAATTTGGATGGTCACGAAAAATCTGCCCTAAATCATCAACCACTGCTATATCAGAATCAGTGAACATGTAATGAGTGATATTCCCTGGCTTCTGATTAAGTTTCTGAAGCCTTGTTTCTAAAAAGGTCTGTAAAGAAGGAAAACACAAGGTTATATAGTTTAAAGAATTAAAATTTTAAAATTCTAAGCATCATATACAAGGTTGTTAAACTCGAGAGTTTACGTAAACTCGTGAGGAGTCCGTAAACTCGACTCGTAAACTCGAATCGTAAACTCGTAAGAGTTTACCTACTATAAAAAAATATTAAAATACCTATAGATAACATAATAATTCAACATTTAAATCCCATAAATGAAGCAAAATAGTAAACCACAATAATAAAATAACTAAGTCAAGTAGTACATTACTACATGATAAGTTCAAACTTCACAAAATAAAACATAAGTTCATACAAAACATAAGTTCTTAAAATGATAATATTTAAAAACAAAAAAAAGACAAATGTCTTCAAATGTCTATGTCCAATCCTCTAATAGCATCATCTCCAATATCATCATCACCATCATCTCCATCATCATCTCCATCACCACTAAGCTCTTCCTCAGATAAAAAATGTTCAACAACATTGTCATCAAAAGCCAAATTATCAAGATCCAATGCATCTAAAGTTGGATTACTTGAACTTCCTCCAACTAATTCAACATTGCTACCACCTTCACCTTAAGGTTGCTCAAGCTCAACATTTTCTTCATCAACATCATCCCTCTCTTCCGTTATCCACTCATCATCAGATTGAATATCATCAAATGGAAGAGCAATAGTTTTCCTAATTTGTCTACTTTTCAACTTCAAGTTGTACATGACATAAACCAAGTCATTCATCTTCTTTTGATGCAAGCGGTTTCTTCTCTTTGTATGAACCTAGAATTAGAAAATAACACAAAATAGAATTTCATGATTATCTAAACTAAACATAGAAAATCAAAAATCATAAACAAAGTGATAAACTTCAATTACCATTTCAAATGAGCTCCAATTACGCTCACACCCAGAAGAGCTACAAGTCAAGCTCAAAACACGGATAGCAAACTTTTTCAACTCTGGGCATCCATCCCCAAACATCTCCCACCATTCTGCAGGAAGCATAGCCTTCCTACAGGCCTTTGCATTATCCATAGAAAATAGCCCTCTAGCATAATGAAACTCAATAAGCTGCATACTAATTTTATTCCTTTCAGAAACCTCCTTGACCAATCTTTTCATACACACATACAGCCCTTCTTTCACCTCAGAATCATCATTTCTAAAGTTAGACTCATAATGCAAGTGGGGATTAAGATAATATGCAGCTGCATGCAAAGGCCTGTGAAGCTGATTATCCCACCTCTCATCAATAATTTTCCAAATAGGTTCATAACTACATAAATATCAAATATGCTATATTAGAAATAATTACACAAAGTCACAAACAATTAAATTTTAATGAGACAAAGTTTAAAATTTTTACCTTTTCTTAATATTATTAAAGTTGCATTTAATCTTTTCTTTTGCACAATCCATCTCCTCATATATGAAACCCATGGCGGGTTTTATATCCGAATCCACCAAACGAAGGACCACCATAAGAGGGGCAGCAGCTTTGAGGCATATGCTTACATTCTTCCAAAATCGACTATCTAAAACCGCATTTTCTACTTTTTTCCCCTCTTGTGAAGTTCCAAACTTGCTTGTCTTCCACTCTTCAGAGCTAAACATGCTCATCAATGATGCTTTCATTTCATGCAGACAAGCTAAACTCAAATAAGCCGTGGCAAATCTAGTTATGCCAGGCCTAATCAAGTCTCTCCCTTTTGTGAACTTCTTTAACATGCTAATAAGCATTGTTCTGCCATATATATAGGTGGTTATCCTTCTTCCTTTCTTTATAGTAACTTGATGAACCTTCAAGTGCTTCTCAAAATCTTCAAATATCAAATCAATACAATGAGCACCACATGGGGTCCAATACAAATGCTCCCGTTTCTGCATCAACAATTCTCCTGCTGCTTTGAAATTTGCAGCATTATCAATAACCACTTGCACAACATTCTCCTCTCCAACAAATGTGACTGCATCATCTAACATCTTAAAAACTTTGTCAGCTGTTTTTGAGATGTCAGAGGTATCTAATGAATACAAAAACACTGTCCCCTTTGGGCTATTCACCAAGAAGTTACAAATTGAACGCCTTTTTTTGTCTGTCCATCCATCAGACATGATAGAACAACCCGTTCTCTTCCACTCCTCCCTATACTCTTCAAGCAATGCATCAGTTTTCCCCACTGCTTGATTCAAAAGCTTCTCTCTAACATCATGATAAGATGGGGGTTTATAGCCAACTCCATATTTCCCAATCATCTCACACATTTTTGCAAATGCTGGATTTTTAATAGCATTGAATGGAATGGCACTTGTGTAGAAAAACTCAGCCACTTGAGCATCAACTTCCTCTTTATAACTTTTTTTCATCAATTGATTTATAGTTGCTTGAACTCCCCCACCACTAGCAACTTTTCCTTTTCCTCTTGAAAAGGATATGTCATGTCTTTGAGAACTACAAGTCTCCACCCCTTGACTTTGTTCATCCCCTTCTTCATCAATACTATTTAATTTTCTTTTTTTCAATGAAGCTTCTTTTGCCTCAGCAACAACTTTTATCATTAGCATTTTAACTTCTTCTGGCACAGTAGCACAAGGTTCTGAATCTTCTCTAGTTCCAGCAAGATGATGCTTGAATCTAAAAATCCCTCCACTCACAATCTTTGAGCAATAATTACACTTGACTTTCCTAGCATTGCCTTGAACATCTGTCCCATGTTTCCAACCAATATCTAACCGATTTCCCGAAGCATTCTTCCTATTTCTAGCAGAAGAGACAGCTGCATTGCTGTCAGAGGAGTTTGATCCAGTCCCGGACATTATGATTTGGTATACTGATATCAAACACAATCACACAATAAAATAAGCAAATGACAGTGCAGCACACATCTAACAAAATAATTTTTTTTAAATAACAATTTGCAATCTGAAATGCATTTGGGAACACAAGGCAGTGAAGGCACAAAATAGAAATATGAGAGACAAAGTGATACAGTGATACCCTTCAATTGGTGAAGCAGGAATCGTGAAGAATCACACACAAAGAATCAGTATTCACGTTGAATCGCAGAGGAGGAGCTGCGACGCACACACTGCGACGCGGACCAGGAGCTGCGACGCGCACACTGCGACGCGCACCGGAGCAGAGGTCGACGTCGAGAATAGCAGAGGAGAAGAAGAGAAGGTCCGTCTGAGCTCAACAGGTCGCAGAGAAGATGAGGAATCAACACTCAACAAAGGACAATGAAAACCCTAGCAGCTGTGGAGAAGAGACTCGAAATCGGGCTTCCAGGGGGGTAATCACAAAACGCAACCCTCTTTCATCAAACTGTAACCACGACGTCGTCGTTTTGGAGCAAATTTGCTCTGCAAAAGTGAACTCGCGAACTCGGTGATGAACTCGCGATTTTGAGCGAGTTCATCCGAGTTTATGCGAGTTTATCCGATCCCAACTGAAAACGATTTCAGTTGCGAGTTGGCCAGCTCCGGCTATGTAAAATTGTAAACTCGTACAAGTTTATGAGTCGGAACTCGAGTTTAACAACCATGATCATATATAATGACGAAAATAAATAAATAAATTGTTGAAAATCAAAATCATATATACTGTATTTATTATATAGCAGTTTATAGGCAACTCATATCAAGTTTATAGGAAACTCATTTGATTTAGAGGAATAAAATCTCCTTTAATTATGTGCATTTATTGTAATAAGCCTATATAAGCTTAGCCCCGGGGTGTAATTCAAACACCAAATTCACTCAATATTCTCTTATTTTCTCTCTTTATCCAAAGCTTGCGAGGCCAGTTCCCCCCCGCCCATCGGCGGCAACTTTTCAACAAGTGACAATGACTCTTTCGTCAACTTTTCCGTCAATCGCCGCCAACTTTTCAGGCGATACACTTTGTGCTAGTCTCCATTTAGCCCGATGATCAACCCCAAGCAACTCTCGATACTTATAAAGATTTCCTCTCTTTTAAGTTTAAATATTTTGCGTAATTTTTTTTGTACATTCATAATGCCTCTAATCACCACCTCAACATAGTTGTTTGGCTCTCTTAGGATATATTTTGCAAGATGCATTGGCCCCATCTTTATCCCAAATGATGCATTGGCCCTGTCTTTGTCCCAAATGCATTGGCCCTGTCTTTGTCCCAAATGCACTGTCCCCGTCTTCTTTCCAAATGCACTAGCATTGGCCCTTTGTCCTAAATTCACTAGCCACATCTCTGTCCGTGAAGTAGTTGCTGACCCTAGGATTCGATCTTAATCAAGAATCATTTTTTTTCCGGCAACTTTTTTTCGATCCAACCACTGTTTTCGTGGGTATCAGTTTTTATATTTTTATTTATATATTTTATTTGAGGGAGAATGTATTGTTTTCGTGTAACAAGCTAAAAGCTTATTAAGTTTTAGCTTGAGGGGGAGTGTTGAAAATCAAAATCATGTATGCTGTATTTATTATTATAGCGGTTTATAGGAAACTCCTACCAACTCATATCTGATTTAGAGGAACAAAATCTCCTTTAATTATGTGCATTTATTGTATTAAGCATATATAAGCTTAGTCCCGTGGTGTAATTCAAATACACGAATTCACTCAATATTCTCTCTTTTAACATAAATAAATAAACATTACTAGCTCAATAGGGGAGAAATAGTATCAGAGTGACAAAGAAAGCAAATTAGCAAACACCTCTGATCTAATTTGGTGCACATTATTGGGGAAAAAGGCAGCTATAGTATATATAACATTATAATCGATGGACACAAAAGGGGAGAAAGGGAAAAACATTCCACTAAATGTAGTCACTAATGAGTGATGAGAAATTATTTTTCACCAACAAATGTTATCTCTACTGTGGATGCAATGTGATCTTACAATGTAAGACCTGATCCTTTGAAGCATCAACTTGTCTCGTGAATATTCACCTTGGACAGGATACAGAGAGACCCTATTTCGTTGCACTGAGAGGTCAGACACTGGATCTGTGAGAATAATCACTTTGCTCTGGGGCATTGCGACCTACATACATTAACCATAATGTTGAATGAATGATGTTTGTCTTGTATAATTGTCAAAAAACAAGCTCTAGGCCAAAAACAATATGAATCATTTGCAATATTGAGTAATTGTACATCTAAATCAGAACACACAGCTGTATTTATATTTACATCATGTTGATACAAAAAGAATCAATCATAAATACTAATAAAATCAAATCCTTAACAATTAGCAACTCATATCAACATGTGCTATTCTAATAGTAACATGTGCTTTTTAACACTCCCCTTCAAGCTAGAGCATATATATGTCATGTGATATGTGTCAGGCTAGTTACAAATACATTCTTCAAATATATTCAACCTGAGATCCCCTAAGGGATTTTAGTGAACAAGTTTGTCAATTGACCATTGGAACTAACTAAGTTAGCTATAATATCGCCTACAAGAACCTTTTTCTCTGACAAACTGATAGACAATCTCCACGTGCTTGGTTCATTCATGAAAAACTAGGTTCAGAACCATGTGAAGGGTGCCTGCTTGTCACAAATTAATTTCATCTCGTTGATATCTCCCAATTTTAATTGTTGAAGCAATTGCTTAAGCCATGTGACTCCACAAGCTGCTGTTGCCAGGGCACAATACTCAGCCTCTTCACTGGATTCAGCAACTATGTTTTGTTTCTTACTCCTCCACGAGATTAAGTCTCCTTAAAGAAGAACATAGTACCCATAGGTAAATTTTCTATCAGATGAAGATCATGTCCAATTGGCATTGGAATAGCTAATGATTTTAGCATTGCCTTTGTCCACATAAAGCAAACCTTTACCATGTGCATTCCTAATATATCTTAGAATGTGCACCACCATGTCCCAATGGACACCACAAGGAGCATTAAGAAATTGGCTCACCCCACCTTCAAGCAAACATCGGTACCATCTGGTCCAGGAGACAAGGTTGTTAAAATCGCGATCTTCCTCGTAGGATCGCACGATTTTACACGTCAAGCACCCCTTGGTGACCTGGATCGTTGGAGTGAGATTGTAGTGGGATCACGATTTACCACGTTGAATCATGGAATTGTCAATCCCCATGAGGCGAAAAAAATCCCATTTTTTCTCCTTCGAAAACAAGTTCCCTACAATTCGCGACTTCTCTGACCTAAACCCCCATTTCGAAAATCTCTAAATAGTGCACCGCTGGAAATCCTCTTCACAACTGCCGCGATGGGTTGTTGTCGCTATCACGTTTGGGTCGCCACTCACTATCATATTTGGCTCGCATCAATACTACCGCAAATGGGTTATCAATGTCGCATTTGGGACTTAGGTCTCTCTCACTCAATCACTCTCATCTCACTCTCTGTTATGTTCTATCTTTTCTTTACCTTCTTTGGATGAACTACTGAAGGTGAGAGAGAGAGATTAGGAGAAGATTTTGAAAAGATGTGCTAAACGTGTTGTGGTACTGAAAAGGCTACTGTCTTTCTTTTTGAAATGGCTACTCTCTTTTCTTTCGAAAAGGCATTTTTTCTTTTATGGCTGATAGAGTCATGCTTTCTCAATACCATAAATCAAGCTCTTTTATTTTTTTCATTATAGAATTTTTTATGTATAATCATTCTGTGTAGATTTTTTTTCAGTAAAAAACGGTTCTTTTATTTAGTGTTTCTAAAATTATCTTTTGCTACGTATTTGACTTTTTGAACCTTATGTTATGACTTGTTATGAATATGAATTTTTAATTTAAGTTTGTTTGATGTTGTAATTTAGAGGTTATTTTCTTTATCTATATTATTTTTTAAGCATGTGAATTATATATAAATATTTTAGGTAGGAATGTAAGATCTTACGATCCTCGAGTTACGAGTTTTCAACCCTCTCTCAATCCTAGATAGAATCTGGATTTTAACAACCTTGACAGGAGGCATGGTGTCCAAATAAGGTAAGTGGGAGAGAACAGATTCGTTACCAGATATATGATTCAAAGCACTAGAGTCAAGAATATATGGACCAACGAAGGAAGATTGCGACACAAGCCACAGGATTAGCCGTGTGAGCAATAGAGGCAAGTGTGGCAGACTGCATGACAGTTTTCAGTTGTATGTGGTCATTGTACACCACAGCAAAAAGAGACCTCATCAAATACGTCAAAAGGAGCAACCTGAGCAACATTCGTGACCTTGCCCTATGGATACATCATAGTGCAGTAGTGCTCTTCGATGCGGCCAACGCATTTACAGTAAGTATATCAAGGACGAGAATAATTATTACGGAAGCCTCCGCGACCATCGTCACAATGGTGAGAAATTACTGTTGCAAAACCAACAAAAGCAAAAGGAGGCACTAGATATGTGAGATGGAATAAAAAAGCAAAACAACTAAGACGTCTTGACGGCCTTGACCTTCAAACCATGACTGAATTGCAGCAGCCCAGTTAGCATAGTTGGCAGCCCAGGTCAGTTTCTCACACACAAGGAGGGGGACAGTGGTGAAACTGATGGCAACGGAGGAATCAGAGGTGGATCCACTGGAAGACATGCTGTCAAAAGGGTGGAAGGTGGCCAGGGTTGTTGGAAGCCGCGATAGAGAGCAGGGGCTGTTGGCATGAGGAGATAGCAGGAAAGTTATGCATATGCTGAATAGAGTGGTGTGTGAGGCAAACATGCCAAGAAGAGACCGGTGCATGGCAGCATCCTGTTCAGCAGCGATTACAGGAGACTTTTCGACAAGTTCTGCACCTAGTAGGGTGGCACATTGGACTAGGAAGGAGGGAAGACTGCTGATTGGGAACTAGGGAATAAAAATAGGGGCAGCTACTATGGGGATCAGAACTGGGACTACTGATACCATCTAATGTTGGGTAATTAAACACGCATAGCTGTATTTATATTTACAATATGTTGATACAAAAAGAATCAATCATAAATGCTCATACAATCGAATGCCTAACTATTAGCAACTCGTATCAACATGCACTATTCTAATATTAACATATTCCTTTTAACACCATTTAAAAGTTAAATACCAAATATTTGAACCTTGTACAAAAATTAATCCTTAATTTGAGGATAAAAAACACAATAAAAACAAATATAATGTAAAATCTGGGTCAGAATTTATGAAAACTCAGTATAGTTTGTAATTGTACACACACAGAGTACAAAAGGTATATATACTATCAAATCACTCAAGCTACCCTTGTTACCTACCCATTGAAATTTATCAGTAGCCAAATGTTGACAAGGATGTATGACATTTGGGAGCATGTGGCAGAACAACTAGTGCCAAGGTAGGAAAAGGTGAAAAACTCATGAAGACAAGAATATTCCACTATTTCAAGTTGATAAACCACAAAAGTATAAAATCATAGACAAAGGCAACCCACTTACTCTATGACTACAAAGTAAAGAAACAATATACACAATACGAGTGCTAGCAACACATTCTAATACACTCTCTACTATTGGTTAAAATTTATTGGAAATTATAAAGTCATGAGGGAAACTCATTAAATAAAAAGTGAGACCCACAAAATTTTGTGATTTCCAACAAATTTCAGCCACTAATAAAGTGTGTCAAAAAGAGTGTGCTGCTAGCATTTCTCATATACACAATAATCAAAGGCAATAAGCTCTTTACAGTGAGACAAACCCACAATTTTTATTCAATATTTACCTGAATGAAGTTAATGAAGACATTCAACAAAGCCATGGACCTGCCCAACTTATTATATGAAGCATTGCCAACAATTGTGTTTGATGATTTATCGTCTACATCATTGAGGGAAGAATTATAAATGGCAAAGACAGTGACAAATGTGATACTTCCATCCACACCTGATCGGCTGTTAGAAGAATGGGTCCTATTAAGAGCTTTTGTCCCTGTGAATTGAGAATTTGTAAATGCATTATAAGAATCAATTGAAAAAAAAAATGAACATGAAAATTACGAGGAAGTGCAAAACCTCCTGAATATATATATAGATAAAATCATTCAGACCTTTTAAGAAAATACAATAATTATTAGATGAAATTGCAGTTTCATGTTCATCTAGATTATTAAACTTATGGAAAGAAAAGAATCCTCAGATACACTATTACTGTGGGGATAAACATACATGAACCAATGAGAGGAAATTGCAAACATGCAGAAATAAATATCTCCAAAATAAGATTAATGGCAAATTAAGGTAATCCTACAAACTTATGCCAAAAAATTTTGGGCACATGATCTAAATTGGAAGTCCAATGTGAAGTATAAAAATAACTTAACACATTAATAATACCCAATTCATAACAAGTCACGTTGGAAAATATTTGCGTTGGGTATAAAATTTTTCATTTTGTTAAATAATAAAAGGAAAATAACCCAAGTAGAGAAAACAATTGCAGACAATCCATAATAACGTGCAAATAACATAAGCAATTTTGTAATTAACAATCAATTTTAAAAAAATAGTGTGAACGCAACCAATAATTACCCATTCCCAACTTCAAAATTCAGTGACAAGTAAAATCAACATGGTAACATACTAGAGGCAATGGTGCTTTAAACCCTCTAGTCCTTTTTATAAGGCATCTTTAAATGAATTACACAGACCAATAAAAGTAGTTAAGGTTTTCCTGATTTTTTTTAAAAAGTACAGCATGCCAATTTTACCCTTATTTAATATCATTGAACTTAATATCTCTATCAACATTTTAATTTTGAAAATTTTCTCCTTCCCTTGCTGATTTTAGTTTTTGGTTCCCACCAACTCCATTTATTAAGGGCAAATACGGAAGAGGGGGGGAGCAGGGGGTGAGAAAAAGCTGCTTCATAGAATCATAGGAATTGTAAAGTGCCTTATAATAAGGACCACCAAAAGCTTATAGATGGTGCCTTATGAAAAGAATCAGAGGGAGTACATTGATGTTAACTCTTAACACCACTAGGGTTTGAGGGTTTATCAGTTAATTAGATAATTAAATTTTTTTCCTTAATTACATAAATAAAATTAAATAAAATATAAAAGATCGTCTAGGCTCTAGCATCTGATATTATCTGTAAGATGATATATAAGGTTTTTGAGAAAAAAAAAAAAACTAATATCTATTAACATTTGTGAATGCTAAATGACCTAACTCCCGAATATAAATTTCACAATGTTACTAACACATTTAAAGCAAGTTACCATACTTGTCGAATATCAGTGAGTGGTGGGTTTATCTCAATAGCATTATTTGATACGAGAAAAGATTCTGAGACAACCCTACTCAGAATAATATGATTCTGAGCAAACATTTCAAGAATCAAGAACATAATTCAAATAACTTTTATAAAGAGATAAAAAGAACCTTGGCATTGCAAACGATTTGACAAGCCTTGTCCAACAGCAGGACCTAGAACCAAATGATCAAATTTCTTGTTTAGTTGCTTGTGGGGTTCCTCCATTTTTGAGTTTTTGTGCAACTCCATGACTGATAAAAACAACTAGGTTAATTTATTATGCTCCAATCAAACAGAAAAAAATTATACTTAAAAAAAAGAAAAGGGAGCGCCCACCAGAAAACAGATGAGTAAGGAGGAAAATCAAAGGAAGAGCAAAAACAAAACGATGCCACCCACTGAATATTTTCATGGCTGATAAATGTTCACTTGAATACAAATACCGAGCAAAAAAGAGGAAGAAACTTATGTCCTGAAATCACATGCACTTCAGCTGCACAGATAATACAAAATGAACTTAGAATGGTGCTTTAGAAACAGCAAAATCACATACGGACAGGAAAAAGATGAAAGAAATGAGGCAAAATTTTCCATTCACAAATTATATAGTTAGGCCAGCAAAAAAGAAAAATTATACAGCTGAAAACTTGTGAGAATCATGCAAATTTCAGACTGTTGGTAAGCCGCCTTAATTGCAGTCACCCCTAGCCCGCCTTAGTTGCAGCCTCTTTGGGAGCTGCCTTAATTGCAGCCTCAAAGGTAGTAATTTAATCTCACATCGACTAGAAATATGGCTTAAATAAAGCTCTTATAAAGCTTGGACAGTCCTCACCTTACAAGCTGATTTTGTGAGATTGAATTGGGCCCTAAACCCAAATGCTAAGATGGTATCAGATCCTATCCTAGCAATTGTCGTTGGGTCTATTGGGCCACCCATTATCGGACCACCCGCATATGTCCAGCCCTGCAAACTTCACACTCGAGATGTCCAGTTCTCGACAAGAAGGGTTTGTTTAAGATCCCAAATTGACTAGTGATATGATCAAAATAGTATATGTAAGTGAGGCCAACCCTCACCCCTTAAGCTAACTTTGGGGGTTAAGTTAGGCCCAAAACCCCAAATTATAAGATGGTATCAGAGCCTATTTTATATTTATTGTTAGGCCACTTGCATTTGCCACACTCCAAGGCAGTAGTCCTAGGCGTGAAGGGGAGTATTGGAAAGCCCCCTTAATTGTAGTCACCTAGCCTGCCTTAGCTGCGGCCTCTTTGGGGCCTACCTTAATTGCATCATCAAGGGTGGTGGTTTAGTCCCACATTGACTAGAGAAATAGCTTAAATAAAGCTCTTATAAAGCTTGGCAGTTCTCACCTTACAAGCTAATTTTGTGGATTATCCACATCATCAGTGTATTCAACAATAATTGTCATATCCTTGACTGGGTCATCAACCTCAATAGTATACCCTTCACATGAATCATAAACAACCATAAAGGGAGGGAAACCTTTTCTTTTTTCATTTTTCTTTTTCTCATTACCCTTCTTTCATATCCATAGTTCACACCATTCTCATTTCCCTCTCCAGCTTAGGAAAACTGTTTCCTCGAAAATTCCAATTCTACCTTCACGGCTTCTCAAATTTCTAAATCCGCCATGGCTCTTGCCACCTCGTCTCCGTCAACTCAAAGGCAAGTCAGCTTCAGTTGGCACACGCAAGCGCCAAGCCGCGGCTCTTGCACAACTCACCTCATTTTAGAGTATCGATTGCTAACAATGATAATGGCACCCATGCCGTACACAGTGGTGGAGAGAGAAAGCTATAGCGACCTCACTTGCGAGAAATGTAGCTCCAATGAGGTGCCAAAGGAGCTGCTTCTGTGAGACAAAGGCTTCCACATGAAATTCGTGAAGCCAATCGTTGTGAAGGTTTCGATTGGATTGTGGCTTTGCCCTAAGTGTTAGGGAGAGAAGCGAGGGAGGACTTTCTCTCAAAAGAAACTAATCAATTTCTTCTGGATTCGAAGGAGTTATGGTGATGTTGATGACAGGCTTTCTTCTCAAGATGCTACGAAGCGTCAAAAATGTTCGGCACCTCTGGTATTACATAAAGAAAAGAGGGGATTGTTACCATTTGTTCCTACAAAAGATCCTGCCCAAAAATTGAAACAGATGGGTTTCCTTACTTCTGCTTTAACAACATTAAATATGGAATTCAGTGATCACCTCACATGCTTGCCTGGAATGGCTCCTAGATCTGCAAATCAAGCCGTATTAGAAAATGGTGGCATGCAAATTCTTTCCAAGGAAGAAATGGAGACTTTCGAACACTTCAATGCTATGCCTAAAAGATGTGAATTCCCTCCCATTTATGGTTGTTTATGATTCATGTGAAGGATATACTGTTGAGGCTGATGACTTAATCAAAGATATGACAATTATTGCTGAATACACTAGCGATGTGGATAACTCACAAAATCGGCTTGTAAGGTGAGGATTGCCCAAGCTTTATAAGAACTCTATTTAAGTCATATCTCTAGTCGATGTGGGACTAAACAACCACCCTTAAGGCTGCAATTAAAGCAACCTCCAAAAAGGCCCCAACTAAGGCAGGCTAGGGTTGACTACAATAAAGGCGGCTTTCTAACACTCCCCCTCACAACCAGGGCTACCACCCTAAAGCGTGGCAAATGCAGGTGGCTCCACAATATATCTAGAATAGGCTTTAATACTATCTTACAATTTGGGTTTGGACCTTCTCAACACCAAAAGCTAACTCAAGAGGTGAAAGTTGCCCCCTATTTATATACATTATTTTGATCATATCACTAGTCAATTTGGGATCTCTAATAGAAAAATTATAAATAAACAAATTTATATTAGATCTAAAAGTGGCTAGTTGTAATTTAGCTCCACCAAAATAGACTACCCAGGCACAGCCCATTGACCATCACACACCAGCCTTAAATGGACAGGATTAGGCTAGTTGACAATTAATCCTAACTCCTAACCCACTTGAAAATGACTAGGTGATTATATGATTCATATGATTTCTTTTCAACTTAATTATTTATTTTGCAATATGTAGCAACAAAGAACTCACCCTTAGTTTAAAATGGCAATCTTATCATCCTATGATAACACAAGAAGGAGAAATGAATACTAATCAAGCTCCCAAAAATTGCACAAGATACTCAATACTAGTTATCCTGAGTTCCAAGGCTGACCCCAAAACCTCTATAGTGGAATAGCAGAAAGAGAGATGACCACTATTGATAAGCACCTAAGTCCTCGGGGAACCCTCCCCTAAAAGCTAGCTGTTAGGAGGGAGAACCAAGCCACTTAAATACTCCATCAAGCATCTCATACTACTCGATGTGGGACTTAAGCACCCCAAAATACCCAAGTCCCTACCATAGCACCGCCCTTGAGAGTTGACGTCTCGGCAGCCCACACTCTACAACATTTCACTCAGTGACACTTCACAACTTCCTCATTGGTCAGCACCCTCCACCGGTCAGAACCCTCCCTATGTAGCCTTTTTCGAGACACCGACAACTAGCTCTAATAAGCACCTAAGTATTTGGGAAACCTTCCCTTAAAAGCTAGTTGTTAAGGGGAGAGAACCAAACCACTTAAATACTCTATCGAGCATCCCATACTACTCGACGTGGAACTTAGGCACCCCATAATAAACAAGTCCCTATCAACTATTAAGAAATTTCCAGATACAAATTAAATAATTATACATACATATATATATATATATATATATAGGCTAACATATATTTTTGGTCCTTTATTTTTTTATTAAAATTTATTTTGGTCCTTTATCTTTTAAAAGATTAATTTTGGTCTTTTAACTCTTAAATTTAAGTTAATGTTGTCCTTCCAAAACAATGATGGTTTTTATTTTAGGACACAATTTTGAATCCTTTTTTGACTGATTCAAGACATGAAACTTGTCCCATTAGATTCACCTACATGAAAACTAATGAAGGATTCATGTAGGTAAATCTAATGGAACAAGTTTCACATCTTGAATCAGTCAAAAAAAGATTCAAAATCATGCCTTGAAGTTGAAAATGATCATTGTTTCGGATATTAACTCAAATTTGAGAGTTGAAGGACCAAAATGAGTTTTTAAAAGATAAAAAACCAAAATAAATTTTGGTAAAAAGATAAAGGACCAAATATATATATATATATATGCACTCAAAAATAAAAAATACCCATAAATAATGACATATTCATAATTAATAATTAAAAGACATAGTTTTAAGGTAAACATAGAAGTTAATAACAACAAGAGTTAAGTAAAATAAAAGGAAAAAAAAAATACTACAAGAGAGGGCAACGTAATGTACTTAAGGTTACCAATCTAAACACAATGGTGAAAGAAAGAATGTAAAACAAAACATAAGACTCCTCTTTGACGTGAACAAAACAAACCCAAAGGATCGAGATGTGAATAGAGAGAGACCAGAGAACGATGTTCCAGAATTCTAGTGTGTGGGTTGGCTGGAAACTCCATTGAAGTGCCATGGATTGACTGGAAATTCCATTAGAGTGCCATGGGTTGGCCAAAAATAAAGCTGGGAGCTCCAAGTCAGATGGTTTACGTCAAAGAGAGAAAAGACCAACTTCATTTAGCTTTTGAATGTAGTGGAAGTGGGAAAATAGGTTAAGATGAAATAAAATGGGGTGAAATCCCAAGAGTGCCCCCCTTAAAAAACACCAAACGTCGTCGTTTGAAGGGCAAAAGAAAAAGGAGTTTCGTCTCTGAGCCAATAGTGATCAAGATGGCCGCAATAGCATCCGCAATTCACACTACTCCAAGCATGACATCAAACTATGACGCAGCAAGGTTCCATGGAGCATCCCATAGCTACGACGCTCTGCAACACCACTATAGTGCACAATTCACTACTCCAATAGTCAATGCCTACACCCACAATATTTACTTTTTTTTTTTTTTTGGTCATGTTAGAGATCTCACATTGACTAATGATATGACCAAACAAGTGTATATAAGTGGGGGGCAATCGTCACCTTACAAGCCAATTTTGTAAGGTTGAGTTAAGCCCAAACCCACATTCTAAGATGGTATCAAAGTCTATCCTAGCGATTGTTGTTGAGTCTATCGGGCCACACGCTATCGGGCCGTTATCAGACTCCCTGCAAATGTCTAGTCCTACAAACTTCACACTCGATATGTCCAGTCTTCGGCGTGAGAGGGGTGTGTTGGAGATCCCACATCGACTAGTGATATGGCCACATAAGTATATATAAGTGGGGGACAACCCTTACCCTACAAGCTGGTTCTGTAAGGTTAAGTTAGACTCAAACCCACATTCTAAAATGATATCAAAGCCTATCCTAGCGATTGTTGTTGGGTCTATCGGACCACACGCTATTAGACCGTTATCGGACCACTCGCAGAAGTCCAGTCCTACAAACTTCACGCTCGAGATATCCAGTCCTCGGCATGAGGGGTGTGTGTTGGAGATCCCACATCGACTAGTGATATGGCTTGTAAGGTGAAGGTTGCCTCTCACTTATATACACTTGTTTGGCCATATCACTAGTCGATGTAGGATCTCCAACACATCCCACTCACGTCGAGGACTGGACATCTCGAGCGTGAAGTTTGCAGGACTAGACATCTGCCGGTGGTCTGATAACTGCCCAATAGTGTGTAGCCTGATAGACCCGACAACAATCGCTAGGATAGGTTCTGATACTATCTTAGAATGTGGGTTTGGACCTAACTCAACCTTACAAAACCGGCCAACCCTCACCTTACAAGCTGGTTTTGTGAGGTTGAGTTAGGTTCAAACCCACATTCTAAAATGGTATTAGAGCCTATCCTAGCGATTATTGTTGGGTCTATCAGGTCACATGCTATTAAGCCGTTATCAGACCACCCGCAGATGTCCAGTCTTGCAAACTTCACGCTCGAGATGTCCAGTCCTCAGCATGAGAGGGGTATGTTGGAGATCCCACGTCGACTAGTGATATGGCCAAACAAGTGTATATAAATAAGGGGCAACCCTCACCTTACAAACCGGTTTTGTAAGGTTGAGTTAGGCCCAAACCCATATTCTAAGATGGTATCAAAACCTATCATAGCGATTGTTGTTAGGTCTATCAGGCCACCCGCTATCGGGCCGTTATCGGACCACCCGCAGATGTCTAATCTTCTAAACTTCATGCTCGAGATGTTCAGTCCTCGACGTGAGGAGGGTGTGTTGGAGATCCCACATTGACTAATGATATGGCCAAACAAGTGTATATAAGTAGGGGACAACCCTCACCTTACGAGCCGGTTTTGTAAGGTTGAGTTAAGCCCAAACCCACATTCTAATAGGTCACTATTGTAGCATTTGAAGTAGTAAATCTTGCATAATGATAACTCCAACAACAGTAACACTATAGTAGTGTAGCAGATCAGGCAGCGTCAGCCACACCAATGATTGTAAATGCAAATAATTTTTAATACTTTAAACACATAATAGATAATAGATGCATAGGACTCAAAGTACTCAAAATTTATGACATAACAACCATCATTAATCTGAATCATAACTAATAACATGTCAATAACATAGGCAGGAAATCTTGCCAAACAAAGGTTGGAGAAGCAGCCAAAAACAGAGGAGGTCCAACTCAGCTTCCGACAGAAGCTGTGATGACTAGACTGGAGTTGGAAAATATCTCCTATTTGGGGGCTGTATGTTTTCTGTTCATAATTAGGATTTAACTAATATATTTTCTTATTTGTTTTCCAGTTTTCTCAATTTCTTTAAATTTACTGAGAATTTCCTCAAGCAAATCCAAAATCTTTTCTTCCCTTTCAAGACATGAAAAAGCAAAGGCTGACAGATTTCACCAAGCATAATGGGTGGATTGCAGAATAGAAACATTGGAACAGCCCTTCTCTGGGTGCAATAAAACACAAGGAACTAACCACGACATGCTTCAGATGTATGCAATTGCGATGAGTGAAGGAGGAAAATAAGCCCCTCAATCAGCCGTACATGGCCAAAATTCAACATGGGCAAACAGAGATTTTGTCCCTCAGACAAATTGTAGCCCCAACAGACACAATGTGGTCCACAATCAGCCACCATAGTGGCTGCAACTCACATAACACTTAAGCTCATCTAGGAATGGCAGACATCCGCTCCACCCTGCTGTGATTGTCTGATCGATAACTCCAGTAGCATTAGTGCCACTGCCAACAAGCATAAATTTACAAGACATTGTGTAATAAAAATTTAAAAACAATACATTTATATTATGGAAATTAAGTTCATACATTAGCACTTGAACTTGCAATCAATATTTTTTGAAGTAAACATTTTAACAATCAATATTTTGAAAATCAGACTTGATTGATATGTTAAAAAGTTTGAACGGAAACTACTTCTGGTTCAATAGCTAAGCTTCAACTTCATGATCATCCGCCAAATCAGCTTGTTAACTTCATGATCATCCACTAAATCAGCTTGTTCATAGTGCTTCTATGTTTTGCTCATAAGATTAATGTACCAATATCTGATACCCACCAATGGATGTTTCTTAACCAAAAAATCTTTTCTATAAGCCTCTCTAAGTACAACAGTCTGAGTCCTAATCTTATTGGAAATGTAAAATATACCAGGATGATGAACCAAAGCCTTCTTAAATCTCAAGGCCAACCCTAAACAATCTCCAAAACAAAGCAAATTCTCTCTCTCTGTCTTCTTTGACACAAGAAGAGAAAGCAACTCGTGCAAAATTGCCACTGTCCACTTCTCTGCTTGGTCACTATTTGAGTCAAGATGAAAAGCATCTTCATATGGAGAAACATAAGGCAACTTTTGCCAATTCTCAACCCAAGTCTTCACCCTCTTCTCTAAATCAAAACCTTTTGGCAAAAATATGGGAAATGCAATATCATGCCTTCTTTTATCTCCACTATAGCCCAAGCTCATTGCCCTCTTTTCTAACTCAGACACAGAAAGCCCTTTTCTCCATGAAACAACCTCTAAAGCAAGCAATTCTTTTCCAGATGATGGATCTTCCACAACACAAACATTAAAGTAATCAGGGTAATCAGCCAAAAGGGTCATCACATAATCATGAGGAAGTCCCAGATCCCATTTTAGTTTCTCAATTACATAAAGAGGCAATTTTGTCATGCCAGCAAGCATTAGAAGCCTTGCAAGCCTCTGAACAGTGTCTTCACGATTAGTGGGAGAGTCATGAACAGCCATTTCTTCATTGTGGAGGGAAAAGGCTTGAGGAGTGAGCTTGACAACTGGAGGAAGACCAGGACCAGGTTGGAATTGTGTGAAAACACAATGATATTTGTCAATGAATTTGGTAGTTGTAGTGGGAAGGTTGAGGGAAGCTTTTAGTTGAGAAGCAGTATAGATGGGGAGAGATTTGGAAGGAGATGAAATGATTTGGTTCTTGAGGGAAATTGTCTGTTTGAGATCTTTCTCTTTCAGGACTGCAGTATCAAGATATGGGTCTCGGACCCATTTGACCTTCGCATTCACAAAAGTCCTAATATGGTTGAACAGGTGTGGATGTTTGGAGGAAAGAGCCATGAACAACCAGCTCACTACCCTGTAAAGGGGAAACACTCTGTCATAGGGTAAAAATTCTTCTATAGACTTACTCTCTAACTTGTGTAGACTAAAATAATAAAGTATTGAATATAATGGTCATTAAATAAAAAAAAAATATATTACGCATAAATTTATGTGCTCAACAACTATTTTCTTACATCTAAAATAATGATATATTAGGCAGTCAATCTTTTATTGGCTTAGTCTATACTCTGCACAGCTTGTGTAACGGTAGACTAAGTCTAGATTTTCTTATCATAAGAGAGGTAATGTAAACAGGTGAAAGGAATGAGATTTATTGTCAGTCTTAAATTCATATTTCTAATATTTGAAATTTGTGTCCGTGTTGGATTAAGTCACAACTCACAATTAGATTACTCCAAAACACAAATGGGAATCCGATTAAAATTATTCTTCGAAATTCTAATGCCCATAAGAAACACAAAATATATGTGCAATTCCAGAAAGAAGACAAAAATTGGAGCTGGGAATATATATAAATTAATGAGTAAATAGTGTATACACTGACTGTGTAAAGAATTTTTACATTATCATCTAATTATAAACAAGTTTGTTGAATAACTATCTTCAAAGTCATCGTAACGATGATTTCAGACGGTACAACTACTATTTTCTTACATCCACAGAAGTCATATCAACCATCTATAAACAATACAATCATTGCTTAGTTCAATGAAAATCAAGTTGTGATAAATTATCAGCAATAACTACGCAGCCCACGCCACAAGAAGACTCTCCAATCAATCCCAGTTATCAGCAATGCCTATAATTTTTATTTTTTTTCAACATTAAAAAGAAATCCACTTACATGCAGAAAACATCCAATTTTAGTTTAATCTGTTTCCCAAATTTCTCATAAATAAAATATCAAAACCATCGATCATACATGTGCATTAAGCAGTTCTGTGCGTCAACAAACTCTACTATCCAAAAAATTAAAAAAAAAAAAACTAAAAACTATCTGAAAAGAAAAGAAGCATTTTAGAAATGTTCTATGAAAGCATTCAAAGAACACTAAGAACGGAAAATTCGGAGCAATTCATAGGCAAACGGAGACGCGCGAAACACGAAAAATGGATGCGTTGGATGGAGAAGTGAAGAATGGAACAGATCTCAAATAAATGAAGAAAAGTACCTGAATGAGAAAGAGATCACAGCATCGAAGTGGAAGAAGAAGAAGGAGAAAAATACGATGTGTAACGAGAGAACACTGAAAATTATGCTTCCTTTCCTGTTCAATCTTAAAACGCAGACAAAGATTGTCGCTCTCGCCTCTCTGGAAACTTGTTATTATAGGACTGTGCGTTTCGCTCGTGAAGTGAGTCAAGGGTGTAAGCATGCATGGACTACGAACCCCATATAGCCCAAAGTACAAGCCCAGTGATTCGGTCTAGCCCAATAACTCGTTTCCCAAATCGAAAGCTATCTTACCAAAAAATAAAAAAGGAATTGTAAAAGGTAATAGTTATCATTTTTAATTTGACAGTTTTTTCTATTTATTAAAAATTAAAATTAGTCATATTATTAATGAATATAATATAAATTCTTAAAGAACTAAAAATATTTTAATTGACCCATGGTTTAAAAGGAGTTTCAACCAATATTTCTCAAGTAATAAAAGTATCGCCAACAGGTGGTCTAAACTTGACTAAGGAGAAAATATCTAATTTTATTGTCTTCAAGCAAAACTTTAACATTTATTTTAGTGTTTAAAATGTAATTATTAATATTTAGTTTATGTTTAAATTAATATACTTTAACACGATCAAAATTTTACAAGGAGAGATTAAAAAAAAGTAATTTATTTCCTAAGAATCTTTTTAAATTTTTTTTCCCTAACAAGCTAAACTATTTAGTATTTACATTTTAGGGATCATATGCGAGTTTCTTTTTTTTTATGTGAAATCATGTGTTCCATTTTTTTACGCTCTTTTTTTTTTCAAATTAAAGTACAAAATATTGTTCTTTATTTGTGGAAGAAACTTACTCAAATGATTATAATATGCCTTAATGAAGAGGAAACAATACATTGATTTTTTTTTCCTTTTTGCATTATAATCATCAACCAATAGTTAAAGATTAATTTATTGCACGCATAAAGATTATCAAAGTGCATATTATCCCTCTCAATAATTTTTTTTCTAAACACTTAAGTAGGAATCAACTTTTGTCACAACAAAGTTAAAGAATTTAACTATCTATCAATTATGTCACCATTTGGGTGTGTTTAGAAACTAGTTCAGTTCAACTAAACATCAATCCATTTTTGAAGTTCTTTTTACGTTTGTACATTGAAATTTGAAAAATTTCCTTTCGACATGGTCCAAATAGGTTTCCAAGCACAAACTTAATTGGTGGATATCATCTCTTGTTAACTTTTATCATCTTTATTTTTACTGTTTAGAAAAGGTTAAATACTTTGGTGGCCTTTGGTCAACGAAATGAACACTAAGATAATTAGATGAAGTGTCACATGCGTGATTCATTGGTAGAAATTTGGAGCTAAGTTCACTGTTATTACATACTTACGTTTTGGCATAAGTTTACATGTAAGCCACACTTTGCACAATTTTTCGTAGAAACCACCTCCTGACGCTCCAAAACTAAGTAGCAACCATCCAAAACAACTCAGAATTATTCAATGATAAAGTTTGTAGTTCCATGTAAGTTTTAATCTTTATAAAAACAAAAATTAACTGTTTCCATTTATCTAATTTTCTACATATTTCTAATTTGCTTTATATTCTTTTTATACACAATACTCAAGTTCTTCATAAAATTGTACGTCAAAATTCGAAAATCACCTCAGAATTTAGAAGCAAGGAAAACATGCAATTCTTTGGCAATGATTATTAGGAATTCACACTCACCAAAAAAAAAATGAATTTACAAGAATTTAATTTATATTTACTATCAGTTTAAAATATATATATATATATAAAATAATATTTAACTTTATCATGTTACACATTCATTAATACAATAGGTACCATCTGAATCCGGCAATTCAACATCAATACTAAACAGCCAATTGGCCTCCGATCGAGGAGGTTTGCCGCGTACAACTTGGCCTAACATAAATCATGTAATTGGGAAACTAGCATAATAAGGGAAACTAGGTATCAAATCTCGGAGATAAAGACGAGAATATCTGGCAATATTGGTAAGGCATATCTCACCACATATGCGAACTACATGCACACTTTCTAACCCTAATTGATTGATAATCCCTAAACCCTGCATGATCCATGACCTCCCCTGACTTGAACATCAAAGTGTCTTTGCAGGTACCCCTCCACTGGCATGATCTTGGCGCAAGGAAGGAGAAGTATCGCACAACGAAGGGAAGTAGGTTGAAGCTACAATGATTCTAGGTAGGAGGAACACATTCGAGCAAAAAGACCAGATTCAGCAGGAACATTTTGGCACCCATTGTGAGGCCGAGGCGAATTGTCTCTCGACCATTACTTTTTTGTGATAGTGAGAAGTAGGAGCATAACGACAGATGATCAAGGCAATGGCACGGGGCCATCACTGGAAAATCAACCTTTGATCCAAGCCTGTGCTAGGAGATGGCGGACAGATTACGAAAAGAGAATGCTGAGATCCGTAAACAATTGGAGAAGGAAAGCCAGTAGAATCAGACAGCCCACGAGGAGATAGAAGAGTCTGAACACCACGCACAGTGCTCTCGTGCCAAAACCAGCCGCCAACTTGAGACATACAAGAAAATGCCAATAGACTCACAGCCAAGAACCATGACTAAATCGCGACCCTTACGATGGGAGGCTCAGTTCGGAGGCATCCCTTTGTAGATAGCATCATGGAGACTCCCCTTCTGCCTGGTTGGAAGAATCTGAACCTTGACCGTTATGATAGGACGACCGACCTGGATGAAAACATCAATGCCTACACCACCCAGGTAAATCTATTCACTAATGATGATGCTACCTTGTGTCGTGTTTTCCTAACCTCCCTTAAGGGAACGGCCCTGAATTGGTATCCTCAGCTACCGCCGAATTCGATTGATTATTTTGCTACACTTATTACGAGCTTTGGAGTGTAATATGCAACTAATAGACTGCGCCATCTCACTTCGATCGCCTTAGTGAACCTGAGATAAGAGGATGACGAACCCCTCAAGATATTTATGGAGTGATTTGCGAGAATCTTAGTGAAGATTCAAGATCGGAACCCTGAGGTGGCCCTACACTCGATGATCATGGCCTTAAAACCTAGGCAGAATATGGCCTAAAATAGCCTGTGCAAGAAGCCACCAGCTGATATGGACGAAAACCGAGCCCAAGCTGCAGGCTACATCCAAATGGAAGAAATGGCAAATTTCTGACACCAAGTCCGAGCAAGGATGCACAAGAATGTAAATGAACGAAAGAAGCCTAAGTTCAACTGAGAGAAGAAACAGAAGGTAGAAAGAGGGCTTACTGGTCCCAAATACGACCATTATATTTTCCTCACCACTAGTCGAGCCCGAATTATAGAGGAAGCCTGTAGTACGAAATTGTTGCAATTACCGCCGAAGAGCTGTTCCCCGGAAGGTGCAGACCGGAATAAACACTACCAGTACCATGGATATTATGGACAATCAACGAAGAAGTACTAGACCTTCCTCGATAAATTGAAGAATTGATCCAGGTCGGACACCTATAGAACCATGCTAAGAGAACAAATGGTGGTTGAGATGGGGCTCAGAACCTATATAGAGGTCAAAAGGGTGGACGAGCTGACAAAAAACCCATGGGGAATGATGAAAGGTGAAACCCAACCCCCCTGCCCCGGGAGGGAGCTAATACTTGCTTAAGAGAAGTTATCAACACAATTGTAGGAGGATTCACAGGAGGAGGATATAGTAGCTCTCCAAGGAAGCGCCTTCTGAGGGCAGTCCATCGGTAAATACTATAGGAAAATTCTTAAAGAAACATCCCCCGATAACATTCATTGATGCCGATTTCTAGGGACTAGATCCCAAGCAGGATGATCTGGTTGTCATTACGGTGGAAGTTGCGAACTTTACCGTGAAAAAAGCTTTGATGGACTAGGGAAACTCTGGCGACATCCTTTATATGAACACGTTCAAGAAATTGGAGATCCTAGAGAATTTGACACAACCATACCTAGCGTAGTTGGTAGGATTTGCTGGTGAGCGAGTAGATACTCAGGAATACATTGATTTGCCCACCACCTTTGGTGATGAAACGGCCTCCCGTACCATCATAGTGATATACTTATTGGTAAACGCTGATAATTCATACAACATCCTGGTCGGCTGGTCGGCCCTAAACCAATTAGGAGCAGTAGTCTCCACCCTGCACCTTGCGATGAAGTTTTCCTCCACAACAAGTTAGATCATAACACTCAGGGTAGACCAAAAAACATCTAAGGAATGTTATGCGGAGAGTTTAAATGTAAGGAAAAGAGAGTTAAAGTTGAGTGGAAGGCTAGTATGCTCTCACTACACCAAAATCGGCATTTAGTGGCGGTTTATTTTATTGTATACCGACGATTTTAACTGCCGCTAAACCGACTACTAGCGGTTCACAAACCACCGTAAAAACTGCCGCCACTAATCCATACAATGTTGTTTTTACGCAATCGCTGGAATAACTACCGGCAGGTGAGAAACAGAATGCTGGCAGTTCTACAACCGCACTAAGTAATAAGATGTTGGCGGTTGTGTAACTGCCGCTAAGCAATGGGATGCTGGCAGTTTAAAAACCACCAATAAGTGGTAACTTAGTCAAACAAAAAAATATCAAATACAAATATATTTATACTACTATAATAAAAAAAATGTATTTATAGTATATTAAAGCCTTATTACCATTATCATTTTGAAATAAATCTCTATATATACAACATATTTGACTCCTCTAAAATGGTAAATGAAATTTGGAAGGCAAAATAAAAACCATAACAGTTGATTAAAAAATTCATAAATGTGTATAATAAATTATTAAGTAAAAATATCAACCACTATCACTAGGTGAACTAACTTCTAGCTTAAGAAAATGTGAACTAAAGTAGGCTTCATTCTCATTGTTCATCTTCATAAGATGATCTTGTTTCATTGCTCATTGGCAAACTTTCAATGATCTTCATAAAATGATTCTTTGTCCTTGAGAAATCTCTATTGCACAACCCCTTGTTAAGTATGTCAATGAACATGATTGCAATGAAATTTTAGCAACTTGTTGATATTCAAGATCTGCCATTATGTACATAAGCTCCTCACTGAAATCAATATCTTCCTGTGAAAATACAAAAAATAGAAATGTATAATTATAATGGTAAACAATGTACATAATGATAATGGTGAACAAAAAACAACCAATGTAACACAAGCTACACTAGAAGATCCAAGATTACCAACAATTTTACTAGAGGGAAAAAAGGTTATACAAGGATTTCAATTTTAAAACAGATCAAGATATATTAGTAAGTCCCTTGGGCCTGTAATTTCTGGGAAGAGAATCATGCCATCAACGTGAATATACCATGACAAGTAAAAAACAATAATTAAAATAAAGAAATTAAAGAAAGAAAACAAATAATCAATTTTAAATAGTGAACCAAAATGAGCACATAATTGTTGGAGTGCTTGATTTAGAAGTTGCACATAATTGTTACTAAGCCTTAGATCACACCATGAAGAAAAGGTAAGAAATTATGAGTCACCCAAACCTTTTTCTTACAAATTAGTGATTTGCAAAAAAGGAAGCTAGTAGCAGGCATTATAGCATATTAAAATATTAGAAAACTATGTAAGGGGATTTTTTCCTCCAAAAGTGCAATGTAAGAACTTGCAACTTAGCTACCAAGTTAGGTAGATGGCACATACTGTAATGATATGAGTTATATATAGTAAAAATGCAAGCTTGACATTTCATGTGTAGAACCTTCCATTGAGTGTTGTCTCACATGTTTTGTTAGGCTATTTATTGTTATAATTACAACTAGAAATGGAATATAATGGTTTTACATGGATTTATCAAGACCATATTTGGCATTGTTTTAATTTGAGAATGGGCAGTTCATAGTTTAGAACTTCTAATGCTTCTAATGTGGTGAGCTTCAAAAGGAAACTCAGAACAATCAGGGAAGAAACAAAAAGAAATTAGGCAATAACTAAGATTATAAATGAAAATATAGCATGTATGAGAGACATGCCTGTTTCAGGAATGAAACTATAGCCTTCTATTCAGGTATCAATTGAGAAAGAATCTGTGAGTGAATTCTGACTCGAGTGAATGCTGTAACAGCTTCTTTACTTTGGAATTCACCTTCTCCGATGCCATATTTCTCCTTGTTCTTATAAATCTCATCAATGCGGCTCTTTATCCTCTCTATCTCAGCGTTGACTTTGTGAAGCACCATGAATCGTTCTTTGAAGTGGAATAATTTGCTTGGTGAGTTTCTGGTTTTGTGGTTGGTGACATTGGCAATGTAGGTGTCAACCACATCCTCAACTTCGTGGGCCACATCTTCCCCTCAAAGCTCTTGAAGAAGATAGCTATAAACTTGAGCTCATTGCATGGTGAGTTGATTTTGTCCTCGATGCCAAAAAGCAATTTTAATTCATCCTCAAGAAGCTGTGACAAGTTTTGTAGCAGAAAGGCAACAACATTATCTGCCATTTTTGTGAAACAGGGAACCTTGTGTGCAAACTAAAGGGAGTTTGGTGACATAATATAAAGAAAGAATGGAGGATAACTAGCTCTCTAGTAAGCAACAATGAAGTAATTACAAACAATTTTACATTATTAATAGCAGTAGCTGAGTAGCTGCGTTCAAAGTTAATACGTCTAGACTGACATTTCTATCCACATTTTTAAATTTAGTTTGACATTGAGTTTTTCTTTTTTAATAAATGACATTTTTGTTTTAATTATACGAGAATAACTGCCTTATAATATAGGAAAGTTGTTAAATAGTGCATGATGGTCCAGGCAAAGGTTTTCTTTGTGTTTGTAAGATTAGGTTCATATTAGTGTCATGTGAGGAGTTTTTTTAGTATGACACATCACATAGATGGGTATTATTATTAATGAAATAAACGTGTTTGTATATATGAGGCTACGGCCTCTATGAAAATAATCTAGTATAATCATAAGAAGCTAAGGCATTGACACTTCAACTATATACCCTTTCTTATGTATTGAATAAAATGGGATGGGATTCACAGCTCACCTCAACAAAGAAAAAAAAATGCATTTAAGTAACATTCACTTTCTTCTCATGTGGGGTTGCTAACGTTGTGCACTTGTGAAGGTGTTTATTATTTCACCTAATATTATTAAAGGTGTTTCAATGCTTATTCAATTTCCACAACTTTATAATAAGATATTTTACTCAATTATGATTCAAGCACCAGGAAAACCAAAATCAATAAATTTGGCTTTTTTAACAAAGAATAAGGTAATATACACAACTCTGCAACAGAGCAAAACACAAGCATATATAATAGGACATTGATTTTGGGCACCTGCACCTTTTTTCTTATTTTTATTTTTCAGAAGTGATTAAGACCAAGGACTATTGATAAATGACAACCTCTATTACTAGTCATCTCTTATACAAATATGTAACAATCATCAATAGCTTTGGTTTAAATTAGAATGTATAATAATAAATGGTTTAGTAATGCATAAATACGTAAATAGAAATGCATCATTATACTTACCTAGCGGTGCCTCAAAAGATTCCAATATAAGTATTCATATTACACATTAAAAAATCCAAAGCAACAAGAGCCTTTTTCTTTTACGAGTATCCACATTATTTTGAAGATATTTAATTAAGAAGAGAACTTGTAAGAGGAGCCTTCTTCTTCTCTTTGAGGCAACGAGTTGGGGACCTAAGGATTAGAGGGAGCTTCGTGTGCTGTTAACAAAAGAGCTTCGTGTTCTATTACATTAATTTTAATTTTGAAAAAGAAAAAAGATAAAAGAAGATAAGGCAAGGGAAAAGAAGACGAACGATAGTGGGAGAAAAGCAAAACACGAGAGCGAACAATCAATCTCTACTATCTAGGCAACAGAGAGCGAAACAAGAGAGGAAACCCACGGCAATGAATCTACCGCGGAAAAGCTAACGCTGGTGGACCCACAGCGGAGAACCTATGCTATTTTGTTTTTAGGGATTCAAGGGCGCAGAAGGATTAGGTGTTTTGTGCGAGAGTTTTATTTTCTGGGTTCACAAATAGGAATAGGAAGAGGCTGACTTGGTGTTAGCGGGAAACGGGAAAAAGGAAACGCCAAAAGGAATTAATGAAAATTTTCACATACCGGCGGTTCTAGAACCACAGTAAAACAGTACTATAGCAACGTTTCTTTAAATGCCGAGAATAATTAAACTTACGGCAGTTTTTTGCAACCGTCATTATTCCACCCCCAGTAAAATTCGCTTCTGGTGTAATGTCTCTCTACCCTTATTGCCCAAGTGAACAAGTCAAGCTTGACCCCCCGAATAGAGGAATAGAGAGTAAAGCCTACCGAAGATGTGTAAAAGTTCCAGCTAAGAGTGCTTTTTGACCAATGCACCTAACCCGAACTCAATCTCTCTAGAGATGCATTGAGTGGCATCGTCAAAGTCTTAAGTGCCAATGCGGACCTTTTTGCTTGGACAGTGGTGGATATGCTGGGGATTAATCCAGACTTCCATTGCTACCGAGTTGGTAGAGGATGGATTTATCAGGGAGGTAGAATACCCTACATGGCTGGCTAATGTTGTCTTTGTCAAGAAGGCAAATGGGAGATGGAGGATGTGCACAGACTATACTGATCTGAATAAGGCTTGCCTGAAGGATGCTTACCCACTGCCAAGCATCGACCGATTGGTCGATAATGCTTCAGGTTACAAGCTGTTAAGCTTCCTAAATGCTTACTCAAGGTACAACTAGATACCTATGTTTTCTCTAGATGAAGAGAAGACTGCCTTCATGACGGAGGGTTCTAATTACTATTACTCTATAATGCCCTTCGGCCTGAAGAATACTGGAGCGACCTACCAACGTTTGATGGACAAGGTATTCGCTAGACAAATTGATAGAAATATGGAAGTTTATATTGATGATATGGTGGTGAAGTTTGAACACCCAAGCAGCCATGCTAAAGATTTGGAAGAAGTATTCAAGAAAGTTAAGTGCTATAATATGAGGTTGAACCCCGAGAAATGTGTATTTGGGGTACAGGGGGAAGTTCTTGGGCTTCATGTTGATTCATAGGGTGATTGAAGCCAACCTTGACAAATGCCAAGCTATCATTGAAATGAGAAGCCCCCAGGATGTCAAATAGGTTCAGAGATTGACTGGAAGACATGCATCCCTCTCTCGATTTCTTACCCAAGCAGCCAAAAAAGCATGCTCGTTCTTTGGCCTCTTCAAGAAGCCAAAAGCCTTTCACTAGGATAAGGAGTGCGAGTCAACATTCAAGGAGTTTAAGGCGTTCTTAGCATCCCGCCCGTCTTAACTCGACCCTTACCTGAACAGGATCTACTCTTATACTTGGCTGTGTCAGACCAGGCCGTTAGTTCGGTTATCGTCCAAGAGGTGAGAGGTAAGCAGGTCCCTGTTTACTACGTCAGTCGCATCCTACAAGGCACTGAAACCCAGTACCAAGTGATAAAAAAACTTGCTTTAGCCTTAATGACAATATCTTGCAGATTCCAACCTTATTTCTAGAGTCACCAAGTAATAGTGAAGACCGAACCATCCCATCCGACAGGTAGTGAGGAAGGCAGAGCTAGTTGGGCGAATGATAACATAGTTGGTGGAGCTATTCGAATTCGAACTCAAGTACTAAGCTAGAGGTGCCATAAAGGCTCAATGCCTAGTTGATTTCTTAGTCGAACTTAGGCCACTAGCTAAGTAAGAGGCCTCGGTGGAGGTGTATGTGGATGGCTCTTCAAACCAAAAAATGAGTAGAGCCAACGTTATATTGGAGGGACCAGGAGCGGTGGTCTTAGACCAATCCCTAAAATTTGACTTTTTGGCCTCCAATAATTAAGTAGAATATAAAGCGTTAATTGCAGGGCTCAAATTAGCAAAAGATGTCGGGGCCAAGCGACTCATTTGTAAGAGTGACTCTCAATTGGTAGTCGAACAAGTATCCAGTACTTTCCAAACTAAAGATGCTCAACTACTAAGGTACTATCACCGGGTGATCTAGTTGATAGAGAAGCTTCAAGAATTCAAGATAGAGCAAATTCTCCAAGAAGAAAACGAGAGGACCGATCTCTTATCTAAACTAACAAGCACCAAAAGGTTGGGACAACACTAGACGATAATACAAGAAACAATAGCAAGACCGAGCATAGAGAATGAGGTTTTGAGTGTGGAGAAGGGGAAGGAAGGATGGATGACCCCTATCTGGAAGTACCTTACAATCGACGAGCTACCAGGTAATAAAAATGAAGCAAGAAGAGTTCGGAGGAAGGCCAGTTACTATGTGGTAGAAGGGAAAGAATTGTACAAAAGGGGATTCCATACCTCACTGCTCAATTGTCTAGACTCTAAGCAGGTTGGTTACGTCATGGATGAGGTGCACCGGGAGATTTGCAGCATGCATACAAAAGGGCGTGCCATAACTACCTATGTTATCCAGGTCGGGTACTATTAGCCTACCATCAGGGCCGACTGTGCCGATTACTCGAAGAAGTGCTCGGAGTGACAAAGATTCAGGATTTTATCTCACATGTCGTCTCAGGAGTTGCACTCGATTGTTTCCTTAGCCTTTTGCCACATGGGGAATGTACATACTCGGACCCTTCCCCATTACCAGGGGCCATGTGAAGTTTCTGTTGGTAGGAATCGAGTACTTCACCAAGTGGATCAAGGCTGAACCTTTAGCCCAAGTAACAACATCGAATGTACAGAAATTCGTGTGGAAAAATATAATCTGTTGGTACGGGTGCTGCATTCGGTGATAACAGATAATAAAAGGCAATTTGCAGACTAATCGTTCAAGGAATTGTACAAAGGGCTTGGAATTTAGCACCCAATCACATCAGTCGAACACCCATAAACCAAAGATGAGGCAACTAATAAGGTGATCCTTGGAGAATTCAAAAAAAGGGTAGGAAGGGCTAAGGGCAGTTGGATCGAAAAGCTACCGAAAATCATTTAGGCATATCATTGCACACCCTAGTCAACTACATGGGAAACACTTTTCAAATTGGTGTATAGTGCTAATGCCATGATTTCGGTCGAAATAGGAGAATCATTCTTCTACCGAACGATGTTTGATTCGGAGAAAAATAAAGAAGTATTGGAGATAGAGGTGACCTAGCAGAAGAGGCGAGATAAAAAGCAAGGATACAAGAAGAAGCTGGCAAGCAAAAAATTACATGAAGACACAATGCAAAGGTAAAACTGAAGGACTTCAAGGCCAGTGACTTGGTTTGGTGGAAGATCGAGGAGGCTTAGAGGGAGATCAGTGAAGGCAAGCTTGCTACAAATTGGGGAGGACCGTTAAGGGTGGTTGAATGGCTTGGCAATGAAGCTTAACGACTAGAGCAGCTTACAGGTGAAGAGATTCTGTAAACATGGAATGCTTCCCATTTAAAGATGTATTTCAGTTAATATATGTAATGATGGTGTATTCTTTTTCCTACCCCGGTCTTTTATCCTAATAGAAAAGAAAATATGGGTTTTGGCCGAGGAGGTTTTAGCGAGGCACGTCGAGAACAATAGCAATAAAGTTCCATTTTTTGAATTATAAGTTGTTCTAAATGTTTGTTGACCTGACCCACCGAGCTCGATGACTTAAGTAGGTTTCAACCCACTAAAACCTTTGCTGAGCCGATCCACAAAGCTCAATGACTTAAACTGGTTTCAATTCACTGAAACCTTCGTTGAGCTGACCCACCGAGCTCGATGGCTTAAACTAGTTTCGACCCACTAAAACCTTTGTCGAGCCGACCAATCGAGCTCAATGGCTTAAATAAGTTTCGACTCACTAAGACCTTTGTCGAGTCACCCCACCGAGCTCGATGGCTTAAATAGGTTTCAACCCATTGAAACGTTTGTCAAGCCTACCCATCGAGCTCGTTGACTTAAATAGGTTTCGACTCATTGAAACCTTTGTCAAGCCGAACTACCGAGCTCGATGACTTAACAAGTTTCAACACACTAAAACCTTTGTTGAGCCGACCCACCGACTTGAAGAATTAAAGGATTTTGACCCATTGTAACAATTGTAATGCCAACCTAATGAGTTGGACAACAATTTTGACCATCATGCCAAACTGAACTAATGAATGGGGAGGATTACAGCAGAAACCCGTTAACAGAAAAAATCACAATTCGATAATATGTAGTTATTTTAATTGAAGGATAAAACCGAATACATGACGACAAAACAACACCACTAAAGGTCGTACACATCAATATGAGACTTTTCATTAAGCGAAACTATGACATATGAGATGTCCTAAAGCTACGAAGGTTGTATATACTAGGTCGAAGTTACAAAATTGCCTAAGTACTAAAAAGGGAAAGTTTGATGTCGCGACAAGAGGCTAACCGAAGAAGAGAACGTTTGAGAAATTCAGCTAAAGAAGAGGGTGTTCAAGAAGTTCAGTTTCAGGGGCACGGGAATGTTGAAGAGCTTATATGACATCAACGTTATCCCCGACCTATTCGGCAACCCCACCCTCTTGGACTTCCTCTTCCTCCTCATTTAAAAGTTCGGCCACGTCTAATAACACCCCGCTTTTAACATCTTTTTCCACCTCAAACTAGAGGAGGTGTCGATGCCTAGGAAGAAGAAAGTCAACTATCAAAGAGCCTTCTAAAAACCCTTGACGTGCTCCTCTATGATTGACCCTTTGGCCTCATCTAGGTTGGATTCAAGGTACTTGACTTGGTCAATGGCCCTCACTTGATCGGTTTTGCCCTCGGAGAGCCTAGCTTTGCGAAGTTCCACCTCAGTCCCTAAGGCAGTTGTGGAGTTCTCTACCTAAAGCGCCCGATTCATTAGAGCTTCGCCGTAAGCCTAGGATTTTTTCAGCTCAATCTCCAAAGCAGCTGCCGATCTCCTTGCCTTGACAGCCTCAGAAAGAAGCATCTTGTTAGCCCAAGTGGCTTCAGCAAGGCAGGTCTTCTCCTCCTTTAGTGCGGCCTCCAACCTCTTGATCTTGGCTTCTTTCGACTCCACAAGGTGGTTTGATGACCGAGCCCACTCTAGCTCAACGGCCAGAATTGAGCGATCATGAGCGAGCCTGGAACACCGATAGCGTTTCCAAGCCCACTTGAGGACCAGCCTCTCGGATAGCACTCTAGTCAACCTCGGAAAAGGAACCCGGTCAGAACACCTTATGAGGGTCAAAATCACGACCTCAAAGGGAGTTTTGACCCTCAGCGATAGTGAGGAAGGCTGGGTGGACGCCAGCAAATGAGGAAGATCCTTTGATCGTCCTAATGGAAGGAGTCAGATTTCGGGGAAGGGCTGGCTGAGTGCATCTCCACCATGGGCAAAGTCACCAGAGGCTGGGTTGGAGCCAGCACGCGGAAGCTTGTGGCGTTAGAGGGAGAAGGTCAGGCTGACCAGAGGAAGAAGCGCCAACCTATGCAGTAGAGGTCGCACCTACCTCGGCGTGCTTCGCTTTCTCGGCACGCTCGGCATGAAGCTTGGCAAAGTTGAACTTCCCCATAATCACTGCAAAAGGATAAAAAAAAATTAGAAATAACAATGATTACAAAAGAGAAAACAAACAACCTTAATGGCTTCTTAGACTGGAAAAACCCCAACATAGCCCGGCACAGAAGTAGTTGGGGAAGCTTGTGCAAGTCAACCATGTTGACCTGGTCTTCCGTCGACATGTCCTGAACATGCTACATCATGTGCTTAGCCAAATTCCTTGTCTAGTAAAAGGAAAATCGACGATGCCCCTAGGAGTCGAAGAAATTGTTCATCCTAGCCAGATTTGGTAGCACATGGAAAAATCCCCCCTTGAAGTCCTTGTAAGAGGTCATGAAGGCGATGAACAGTGAAATGCCGCTGACACTAGACAAAGACACCTAACCACCTTCCTCCTCTCCTTAGTAGTGTAGTGGTAGAGAAACTTGGTGGCGATCAAAACCATGTAAAACATGTTGCACAAAATGCGGAAAGTGATCATGGCCGCTTAATTGTTCGGATAAAGTTGGGTGGGAGCCACGTTCAAGGTCATCAACACCTCGACCTCAAACCCATCAAGGGGCATCATAACCCTTGAATGGCGAAAGAAAGTCTTGTAGACATAAGTGAAGTGGGGGCTGCCCTAGTGCTGCAGAGAGATAAACATTCTCGTGCAGATCGCACAGCTTCAGAATTATTACACCTTCCTCGGCTAAGTGACATAAGGTGATGAATTTATTAGGTCAGTGATGGCCACGACCGACTAGAACTTGGAATAATAAACCCCTCACTTCCCTAGAAACCCACTCATATCCGAGTCGGGTAATGGGTAGGGAAGGCCTCTTCAGCCCGCCTTCTTCTCTGATGCCCCACCAACAACCAATCTGGTGCTGCTTCAGACGATTGGTCATTTGCAAGTCCTGTGGGAACCACAACTGGATGTTCGGCCCCAAGTGCATCCAGCTAAACAACGCCTTTTATGGGGGGCTGTTGATCTACCTGAGTCTCATCTTCCTCTGTCTCCAAGAAAGAAGTGTGCACAGAAGAACCGAAAACTTTAAGGTCCCCTCTAATGGGCTCAATCTCTGGTGACAACATGGGTTTGGGCTTAGAGTTGGGGGAGCCACCACTCTCACGGGTAGAAGCCATTGAAGGAGAAGAAAAACAAGAAGGAAATGGGCGTACTTGAGAAAGGTTTGGAAAAGAAAGAAGGGAGGAGACGACGACGATGACAATAAAAGGATGTTCTAATGCGGCAGAAGCAAGCAGCAAGAAATGGGAAGGCAAATGAAACTAGGAAAAAAAGAAGAGCGAGAAATGCACAAAACAACCCCTTTTTTATAGGGACTGAGGACTAGGCAACCCAAGGGCCCAAATCCCCACGCCGTCAAATTTTCGCACCACCATCCATAACTAAAGGCTTAGATGAAGTGACACTTAGGGTTTCCTGGGCCATCATTAGCCTACCCCATAACCATCGCCAGGCATTAAATGAGCATGGGAACATGCGCGACAGTTCCCAAAGTAAGAAGCAACCTTTTGGGGTTTGGGGCTTTGGTTTCCAAGGCACTAAATCAGTAGAAGTGGTAGAAAAGGCACGACTCTTAGGTCGTCACAGTAGGCCAAATTACACATGGACCGAACGATCATCCTGAAAGAGGACCACACCTTCGCTATAGCCTGCTAAACCTCCAAGGCATCCGAGCAATACTTGGCACGACCAGGCGAACCAGGAAGCTTCTCCATACGTGTCAAAGCTTGGGGGGCTGGTGCACCATTTGGATCCAGCAATTCAACATCAAGACTGAAAGCCCATCGAGCTCCAATCGAGGAGGTCTGCCGAATAGAGCTTGGCCCAACAAAAATTAGGTAACTAGTAAACTTGCATAATAAGGGAAACTAGGCATCAAATCTCGGAGATAAAGACGAGAATATTTGACAATATTAGTAAGGCATATCCCATCATATATGCGAACCAACTACACACTTTCTAACCCTAATTGAATGATAATCCCTAAACCCTATGTGATCCACGACCTCCCTTGACTTAAGCATCGGAGTGTCTTTGTAGGTACCCCCACCGGCGTGATCTTGGTGCAAAGAAGGAGAAGTGTCGTGCAATGAAGGGAAGGAAGTTGAAGCTGCAGTGATTCTAGATAGGAGGAACATGTTGGAGAAGAAAGACCAGATTCAGCATGAATATAATATAATTAAAAGGTAATTTTATATCAAGAGAAATACTAACAACATAGTCTTTTAAAAACATTCTTTACTGTTGATTGAAATTTATTGAAAATTACAATTTTTGCAGATTTTCCTTTTTATTTAATGACTTTCTCTCTTGATTCTGTAATTTTTAATAAATTTTAACTTATAATAAAGTGTATTATAGCTAAAGTGTGCTGTTAGCCCTTCTCTTTATATCAAATATTCATATAAAAATATTTATCACCGAAGAAAATAAAATAAACATTTTATACTACCACAACTAACAAGAATAGTGGCCCCGCAAACTCAAACTTATTTGACATACACATAAAACAGTACGTAAATAAAACTACAGCAGAAAAATTGTTCTTAAGCAAATCAAATGAGCACATCTTGTGCTAGAAAATGCAAGCACTTGCACTTTACATTGGCAGTAACTATGGGTTTTGTGTGACACCTCACTGTAACTCTATATCGTGCAACTCTCTTTTATGGGTTGACATGCCCCCGAGCCATTGACCGTTGACGATTGTAATAGCCAATCAAAGCAAAGAAACAAAGCCATATGGCCAAACCAATCCCCGCAGTGGTGGGTGAAATCGTTATCAGAAGTAATATGCTAATGGCACATCCGATTCCTAATAAAAGAATGAGCAAGATTGGAAATAAGTGATGAGACGGCAAGATTGCCACAAGGACCATTGTCAAGGAATAAAGAACGACCAAGAAAGCAACAATAATCAATGTTGTGGTGTGTCACGAAAAATTTCTCTTCCTTGTCAGGGTCCATTGCTATGACTGCGATGATTCCAATTTCCAAAGAACATGGATTGACTTCCTGTTCATTAGAACAGAGATTGAATTCAAAAAAACAAAATGTCAGATGTGCATACAATACATAGTTTCAATAAAGAAATAGAAGTTAATTTTTTTTTTGGTGTACAGAAATGGAGGTTAAATAGTGATGGAAAATCACGAAAAGAGACTAAATGTTCATGAATCTTATAGTTATCCCTCGTTTTCCATTAAACATACAGGATTATTTGTTATTTTCTTAAAAAATTAACATGTATTGATTAGTGTAGGTTGTGCAAATCAACTTTCTTAACAAATAGCGTATCACAGTGGAGAATAATGATTTTGAGCAGTGACATCTAAGAGCACTTACCTTGTTGATATGGTTCCTTTCTTGTCCAATCTCTAAAACGCAGTGAAAGATTGTCAATCTTGCCTTTTTAGGAACTTGTTTGTGGGTGACCGTGCCATTGTGCGTTTCATCCGTAGAGTGAGTCCCTTGAATTAAAATGCACTCGTAGTCTATATAGCCCAAAATACAAGCCTAGACTGCCTAGTTAGAGAAGCTATCTCATTCGGCCTATTGCCTGGGGATGGTACTTCATTTGAACCATATTTAAAACAAGAAAAAGAAATTGTCTAACCTTTTTGAATAAATATTTTATACTCTTTGTCATTCTTAATTTAACAGTTTTTTATTTCAATTTTTTATATTATTCATGATATCATTCTTAATTTTACAGGAGAATCTCCATTGCTCAAGTGGCCTCTCACATTTGTAGATTTCTTGTTTTCATCTGAAGTTTTTAGGTCAATTTCTTGTTTTTATCTTAATTTTTTTAGGTAAAAATGGTGTTTTTGTTCCTTAAGTTTCAAGTTGGTTTTGATTTTAAGCCCAAATTTTTTATTTAATATAGCGCTCTAACTTTTATTTTTGTGTTATAACCTTAATCTTTTCATTATAATAATGTTGAATCTTGTTAAAGTCTCGCCAAAAACCAGATTTTTCTTTCAATGAGTATTAAAATTGATTAAGGGGTTCCTCTAAACACAAGATTGCAATCAACAAATCAAAATTTTGTGTGATTTTATTAGCTAAAATGAGAGATTGCGCTTATAAAAAAATAGGATTAAATTACTTATTTGGTCCCTCTATTTATTTAATTGGTTTAATTTGGTCCCTTTATTATTAAAATGTTCAATTTAGTTAATCGGTTCAATTTGGTCCTATCAAAATTCCTTTTTTCATCTACATGTCAACGAGATTTAAAATTAGAAAAAAATGCTAAATTACACAAAGAAGAATTGCATGAAAAGTGACGAATTCATTTGATTGGTCAAGTTTTCCGTCAAACAAAGACTATCATTTATTGTTTCTCTTAAAAGTTTACAAGTGTGCATTCATATCATTCATGCAATTCAAGTTTCGTAACAAATAGCAGCTCTCTTAAAATCATTATGACAAAAAGACTAATGTAATACAAAAATAAAAGTTAGATGATTAAATTAAATAAAAAATTAATGAAATTGAAACGAACCTTGAACTGAAACTGAAAGAACAAAAGTACTAATTTTATCCTTTTATTCTTCACAAACCTCCTTTATATATTAATATTGTGGCTTCTTCCAATGAATTAATTACTTTTCACATTGAAGACCTCTTCATTCAATAATCAAGTATTAATACCATAACAATTACTTATGCATGAGAACTACTACAAATTTTGAGCAACTCAGTGATTCTCCTGCTTTAATTTATATAGTTACTTTATTTAGAAACTATAGTTATTATTCCCAATATTACATGTCGTTTGTTTTTTTAATTATTTTTTACTAACTAATTACTATAATCTTATGCCCTCTAATAATGAAAAAGACCCCTTACTTAATAACTATAATCATTTATGTTATCCGCACAATGTATGAATAATTTATGTCATAACTATACATTAATTGTTTGCCTATGAGTTGTACAATAGTTTATTTGACTATCTGATAACATTGAAAAAGTATTTAAAGCTTTACAGTAACAAAAGGGAATGATAAGATATTCAAAATCAAAGTTCAAAAAAATAACATTTTATACTTTTAAATGAAACAATAAATAAGACAACGCAAAAAGACCTTTTTATTTTAATAAATCTTTAGTTATTAAAAAAATGGATAAAAATAAATTGCATGACTATAAAAAAAATGTTTTTTTTTAAATTAATTGGTTTAAACAGATGTTTTATCACAGGTTTTGTTTTAATTTCGAACTGGATTAGTTGATTTTTCAACAATTTTTAAACTAGTTAATTTTCTAAATTATTCATACTGATGACTTGACCCGTTCATTAATTTTCAGATCGGATTTGTCGGTCCAATTCAATTTTTTTATCTACGCAATTAAAATTTCTTGTATCGACATTATAAAATTATTTTTTAAATTAATTAAATATTTAATTTAAAATATATTGTAAAAATATATTTAAATAATTGAATTTATAAAATAAATAATGTTTTGATTATTTTAGCATATATTCATATCAAATCATTATTCTCGTTTTATAAATACTAATATACTTTATTTAAACCCTTTATCTAATTTAACATAAATACTTTAAATATATGCTAAAATATTTTTAAGAAAAATAGTTTAACAGCGATACTTAAGAGAAGGTACAAAAGGTTAAGACTGGTGAAGATGAATTCCGGTAGTAGACAGATCGACAGAGATAATAAAATAAAAATATATGTGTCTTATAAAAAAATTATGGCAACTTTCAATTGTAGCCCGGGTTGCTATATAGTCCCCTAGAGCAAGCTGATATAGTAGATGATTTATAGACCTCTGGCAATTTGCTTTTCTCTCAAACCATCCATTTCTTTCTACATTATCATTACATGGAATGAACAAAAATATAGAAGAGTCTAAAGAGAGGGAAAATTAGGGAAAGAATTTATGCTTTGGCTGCCTCTAGTGCTGAGAACTGATTTTCATGTGCCTCTGGAGCAGCTGAGCCCCTGAACAGCAAAATGGCCAAGTTGCCTAAGCAGAAATAGATGAAACAGCCACAGCAGTGGGTCACAAACGAACCAAAATCAGTGCCTACAATGCACTGCCAACCAGGTCCGTGCATCCTATCAAATTCCTGCAGCAACATCACACACAAAGTACCAAAGATGATTAAATTAAGGAACCCATTTCTGTCACTAATCTCAGCCAGGGAAACGAAAAGTATTTAATTAGAACATACTAATTTATATTCTTATCTAATTATAATCATGTAATTGTCATAGTAAGATTGTTGATTTTTCAAATAAATCATATTTAGGATAATTTCTAATTAGTTTATAATGTAAAATTTTTACGTGACAGAGTAATAACAGTATATCGAAATTAAGATCAAACAAAATTAAGAAGTATATATTAATAAAATATTTATCATGTCAAAAATCAAAATCATAAAAAATTTAATATACATTTATTTAAGTAATTTAAAGTACTTAACAAGGTATATTATCTGTAAGCAAGATTTTATTTTATTTTTTTCAATTTACCTTCTTTATAAATCGGGCTATCTCAATGGCTTCAGTGACATCGAAGAAATCGAGTGCTTTGGATGCTAAATCCAGTGCATCTTGCTGCATGGTCTGAAGCATGTCAGTCTCACCAATCACAGCCTTGCCTTCTAGCATGATGAACTAATGGAAATTTTGCCACAACAAACAACAATATTGGAAAACAAAGCAGGAGGATGATGGTGCTTAAAATGAAGCACACAGCAATAAAGCAAAATGAGTTGCTTGTAAAAGGTTCTAAAAGTGCAGATTAAAGGATAAGGGATGAGGAGATTATATAGAGTCAGATAAAAAGGGGTAGTGCTAATTGGTCAGCCACGTATGGATTTCCTTTGTGGCCACCAAAAAATGCTAATGCAATTAGGCCATTTTACTATATGATAAACATGGGCCCAGTGTAGCATCTCATTTTAACTGCATCTGCATATGGATCGAGCTTGTCTCTACTATCCTTGGCACACCATGGACCACTAGAGTGAAGTAAACAGCACTTATCGTGATAGATAAAATAAAATTTAGATATAATTTCTTAAAATTTTTTATGTTATTTTTCAATTAGATTTTTATCTTGATAATATGGATAATAAAAATTTATATTAAGAGTCAATATAAATTATTAAGATAAAACTTTAATTTTAATTGAAAAGTAGCATGAGAACATTTAAAGAATTATCTCTAAATTTTGTCCAATGAAGATAAGTTACTATCTTTTGCTGAGCCTAGATAATGCTGGACACGTGTTGAGTACTTTGTGGCCTTGTCGGTTGATTTGCCACGTGTGATTATCGAGGTGTGTGATGGTGTTGTAGTAATTTGTCAAGTTCTGGTTATGGTTAGTTTGATTTTGAACAGTTTGGCCTGCGCATATAGCAGAAAATGCACTCCATTGCAGAGACTTTGGAGATGTCAATTTTTCAGAAAAGATATTGCATTTTGACTGTTACAAAAAGACGTTAAGGATGGCTCTATTTATCCAAGTGTTCCCCCAGTTGATGGGAAAATAGCCAGGAATCGACTAGAAGATCCTCAGCTCCAAGTCCAGTTTGGGTTTGAAGCTTTTCCTTTCATTTTTTAATTTTTCTTTTAATATAAGATGTCGATTAGTGATGCAATGAATATAATATTTTATACGTATATACAATATGTGTGTTTGAGTACCTTTATTTGGCAAGTGAAATTTTAATGAACTTTTGTTAGTGATTTTTTTTTCTCGGACTATTTGATAGAAATTTGTAAAGTGAAATAGAACAATTAAGGTAAGCTTAAAACCAGCCTAGCAAGTTCGCTATTTGTATCTTTCGAAAATCAAGGTACATTTGTAACGCTTAGGACCACATAAGATTGCGTGCGTAGATTATCCATAGAGTCGTAGAAATTTGGGACACTTGTTTACGAATGAATTTTGGCATGAGTTTAGTTCAGGTTCTTACTCGGTAAACAGAAACAAACAAAGTGAGAAGCCTCAGCTAACAATCACCATAAAATGGTTCATGGGCAGCGACAGTCTGATGGATAGTGCTAGTGTGAGACATAGCCAAGACGGCATATTCATCTACAAATCACAGGAATATTCATTCTTGTTTGCGTTTTATTTTATCCTCTTTTTTTTGTCAAAAATATCACTTTATCTATTTTAAAATAATTATCATTTTATAGTATTGTACAAGAAATATAAAAATTAATGATTCCCTTAAATAGAAAAAAAAAATAATTATAAGATCAAATTACCGTTTTCCTGAAAATATATACATTATTCGTATTTCATTTCTTAAAAATAAGATATATATTAGCTTAATTTTATTATTATCAAAACAAAGTGTTTTAAAAAAAAAAAGTATACAAAGAAAAGGATAAAATCGAAAATAGGTAATTATAAATAATTTTTTAGTGTCGTAAAACCACAAATAGTTTGAAATAAATAAAAAAAATTGCTAAAACGATCTAATGGAAGGAGTATGTTCTTGATACGTATATTCATTTATATATTTTGAGCCCGATCTATAGATAGATGCCGATTACTTAGTACACGTGTATGGTTCTACCTTAGTATAGAACCAAAATCAGGTCAAAGTCACGTTTAACGCAGAAATTTATATTCCTGCATGTTTGTTTATGCGTCGATGCAGACTTGACGCAGAAGTTACAAACTATTGCTTCTGTGTAAATGTGTTTAATAGATGTGATTTCATTGCTGGACATTGCTTGTGTGTTAATGTGTGTAACTGTGTATTAGACATGATTTCAGTGCTGGACGTGTATATTTGACATATATCCAAACACACTAGACAATTAGGCATGTAGGGAACCTCTGGACACTGAAATCAAACACTAGACTTTTTTTGTGTGTTAGATGGAAAAGCACAAGGCTCGATCACTGGGACTTTAGACATTGAACACTTAGGGGGTGCTTAGTATAGAGGAATTTTTTTCATACTTAAAAATTATGTTTTTTGACAATTACAAATCCTGGAAATTATGATTTATTGAAATAGTTAAACCATTTTTGAGATTTTATGAAAAAAATTGTTTTTAAAAAAACTTTTATAAATTTTTATTATGTTTATTTAAGTTTGGGTTTAATAAATATACACTGTCAATATAACAGATTTTACATGATCAACCAATTAAAAACAACACATGATGATTTATGATATTGAATGAGAGTGTATAAAAACCTTACATTGTCTCTGTATATCCCTGTTTCTCTTTTAAGTTTTTGAAAACAAAAATAGAATCTAAAAAATTTACACTTTTGATGATTCGGAAAAACTATTTTGAATAACTTCGACCTGAAAACTTCGATTTGAAAAGTGTGATTATAACTGCCTTTCAGCATCGAAAAAAAACTTCAATCTGAAAAGAAATTAAATTATAACAGCCTTTTAAAACGAAAAACATTTTTTTATAATTGTAAACAAACTAGTATTTTAGTCTATGCAATGCACAAAATAAATGTTTATTTTATTAGCTAAAATTTATAATAAATAAATTCTTTTGAATATATAAATTATATTATAATTAAAATTTGTAATAAATAAATATTTTTAATTAACACATAAAATTATATTTTATATTTATGATAAACAATTTATATTATGATACAAAATTATTTTTAACTATTGATAATTTTCTTAAAAAAAAAGAAATTTAATTTAGATTTAAAGATGAAAATAGTAGATTGAAAGAGATAAGAGATTAAAAAAAATCTCTAAAAACATTAAAGAAAAGCTCCTAAAAATGTTATTGTTAAAAAGATAGCTCATAAAAATGTTCTCATTCAAAATAATTATTCTAATTTATATATAAAGAGAGAGGATGTCATTTTTTTTTAAAAGGCTTACCCAAACAATCCTTAATTTCTCATGTGATAAGTTAAATTTAAGTTTTTCTAAATTATTCTTCAAAGTAAAGAGAGTTTGATTCTGCGGATAAAAATGAGTATTCGGGTAATATTTTTTATACCGAACCATAAATTTATAATGAGTAATCATCATTACATTGTTATTACTCTAGTAATAATTATAAAAGAAAAGAGTTATTTGTGATAATTTTGAAAAAAATTAATAACTTACTGTAATACACTCTAGTAAAATAATGCTAACAATACATTTTCTAACAAACTTTTTTTTTTTTTTAATAAAAGCAAGGTATTCCCATACTTGGAACCCAAGGACTAATCTCCCAAGAAAGTAGAGTACCAATTCAGGGGTAACTCCTCTTCCCATAGGTGCTACTTTAGTAAACTTTTTTGAACACACTCTTTACAATTTGTTCAAATTGATTGAAAATCATAAATTTTTATGGGTCTCATTTCTTATTTAATAAATCTCTCCTAAATTTATAATTTTTAATAAATTTTAACCAATAAATGTGTATTTGAAAGAGTGTGTTAGAAAGTGAGTTGTTAACGCTCCTCCAAAACATAACGAAGATAATTAATTTAAAATTGGATTTGTTATTTTTTTTTCTAATTTTAAAATAAAGTTATCGTACAATTAGTCGTACTAGTATACTTGTTATATTTGCAAAGTATGGCAAAAATTGTGTACTAAATGAAGATGGTACACAACCAAAGTAATATAATATTATATACAAATAATAGAAAATAAATTATTGTTTGCTTGACTCATTTTGTTAATATAATTTTTATCCAATGAGAATTAAATAATTAGTATATGTTTTATAAGTTTATGTTAATAATATACCAACATAGTACGGTATAGTTGACAGATAATTTACCAACATAGTGTGATATACCAACATGCTAATAATATATCTTTTAAGTATATAGTTAGAGGTTCAATCTTCATGTTTTTGTATGAAAGAGTATCGGTTGAGGAAGATTAATCTCTTAAATGAATTTTAGTACCTCAAGAGACCAGTCTCTAACTTTCAACTGAGAGATATCTCGGGTTCACGCAAAAAGTTTATGCTAGTAATATGATCAAAGTCAAAGTCTTAGGTATAAATTATATTAGGATCTTTTAATAAAGCAGAATATAAATGTTAAGAAATTAATTAAAATTTATTTATTTATTTATTACTTTGTAACACGTAAATCAGCTACTAAAATTTTATAATTAAGTTTAAAAATTAAATTTTTTTAATTCGTAAAATAGTTAAATTATCCGATTTTTCAGACATATTAATTTGAACCTAATGACCATGTCAAGGGTTCTTTTTCGTTGTCCCATCTATTATCTTTTTGTGGTTATTCTGGACCAGCTACTAGTTCAGTTTTAGGTCTAATCGATTAAACTGGTTAGTTTAGTCTGATTTTTATAACTATGATTTTAAACTCAAAAACAAAAAATTAAGTCACCATCTTAGGTTCGAGATATTTCAAGTCAGGTCAAATTCTATATATTCAGACTCGACACTCAAACTAATATCATTAAGTTTATAATTTTAAAATCTAAACTAAACTAATGGTTAAATTTTTTTCCTTCAATTTAGTTCAGGTCATCGGATCCACTTGGGCCATGTCCAGCCTAATATACCATATATTTTACTACTTCACCTTAGCCTTGTCCTATTTTATTATATAGAGTAATAGATCCCAGCATTTTAAGGCGTTCTTATAAATCAGATTACAATCTCCCACCGGCCACCATAAAAGGGACAAGTTTGTGTTCCTTCAATTTTGTATTTTATCACAGATTCCTTGCAAAACTTGTCATCTTTCTCTTATCCACGCAACGTTGTGTTGTGCTGTATTCGTTAAGCTGGTGATCTGTGACACCTGTTGCCACCATATTTTAATACCCAAATGAAACACTGACAACCCAACGTTGCATGCCACCGACACAACCGTGTCGACAACGTAACCTACATGATGTTGGTACAAAATCAACTAATCAGGACTTTTGTTTAAAAAATTCCATTCCTTATAATTACAAGGCATAAAAAAATATAAAATAAAATAAATAATGTGATAAAAAATTAAAAGTAAATTATAAAAATGTATATAAAAATAATATATCTATAATATTAATTTCAGAGTCTATTGTCAATAATTTCATATAATTTTTTTACTAAAAAAAAAGAGAACATTCACTTGCTTTAAATTTATAATAATAATAATAATAATAATAACGACGTTGAACCTTTCACCAACCTATCTTTCTAATGAAATAAGATTTAATCATTTAAATATAAAAAATAATATTACATGCCACTTATTTTTATCTTTTTATATACACATTTTAAAAAATAAATAGTTTTAAATCTTTCTAATCTTTTTATTTATTAAACAAAAATGAATTGGGTTTATTTAATATTTCCAAAATATTAAAAAAATTAATATAAAAAAGCTTAATAAATATGCATATAAATATTTTACATCGTAAATCAATTAAAAATCAGTTTTAATGTCACTTTTAAAATAATTATTATCGAAATCAATAAGCTTATCATGATAACTTGTGATTAAATAAAAATGTAAAAAACATTTATACTATCAATATTTTTTTTTTTCTCACAAAAACAAATACGATAAGAATATAACATTATCATCAAAATATATCACAAAATTAAATAAAACAATTTTTATTATCTGATATTAAAAAAAAACATTTTCTCCCGGAACAACTAGAAAACACATTCAAAGCCCCGTGGCTCTTCTACCCATCTTCTTCGCCACCTTTCTTTCTCCGCCTTCCATTTCCATTCCCCTTCCCGCAGTTCCCTTATTAACATTACGCCACTTTCTCTCTCTCTCTCTCTGTCTCGATCTCTCTTTAACTCTTCATCGCTTTATTCGCAAACATTTTCCTCGCTAGCATCCCACAATCCAACCCCACTCACTCGTTTGGCACCGTACACCCGCCACCGCTGATTGGTCTTCGAGGCGATGGCGCCGCGTCTCTGGTCCTGCTTCGGCAGCAAGGGCGGCCGCGGCGGCGGCGACGACGTTGTCGAGCGGCGCGTGACGGCGGACCTCACGGCGGAGGAGCAGAAGCGCGGCGGGCCCGTGCTGGTGGAGATGTTCTCGTCGCAGGGGTGCGCCACGTCGCCGGCGGCGGAGCTCGTGCTGTCGCGGCTGGGGAGGGGGGACTTCGAGCTGGAGGTGCCGGTGGTGGCGCTCGCCTTCCACGTCGACTACTGGGACTACGTGGGCTGGAAGGACCCCTTTGGGTCCAGCCAGTGGACCGTTAGACAGAAGGCCTATGTCGAGGCCCTTGGGCTCGACACCATGTTCACGCCCCAGGTCGTGGTCCAAGGCAAGGCCCAGTGCGTTGGAAATGACGAGAACGCCCTCGTCGGTGCCATCACCAACGCCCCTAGATTTCCTGCTCCAACCTTCCAGGTTAGCTAGATGGGTTTACTTTACTCTCTTTTTTTCATCCTCGTTTTGCATTTGCTTCCCCTTTCGTGTTTGGTTCATTCGTTGGCACCATTTCCCTGCTTTTGGCAAAAGTACAAAATTTAGACCTAGAAAAACATCTTCACAAGGACAATAAAAAGATAAAATAAAATAATTTTTTTTTTTTAAAAGTTAAAATCAATTTATGCATTTTAATTTTTGAGTTAAATATGTTTAGTCTTCCAAAAATTGATCTATTTTGGTTTTAGTTCTAAAAAAAAAAATTCATTAAATAAAGTTTTTTAAATATTAAAAATACCTTAATTAGATCTATGTATTAAAATTTTGTTTAATTTTTCTGTTAAATAATTGTCACATCAGTATCACAGTCACCATTAATTTGCTAATGTGGTTGTCCATGTCAACTGTTATGTTTAGATCAAATTAGTAACATATTTTTTGAATAAAATTATTATATGATTAATCGTAAACTACAGATTTTTTTTAACCCTAAAAAAAATTAATTATCTGATTTTTTTTATTAAAAATTACCACTAGACATTTCAGGTAATAAAATACTTTATCTGGAAACTAATATAGTCATTATTTAATAGAAAAGTTTAGCAGAATTTAACATAAGGATTTAATTAGAATATTTTTAATATTTGAGGGACTTTATTCAAAAAAAAAATTTCTAAAGATTAAAACCAAAACAGATTAATTTTAGGAAGACTAAAAATATATTTAATCCTTAATTTTTTTAAGAAATTAGAGGTGAGAGTTTCTATAAAATTTGATTTTTAACTTATATGAGAAAAAAATAATTTGTTTTATTTTTTATTTTCTTATTTTATAAATGCTTATAGTGAACTTTATGCAAATAGGACGTTAATATAGTTTCTTTTACTATTTTTATTGTTTTTCTTTTAGTAGAATTAGAGTTTCTTCTCGATAACTTATACTAACCATTACACTGTGTTTGGTAGAGAGGGGAGAAATAGAGGGAGAGGAAGTAGATAGAAGAGAAGAGAAGTAGATAAGAAATAGACTGAAAATAGATATTGTTTGGTTGGAGAGAAATAGAGAAGAAATAAGATAGAAGTTTATTTTTTGACTTTTGAGAATTTAGAATAAAAAAATAAAATTACAAATATACCCTTACGACGGTATTTGTTTATTTATTTATTAAAATTAAAAAATATCACATATTCGAATATGTATATCACATATTCGAATATTTGTTCCTCTGTTGTCCCATGTCTTCAAAAAAGAAAACGAGGGTAATGCTAGAAAGTTTCTTCTAACGTTGCAATTTGTTGCACTTCGTCGCACTTCTGCGCATATTTGAGCGAATTAATTTTAGTGTGGGACCCACCAAAAATTTAAAAACTTCCGCGGCATTTCACTAATACCAAATGAACAGAAATCGATGACTTCTGTTTACTTCTGTGCTTTTCTCTTCCTTTCTTCGGTACTTCGTCACTACCAAATGGAGTGTTAATGTGATTCATATATTTGTTAAATAACAAAATTTAGATACATTTTTTCATAGTTGCCTTTGGTGTTTTTTAATCAAAATTGGAGTTTCACATTGGTATATCATTTATTTTAATTTTTGAGGATGGTACATCCTTTATTATACAAGTTTTAGAAGTGAAATTACAATTTTAATTGGAGAATAGCATCAAAAGCACCTAGTGAACTACTTCTAAGTTTTGTGCTTTATTAAATTAGAAGAGAGCTTTGCACTGAACTGTAACAAGTAACTTATAATGGAATTTTTTTTAGTTGAAGTTAACGAAAGGGAAAACAATGTTATATGCTCTGGGAGAATCAGTTGTTTGGCTAATGTGGAATTGTGGATGTCTATGCTTTACACCTGTATCTACTTTTTGTTTTGATGAGACAATTGTTAAAAGCAAAGTTAGCAAACTGCTATTAATTTCTATCCTGCCAGAAAGTCAGATTTGGTTGGAAGATTAGTTTGGCCAAAAAATAAAAGGAATGAATGACACAGAATTCCCAGCTTTATTATCAGTTGGCTGCACTGTATTTATTTATTTACTTTTTGTTTATATAATTTTCTTTCTATGTTTGAATCCTCTGCTGTAAAAGTGTGTAATATTTGGTGCAGTAAACAATAGTGTTACATAATATGCACCTCTACACTGAATTCGGCTTCCTTGCAATAAAAGTGTGTAGTATTTCGTGCATTAAAGTAGAAATGTAGTGAAGTTGAATTCAATGTGGTGAGGTGCATGTTACGTAAGTCGTTAAATGCCCCAGTACACATAGTTTACAGTAGGCGATCCGAACTCTTTCTTTATTGTTGATTAGATAGGCTAAGAGCCTATTTGGTTAGCATTGAATAAAATCATAATGGAGTTGCTAAGTTTTATAAAATTTAAAAATCAATTCTGCCGTGAGTAGAATTGATTTTGAGAGAAGTAAAATTTTTTAGCTTTTTCGTCGAAAAGAATTGATTTTAGGTATAGAACCCACTAAATATATCTTATTACACTTAAAACAATTCTGCTTTACTAATCAAATAAAATCAATTTTTCTTAACTCATTTTTAAAATATCATTTCCAAACAATTTTTTTTTAACCTCAATATATAGCTTAAAAGCCACATCATCACTTTTGAACAGAGTAAATTAGAGCACTTTAAGATAGATCAAAAACAGAATTTGACGTGTGATTTTCAATCCCCGATGCCATCATCCCACCCAACACCAAGTGGGAGGTCCCTTGCTCACCTAATGCAAATTAAGGTGTTTTATGGGTTATGGAAGTTATTATGTTCTTTTCATCACTTTCATTTTTAATAGGAGTTGGATCAAAGGCATCCTTTGAAACCATCACAATCACTAACTATTTCACACACAACATAAAATCACTTACCAACAAGAATGTGAAATTCCAACTTCTAAGACTCATACATTTGCTTGTTTCTAGCTGTAGCATTGAGTGATGAAACACATGCCAACCAATCATGTAAAAGTCATGTCTATTAAAAACTGTGTGTGTGTATGTATGCAAGAAGTTTGTTTATCTGTTTTCATTCTTTTTAAAGACTAGTATTGTTAATTAAGCAAAACTGTCTTTCTATCAGGCAACTTTCACCAGGCCTGCACCAGATTCATTGCATGTGTCCCTAACTGGAGCATTGAGGACCAAGGTGGACAGCAATGGCGCCAATGTCATGGTAGCGTTATACGAAAGTGGTTTGGTCACTGACTGCCCAAGAGGGGAGAACAAAGGGCGCGTTCTATCCAACGACTATGTCGTTAGAAAGCTCGAAAAGCTCTGCACTGTCAAAGACATCTCTGCCAAGAAAACAGTATCAGGAACTGTTAATTTTTCCTTGTGGGAAGGATTCAACAGCAGCAAATGTGGTTTGGCTGTCTTTGTTCAGAGCAGCTCTCACCAGATTTTTGGTTCGCAGAGTTTTCAGCTGCCGGATGATATGTGAGATTGATTCATTAGTCTCATTTGTTCTGCCTGATATTATGATATTCCAGTTGCGTTGTTGTTTGTTAGGCTATGTGTACAGATTGTGTTATGATTTAGGGTAATGTTCTTTTCCTTCTTTCTTTTTTTCACATTTTTTTCCTATATACTTTATCCTTCCTTACTATTGAGTATTGACTCTATAATTAGGAGATTGAGAGAGAAATTTAAATTTGTGGCGTGAACAATTTTATTGATTGGATTTGGAAATTCGCTCGAATATTGAATCCGTTGTCTTCTATTTAATTGTTGTTACTTTTATTTGATTTCCTTGTTGTTATGGCAACTTTTCGCAATTGTTGAATCCTTTAGTGTTCTACCCACACATTCAACTTCTTTTTTTTTTTTTTGGTTTTTCATATGTATCTTTTTTCGAAGACAAATTTGTTTGAAATATGGTCGAACAATAAATGTGAATATCTTTTTAAATAGATATTCGAATTTTGGTTCATCACATTATGGAAGATTAGTCTCTTTTGTTAGACTTAACCTTTGTTGGTCCACATTCAACCTCTTTGATTGTTGCCTAAAGACGCATATTGTTTAAGTAATATATGATACTCCAGCATTGTTTGTACAACCCTACTAAGAAGAATAATAGCATAGTTAGGCTTTGTTGGGTAGGTTGGAAATAGAGGAGAGGAAGAAAGAGAGTGAAAGTGAGAGAATGTTGGTTATTTGATAGGATGGAAGTGCGAGGAAATATTTAAAAAAAATAGGTGAGACCTAACCAAAAAAAAACTTTTGTGCAAAAAGGTGAAGAAATGCATGGAAATAACACTCGCCCCATACCAAATCGATTTAGTTGTTTTAGTAAATCAATTTGGTAAGCTCTCCCGTCCCCTCTTTTAACTAAATCGATTTAGGCCTGGAAATATTTAGGCTCCCCCATCCCAAGTTGTTTCACTATATTATTATAATAATAATAAAAAATAATAATAATAATAATAATAATAATAATAATCTCAAAAAGTTAACTTTTTTTTTTTTTTTTTATTTCTCTTCAATCAAACAACCTTAACTTTTACTCTATTTATTATCTATTTCTCTTCTCTTCTTTTCTCATCTCCCCCCTTCCTCTCTCTTTATTTCCTTCTTCTCTACTAAACACACTAACAGTGGAGTCGTGTCATTAAATTCATAAAAGATTCAGCTAATGCCATGAACAAGAAGATATTTAAAGTGCTACTGCAATCAAACCAAAAGAAGCTATTTTAAATTTTAAATTTTAAGGTACTACTGTACTACTGCAATCAAACCATTGTGTATTCCCGCAAATGTTTCACTCCCCATGTTTCTTGTTCATATACATGTGATATAAGAGCCACGAAAAGAGGTTGAATTTGGCTCTAGACTTGCTCAAGAGTGAACGAAACAAAAAAAGGGGAAACTATTTCATAAAACTGCCCCATGGCATTGTCAAATGGACAAGAAAGATCCAAGGCTACAACAAACACCGTTAGTTCCCATCAAAATGAAAGATCTTTTATGGACATTGATAACTTACCATTTTTCAACCAGAGCATGCACACAGGATTTGACGTATTTAAATCAATAAATTGTCAGAAGGTACACATCAAACTACTGTCTTATATTTCCTTATGATTGTAGCTTTTCTTAACGGAGTATTCTTATATGTATGTTACTTTCCCCTTGTGAGTCAGTGCTTTTGCCACTGGTCAGGAGCTGCCTGAATGTTCAAAAGTGGTGGCCTACAATGGTGTTCCATGCTTAGATCAGTAGCAATTCTAGTTTTTATGTTTTTAGGATAGGTTTTTATAGTTGCTAATTGCTAATACTACAAGATAGCACAATATAGCTTGTTTTCCCGTATCTCCCTCCTTTATGTTTTAGGTTTAGTTGTATTTTTAGTTACTTTATTTCAAGTTTATGTATGATTTACGTCTTTGTTATATTTCTGATGATTATTGGTTAGAATTTTAAGGTGATCAAATTAATTTGAAGAATTAAGAAAACTAAATGTGGACAATTAACATAAAAGAATGAAAATCGTTCGTAAACTAAAGTATGAATACAAAAAATACAATTAAATAAAATTATTTCCTGTTGTATTCAACTAATGTAAATGCTTATAAAAAGCTGCGCATCCAGGGAATCGAACACCGGTCAGTACCGTGGGAGGGCACTATGATACCACTACACCAGATGCGCTTGTTGTAATCGACCGAAATTAATTTTATTTGTTTAAATTAAGTTGTTAACAATTTGCTGAAAAAGTAAATAATGTATACATGTAAAATGAGTTTTATATCTAGTAAGAAATTTTTTATACTAAGAGTTAGTTGCTAAAGCCTAAAAGTATTTTTTTTCATATATTCAAGAAATGCAATACAAAAAATCATTGCGCATCCGGGGAATCGAATCCCGGTCAGTAGTGTGGGAGGGTACTATGATACCACTACACCATATGCGCTGCGTGAGGAGGGGGATGACAAGCCCATCCCTACTTATAACAAATTCTTAAACTTATATACGAATGAGATGAATATAAATTGCATAATATTAATATTGCAAAACACAAGTCTTAAGTCCGCATTATAGATTAAATGAAATATCATTTATCTAAATGCTCTCTTACTTTTCTTAATATAAAAATAAAAAAATAGTTAAAAATTCAAGCTGAAAATATCCAAAGATATATATTGTTATGTACAATGTAAGTCTAACTATAGTGTGACAATCGTTTTAAAGTATCCGTGGTACGTAAGTAATATTAGTTTTGAATTTTGGCAATATATGAAACTAGAATCTTTTCTTTCCGTCGTAGCATGATCTGTTTATCAAGTTCAAGGAAAATATTACGTGGAACAGAAATATTGATATTTTTTCACCTTTAATTCTTATACTAATTTAAGAACTTGATCGTTTGAGAAGAGATTTAATAAAACAAAATTTCACTCTTGCACGTATTGTGCCACATGTGACATGTCCATATGCACTAACAACATTAAGTCAGGGGCGCAGCTAGCAACTTTGTCTAAGGAGGCTGACAAGAAAATTATCAATATTAGGAACTAAATTAAATTTTATTATTTTCTTTAAAAATGAAATAAAAAATCAAAGATTTTGTAAAAAAATATTTTGGGGGTAGGGAAGGGGTACGTGGGTGTGGGGGGAGACTCCCCTAAGCCTAAAGACCTGCTGTCCCCCCTGATTACAGTACGCATGTAAATTCAATTAATTTTAAAATCTCTTGGTGGTTAAATTTATCATTTTATATTTTTAAACTAATTTATTTTTTATTTTATTAATCCTAGACTCCGAGTTACAAGGAAAACGAAACTTTTCAAATTAAGATAAGCGGCAAGCCATGCCCTATTTAGTAGATATAACAATAACAAGAACATCAATAATAATAATAATAATAATAATAATAATAATAACAAATAATAATAATAATAATGCTATTCATAGGGCCCACATAATTATGCACACAAATAAGACTACTTAAGGAAAAGGTTAAACCTACACAATTTGACAGCACAGATATAAAATCATTGACCATTTATCAATTAAAGTGTTTGGACAAACTTTTCAACGAATACTTGTAAGAGAAGAAAATAAAAGGTTCAATTAAATTAAGCTTTTCTCATAAATTAAAATTAATTTATACATAAGTTAAAATTAACTTTTAGAAAAGCTAAATAAAAAAACTTCTAGAAATTAAGTTATTCATAAACTAATTTTAACTTATCGAAAAAATTTATTTTATTTTACTTTTTATTCAACAAAAAAAAATTATTATATTATTTTCTTTTCTTTTTTTATAAGTGTTTATAAAAAAAATTATCTAAATAAGACCTTAATCTATGTTATTGTGAAAACAAATACTCCACGGTGCATGTATCAAAAATCTTCCTAGAAGTGTGTTGGCTCTGAGGAAGGTGGGTCACTTATCATTCAATGACAATACATTGAATGTTTAGGCTACAGATCACACACAATATTGATATGACGCAATAGACTTGCATTACGTCTCTCTGAAAACGTACACATGTAAGGCCCACATACTCTACATGTTTCAATTGAAAGACATGTGAAAAGAAAAAAATATATATTTTAAAAATTTACTTATTTTTTTCTACTTTTTCTCCAACTAAATAAATAAATATATAAAAAAAAATTATCATTATTCTTATTTTCTTTTCACTCTACTTTCTTTCCTCCTCTTTTCACCTCTTCCAAACACAAGATTAAGAGAAAGTGTGCCATTTTCATTCAAAATCAATATACTGCATAATATTTTTTATTTAAAACAAATATAATGAAACCAAAAGTTTTTTTTGGCCTCAGGTTTCTATACTACCGTTTCACAACGATCATATTTGTTGGAGACAAGCAACAGTTACCGCCCAACCTGAATTTGGCCCGCGTTAATCTGTTTATAACAACTGTATAAGAACGAAGCTTGGGTCACTATTTATGTTGACTTCCCATTCCTATAAGCAAATTTTTTCACAAGCGTGAAGTGATTTAATATTATTTGTATCCACTGTAGTAGCGCAAAATGAAACATCTGGTATTATAGTGGTCCATCTATAAATTTCATTTTCTTCTTATTTCACGTAAACAAATGCAATTTTGACGTTCCAAGGATGATACATTCTGCAACTGTATAGTATATACAGCTGCATGTTACACGTTTTATTTTTTCTCAGGGAGTTTTTCTAGTAACTCTGGTATCACCTCAAACAGATCTCCTACAAGTCCATAATCAGCTACCTGCAATTTAGCACATCACATAAATATGGCAAAACAGTTTTCTTCTTATGATGGTTTGTGGCCAATAAGTAGAAGCTGCATTTACTTAAATACTCCATTTTAAAATAATCTTCATCTAAGGATTTGCATAAAGATTAAGAAAGTCATTAGATACTCCTTATTTTAGTCCAATATATTTGATTAAATTAGCTTTTCACTCCATTAATGCTCTCATTGCACACGTCTTTTTGGTTTTTCAAAGTGACAAACAATCAGAAACAAACTAAAAGTTCTAAAGTGACAATTACTTTGAAATGGAGTAGCTTGATCCGTTTAAAAGAGAGTCATTACCTGAAATATTGGAGCATCAGCATCATTGTTCACAGCAACAATGACCTTAGAATCCCTCATCCCTGCCAAGTGTTGAATAGCTCCAGATACACCAAAAGCCATATAGAGTTCAGGAGCAACAATCTTTCCAGTTTGCCCAACCTACATATCAAATTTCCAATAGGAAACATGGACATGAGAACTATATTAGGCCATGAATTAATATAAGTTGAAGTGGTTACTGAGATTCAATACAAAGCCTATTACATGCATATCCCAATATTCCAAATGATGCCATTTGCATGACCATTCAGTAGCAAAGTCAGGAAAGCAGAAAACCATATCTTTTTTCTACTAATTTATGCATCAGGCTGAGATAGCATCTCAATTCTCAAAATATTTTGTCAAGAAGGGGAAACTTGGTGGTCGGTGCAACAGTTTCAGTTGTCACCATCTGAGCCAAGGGTCATAGGTTCAAATTGTGAAATCAACCCTGTCCCTATGTAAATGCAAGATAAGCCAACCTATTACAGACCCAAACACTTGATCCAACCCTTCATTGGACCCTGCGCATACGATTTCACCAGGCTGCCATTTTAATTTCTAAATTATAAACAGTTGCTGAAAGACTGAAAGATGACAATTAAGCCTTGCTACTTGACAGAAAACAAAAAGCATATGTTCAGCTTTTAATGCGTTCAACTAATATGTGAACTTTAACATTTTATTCCTCTTTCTTCCATTAAGAGATGTTTTGCCATTTCAGACTTATAGGAATTGTAATTGTCTTAACTTTCACAATATTTCCATTTACACAGGGCAATATGACAATTAGGAGCATAATCAAGGAAGCCAAGGATGTAAAAAGAGGAATCTAGAATGAAAGTATGAGACTTCATTCCTCTTTTCTCACTCAGCTTTGCTTTTGTATGTGGGTGGGGGCAGGGAGGTAAGGGGTTTAATATTAAAAGGAAGTAAAGTTGTCACCTGGAGATCATTAGGAACAAATCCTGCATCAACAGCAGCACGAGTGGCACCGACTAAGCAAAGGAGAATGAAGTTAGCAGATTCTACTTAATTCATGTAGCAAAGAATAAAATGTAAAAACTGATAACAGTGAAACAAGCTATCATGTGTCCACACAAGGAATTAGATATTAAAAGATTTTCCATCCTATCAATGACCTAGGAATTATCGGGGAGCATATGGTGAATCCCGCAAAACAGAAATAACAAATCTCTAGCTATTAAAATAAGTATCCTAATAGCAAATAATACCAGCAGCACCAAGTCTCCTGGCTAGCTCTTCTATCAATTTAAAGTTCTCAGCGCTCTTTAGTGCTCGGCCACCAGTAACTACAATTCGTGCATTCCCAAGATCTGGTCGTTCATCATCCTGGGTAGTTTGAGATAAATATCTAGACTTGCCCACATCTGCACACCCGACCCGACCCCCCCACCAAAAAAAGGAAACAATAATTTAAGATTCTTTCATCATAAGGAAGGTTCAAGTATCCAAGTCTGACGGGGTGGTAATTGATCAAATAGATGTAAATGACAAATGACAATTATCTGTGACATTGTTGAACCATTGCTCTTTTAAGCATCCAAGCAGGATCTATTGTCAACAAATAATTAAGGATAAATTGCATTTATGTCTTTTTCAATTTTCCAAAAAATAAAATGTCCATGCACCAGAAACAAAAAACAGACCTTCATCAAAGGTTGAAAGGTCAACCTGAGATATTGAAGCCTCATTAGATTTTGAGTCAACTGACTTCTGAGGAAAAGGAAAAGATGTGGATCTAATTGTTAATATACAAGGATTGGCACCAGTATATCGCACAGTACAAAGTGCATTTCCAGCATATATTGGCCTGTATATGAAATCAAAAATTTACTTTCAGTTAGACAAAGACCCAAAATGTATTCATACTTAAGATAGAAGCAGGATCATAATGAATAACTCAAAATACAAGAATTAAAGTGTGCTGCATCAATTAGCTGCCAAACACACACACACACACACACAAAAAAAAAGAGAGAGAGAGACTTCCCTATCATGTTAGCCATCTCTTCAACTCTATAAATATGCCTCACCACATGCAAACTCATTTGTTTTAAATTTTTAATACTAAGATAATAGCTAAGAGGTCAATTTTAGCAGCAGAACATCTAAAGAAGTTATAAGAATACTTGTTCAGGAACCTTCAGTTGTTATCACTTATCATGCTCTTTTTCAGCCAATCAATGTACATTTGAAATTCACTTTTTCTACTCCTTCAGTCCTTCTTTAATAAGCCTTAAGAATAGAACCGAAAAATCTTCCCTTATATGCATGAACCACCATCCATATTGTATCACTTCAGTCCTCACCTATGAGTCAGGATTATCATTAGTTCATATCTATTCTGATGTTATCTATGGCAAATATGCTCTGACCGATAGCAATACCTTCCCAGAGTTCGGAGGTCCCTAGATAATCCAGGTTTACAGGTTTTTAAGTTGTCTACTCTGGACTCCAGCTTACTATTGGATCTCTAAATAGCCACTGCTTTGTTTACAAATAGTTCTTATAAACATGTAAAAAGAAAGAATGAGAAAACTATTAACAGCATTGACTATTGAGCCGACCAAAAAGCTTGTCATACTAAAACAGTGGCCAAGCAGAACTGCCTTGGTTTATAGCTAAGGCACCAAAAACCAATTCTTATTTTAATCTTCCTGACCTGACATTTCTATTATTGTTGTGCAAATAATCTTTCTAATGATTCATAATATAAGACAGTAATGAAGATTAAGAATATGATGCATCAGCGGTATTTTTAGTATTAATACTATGAAAGCCTTAATAATTCAGAAGCTTGATTGTATACATTAACTGGGTTAAATGATTAAAAAAGTCTCTTCTTAAACACAGTCCAAAAGCAGGGAGATCTTCCATGAAATCAATAATATGAACTTGAGCATTGCAATGGAAAGGCTAGAATAGCAGTAGTATGGCTCCCTGATTACAATAGCTTAAACAGTCCACAACTAACATGATAACAATACCCAACAGGGGATCCTGTTTAACCAGCAAACAGCCAATAGCATGGAATTTACAAAGTAAAGACAACATGTTACCAAAAAGTACAAGATAAGCTAGCAGTCGCACCAATCCATGACAGATTTAATAGAATGTGAACAGCATCAAAATGTGCAATAAACAGCAGGTTCCTAGTGGCTAAAACAAAAAGAGAACACAACAGAATATACCTCACAAAAGTATTGGAATCAGAAATGCCCATAACATCAGTAATTGGAGAAACATCTAAAAGGGCAGCTGCACGCGGCATGACATTTTTCCCAAAAGAATTTGCAGCAGCAATTATGTGAGAGTAACCACCACTCTGCTGAACCAAATGGACTAATTTAGCCCAGGGCTCCGCCAGAGGGTTCTTGAATTTATCCGAATCTGCCACGAGCACCTACACCACAAGCAACACACCCACACCAACCATTAAAATCCAGAAACTCAATCTTCCTTTCCAACACATATCTTCACAAACACAACCTGCACCATTTCTCAATCACAAAATCCTTTGCCCCTTTGCACCATTTCAAGCTCAATCCAATGCACCACATGAATTTCCATTCATCTATAGCAAATTCGCAATAATATAATATCCAATCGAGGACAACAGTCATTAACATTAAAACAATAATGATAATTACAACAACAAAAATAAGCAACATAGAAATAGACACCCGAATTATCTTGCACTTGCAGTTTAGCTCCTGAATTAACTACGTGAAGTGTTTTAAACTTTTAATTAGCTTATTTTGAAGAGATAATCATTTTGTAAGAGAACTTTAAAAAAAAAAAATACTTCCTGAAAAAATAAGCTTTCCTAAATGGACCATCCAGCTGAGTATATCAAGCACCGATGCCTTTCAGGGTCGGCGCTTGAGAGACTCTGGACTGTCCGACCAAGCATAACAAGCAGCCACGCCTTTCAGACTCAGCGCTTGAGGGACTATGGACTATCCGACCTAGCATAGTAAGTGTAAACACGCCGTAATTTTATACATTCATGGATTAAATCGAGAATAATTGCAAAAATTAATTTGAATATCTACTCTAGAAAATAGAAAATTCTAATTGCATAATTATTAAAAAAAACAAAAAAAGGTTTGAGTTACCTTTGAGATTGAAGGGTGGCACGAAGCAGCATGTGAAGCAGCTTGATGAAGAGAAGGACCCGAACCGGCCAATAGAACAGAAACGGAAGAGTCACGATCGGGAAGACACGTGGCAGCCGCAAGTGCAGAGAGAGAAGGTGGTTTGATAACACCACCTTCGTGTTCCGCCACAACAAGCGTGCTACCCTACAACAACAGCACAGTGAATAGTATAATACACCGAAGAAAGAAAGAAAGAAAGAAACAATCGAAAATAGTTTTCGTTTTCTCTTTATTTTTTGGGATGAATTGTTACGTGTCGATAAATGGAGGTGCCGGGGAATACGGGGAACGAAACGGTGCGTTTCTTGATTGCTCCGAGCAACACGCGAGTGGCCATTGATTCTTCGGAACCGAAGGCTGCGCGTGGCGCTGACGATTACTGTGGCTTGCTCTTGATGGCGAAGGGAAACGGTGCCGTATCGAAAGAGTTGACGAAATGATGATTGAGCTTACGGAAGAAGTGGGAGAATTGTAAGATGGTGATAATGATAACTACTACGATGGCGCTGACGTGTTCTTTTTTAATGTTTTCGCTCTTGCTGGTAGCTGCCATGTGCGTGAGGGAGGTTGTCACCTTTTGGTTCAGGGGATACGGAAATCGTTGCCAAAATGAGAGAGAACGCTTCGGAAAATAAATCAAGGTTCAAACGTGTTTTTGTTTCTTTAATATATTAAGATTAGGGATGAATTTTTTTTAAGTAGAAACCACATATTTTATTAGAGGTAACTTTCTTCGAGTCAAATAGAATAGTTAAAAAAAAAAAATTAAGTATTTAATGTAATTACATATTTAAGACTCAAATTCAAGACTATTAATTAAGTCAAAACTACTCTTTACAATTAATCTATGCACTGGATAGTAAATTAGGGATGATATGAGTATGATGCTGTAATTTTTTTTTTCACACAGTAAACTGCACTCTTTAGCACACAATCCACGCCGTTGGATATTAGGATATTATTTAGATAAACTTTGTTTATAAATATTTATAGGATAAGAAAATAAAATAGTTAAATGAATTGAGTATTTTCATAAGTTAAAATTAACTTATTTACCTTAAATTTTAAAAAATTTAAATGAAAAAAATTATAAAAGTTAAATATATAAGTTAATTTTAGCTTATAGGAGAATTTTATTTTATTTTATCTTCTTATTTTCTTTTCTTATAAATATTTATAGAGAAGTTTATCCAAACAATATTTAAATATGAGTATCTCTCTCAACAAGAATTCCAACTTAGTTCACCATAATGTGAAAGTCTAATCTCTTTTGCTAAACCCGATCTCCATTGATTATGAGTTAAATTTGAAAGTAAAGAAAAAACTCTATAGATTTAAAAGTATTTATAAAAAAAAAATTACCCAAAAAAGTATTTATAAAATACTTTTTTCTTGTTTCTCACAAGTATCTTTATTTGAAAGTAATTATATTTAAAATATAGTTAGATATTAAATGTGAACATCTCTTCTAAAAAAAAGTTTGAACCTTGATTCACCAAGATATTATAAGATAAATATATTTTATAGGTTAGATTAATGTGTAGGTTCCTATAGTTTTATTGAGTTTTAAATTAAGTTTGCGTAGGCAAAAACACTTTAAAAAGGTCTTTATAATTTAAAAATCTTGTAATTAAATCCCTACACATTAACATCGTTATAACTTTGTTAATCTATATTGACTAGGTAATTATTATTTTTTTGCTAATTACTGTAAGTAGGACCTTTGGCTCCACAATAGGACTCTGGCATATCCCCCACAAACTTTAGTCTTTTGGGCTAGTTAAGAGACTAATGATTGGTTGGGACTCAATCACACTTAAAGCTCATCACTCTTCTTCAAGAATGTGTTCTACAAGAATTAAACTCAAGTCCTTCCCATAAACTCACATTTTGTGAAAAGATGGAGATACCGAAAAGGTGATCATATTCTTGGAAAATATGGAGGAAGAAGGATTTGAACCTGACTTGGCTACATATAACATGCTCGTTAATAGCTATTGTAAGAAAAGTATGGTAGAGGATACGTTTTATCTGTACAAGATCATGTACATTAAAGGTGTAATACCTAATTTGATTATACACACAGCCTTAATGAATGGTCTTTATGGAGAAGGGGAAATCAGTGAAAGCTCATCAACTTCTTCATCAGATGGTTCACAGAGGGATAGATCTAGACATTGTTTCAATCTAGAACTTAGTTTAAGGCTGAGTTCTATATAAAATTAGGGAAATGAAAGTTTCACCCTCTACATGTGTCTTCAGCAACAAACAAAGTTAGGAATTTAAAAACCTTCAAAAAATAAAAAAAATGAAAGTAAAAGAGTAATTACCACATTAAAATTTTATGTCAACATAATAAAAAAATTTATTGTCATATCATAACACCTAATCAATATAAATTAACGAAGTTATAACATTATTAATGTGTAGAGATTTTAATAACAATTTTGAAATTATATAGACTTTTTTTAAGTATTTTTAACTATGGGAACTTAATTTAAAAAACTCTATGAAACTATAAAGATATATAGATTAATTTAACCAATTTTATAAATTATTATATTTATCTTATAGATATAAGATTATCTCTTATTTTATTCCACTAATCTTTTAAAGATAGGTGAAATTCCAACTTATAGATTATTACATATGAAACCTTCTCTCTTACTTCATTTTATTAACTCTTTGATATTGATTTAAATATATTATTGATCTTTAAAAATATAATTTTTTATTCCTATAAAAAATATATTTATTTTGTATATATTCTATTTCTACAAAGTCTCCATCTAAAAATAATTAGTTTCTAATTATTCAGTCAAAAATACATTTATTTTATTACCTAGTAAAAGTAACATTTAATTTGAAATGATAAGAAACAAATTACAAGAAAGGATTAATTACACTTTTTGCCCTCAAACTTTTGTAATTTGACACATTCTACCTCCAAACAATTTTTTTGGCAGATTTTGCCCCCAAAGTTTTAAAACGTTGTGAATTTTGTACTTTCATCAATTGTTTGTTAAATGACTAACGGCTCGCTGAGGTGGCCTTTATGATGCAACATAAGTTAATGACGTGACATTATTTTTTTATAGCTTAATTGTACTTTTTACCTCCAAATAATTTTTTTGGCGAATTTTGCTCCTACAATTTCAAAATGTTGTGAATTTTGTCCTTCCATCAATTGTCCGTTAAATGACTAATGGCCCACCAATGTGAACTTTATGACATGGCATAACTTAATGACGTGGCATTATTTTTTTATGGTAACTTTTACCATTGTTTCCTACCACTATCTCAAAAAATTACTCACAACCCATTAAAAGTTTCATTAATTAAGGGATTTTTCTTCTACATATAGACACATTACAATGATAAACTAGCTAATGATTTTCAAAATCACAATCAAAAGGGCAATGATAATCTCCCAAGATGCAATTGCAGCAGCCTTCCAACGCATCTCTATCCTTTTTGGCTCCTCCACCTTCTTCAACAAGATTTGTCTTGCTCTTTGAAACCTTAGCAAATGAAAGCTTGGTGGAGCACTTGGTTTACGCATTTGTAGGAGCATTTCTTTAGCTACGAGAACCATAAAGGGTAAGAGTAAAATATATGAAATTTTGTATGCATCGTATTCCATATTGAGAAGGAGGAGGCAATAAATGTTGTTGTGGCATTGAGCTCTGTTGTTGACTTCTTGGAAGTCTGTTATAATTACAGCTTGGGGGATTATCATTATCTTTTTTATTGTGATTTTGAAAACCATTGACTAATTTACTATTGTAATGTGTGTGTATGTAGAAGAAAATTGACTAATTTACTCATTTAATGAACAATTGAAGGAAGGGCAAAATTTGCAACATTTTGAAACTTAGGGGGCAAAATCTACCAAAAAAAAAAATTTGATGGCAAGATTTGCTAGATTGCAAAAGTTTGGCGACAAAAAGTGCAATTAAGTCATAAAAAATAATGTCACGTCATTAAGTTATGCCATGTCATAAAGGCCACATTAGTTGGCTATTAGTCATTTAATGGATAATTGATAGAAGAACCAAATTTGCAACGTTTGAAACTTTGGAGGCAAAATTTGCTAAAAAAATTATTTTGGGGTAAAATTCACAGATTACAAAATTTTAAGGGCAAAAAATGCAATTAAGCCTATAAAAAAAGTATTATTTAAATTATAGTTTAGGGATTGAAAAAAAATATATATAATATAAAATCAAGGTAGCTTATAGAATCAAAACTTTCAAAGTGTACTCCTCTACAAAGGCCATAACTCAATATTATCTCCTATATGTAGGTTGTTGAAGTTTTGACCATTAATTCTTAATCCTTCTAATAATTTATATAAATAGTGTAATATTAAGATAAAATCTCAAATAAGTCTTTTGTTACGTACTTATGTTTGAGAAGGACTACTTCTTCAATAAAATATGTGTTTCTTTGACATAATAAAACTGTGCTTTCATGCTCTCCCTTATCACTTTCACTCAGAACTCCTTATTAACTCTTTATATTTTGATTTGGTTAATGTGAATCGCAAACTTGGAAGATTATAACTTTCATGAACTACTTATGTATTCTCTTTTCTTTTGGTTCCTTGTTGAAGCTCCCACAAGATACAAGAATAACTTGAAATAATTTTATTTTGGGTTATTAGAGATTTGTCATTTTTATTTCATAACTAGGCTGGTATGAAAGTATAGCTTTGGGTATTAATACCACTGACCATTTATTTTTTCTTGATTGAAAATAGAAATGTAACATCCCATAATTATTAAAAAAAAATACTAAGTATCTTTCTTTGTTTAAGCTTAATTTGTTAAAATTAAATTCATTTACTTATCCGAGGTGGCCTAAATGACAGGCTCACGTTAAAACTCAAGTAATTCTTTTGGTCAACTATTACTCGAATAGTGACTATACGTGTCTATGCATGATGGATGAGGTGTGACACTTGTAAAAATTCCAACACTCAAGTTAAATGATATTTTGATAGAGTAATATATTAGCGAAAGAAAAAGATACCTATATATAAGGAAAGTCTTAATATTTATAGGTGAGAATGTCTAACTTTGGGTTGATGGTAGTGATCAACCCAATGGTATTGTTGCCACCTTGCAATCGCATCCCAATGTGGGATCCTGAGATCCCTTGGATGCAACCTTACATAGGATCAACGATTAGGGTTGCTCTTGATGTCTTTCCAAAGTACATGACATGACAAGATATAGGGTGATGTGACAAGTAGGGTGTTTATGTGCTTCTAAGGGAGTATTACATTTAAAATGTGATTAGGATATCATTGTAATGCATGTTTGTTAAGACAAAGGATGAATTTATAACCCTCAACTATTTTGATAATGACAAACAATTACAAACAGTCTTTTTAAGCAATCATCTGGTTACTCATTATATTGCTTATTGGCTATCGTCTAACCACACGATCATGTATCGTCTCTTATCTTGCTTTAAAAGATTCAGTAACTAACTTTTTTCAGACAAACTTTTATATAATTTGTGCACTGCAAGTTTGTAAAAGCATAAACTACCTCGAAAGAATAAAAGTCTACGTACCTACCCTTGAGGAAAGTCCTCTTTATGCGTAAAAGAAGGTATATGTGTGCAGATGTTAGTACAGAATACAATTATGCCCGCTACTACAAGATTGAGTACGAGAAAGGCTAAGATAAGCAACTGCTTTATCTTATCACAGTGACAAGTTGGTGAAAGACATTAAATACTGCATTTAATGCTTCAATGACTCTTTTCCACCAGACGAAAGATGTCTCCTGCAACACTCACAACAAATACTTTTTGGGAGAACATCATAAATAGAAGAAGAGATCTAAATCTCAAATGCTAGTTAATTTGATAAATCTTGAATTGTTGAAAAGCTCTCAACTTGTAATTTTCATATACACTACCTATAAACATTTTTACTAAACTTCATTGTATAATCATTTGATAGGACGTTAAACTAAGTGAGATAACTCATGTTCAACCTTTTTCTCTAAGAAATCAGTAGAAGTCTGAAGAGGCTTTGATTCAAAGAATGCTTGGGTATTTTACTTGGAAAGACAAGTTAAAGACTACTTGCTTTGAGCCAGAGAGGCTTGGTTAAAAGAATACTTGTAACTTGTTTAAGTTAGTGGGACTTGGTTGTTACCAAGAACTAAACGTCTTTAAAAAAGGTTTTTGTGAAAATTTGCAATAACACAATTCAACCCCCTTTCTTATGTTATTTCTATGTTTTACAGTTTGGTATCAGAGCTCAACCTCTAAGGGTTGAGCATCTTAACAAGTGATAGAGGAAAAAATCCTAATGGCAAACCTTGAAGGACAATTCATTCCCGAAGGAGCCTCATTGTCAAGGCCTTCAGCCTTTAATGGAGAAGATTATGCACACTGAAGAGACAAAACGGAAATCTACATCAAGTCCACTCATTACAGCATTTGGAGAATCATAACTCATGGAGATCTTATTGTAGCAAATCCAGAAAATGAATACAATCAGGACAACTTCAACATGCTACAACAAAATGCAAAGGCTAAGTCTATTATAACCTGTGTCTTATCTAAAACTGAATATAACAAATTTTGTAGCTGCAAAATAGCAAAGGAGATGTGGGATGCTATACGCAAAACACATGAAGGCACTGAAGATGTTCGTTTAAGAAGAGCAACAACTCTTCAAAGATACTATGAGATGTTTACTATGAAGGAGACAGAAACCATTAATGAAATGTTTGGAAGATTTCAAACAATTCTCAATGGACTCTAGAGTCTTGGTGTCAAGTTTTCCAAAGTTCAGAACAATCTCAAAATTTTGGATAGTCTTCCAAAAGTATGGGAACCCAAGGCTATAGCCATAACTGAAGCCAGGGACATGAAGACTTTAACTGTGGATGAGTTGCTCGAAGCTCTAAGTGTCCATGAAGTTCATCTCTTTAAAAGAGATAAAATCAAAAACAATGACTCTATAACTCTAAAGAGTGGAGAAACCAGTCGAAGAACAGACGAATGAACTAAGACGAAAGCTAGGAATAAAGCCCTGAAGGTTCAGTCTAATAAATCTAAAAGCACAGACGAAAGCTCTAGTTGCTTCACAGACAATGAGATCTCTCTCATAACCAAAAAGTTCAAGAAGATGCTCAAAAGGAAAGGAAGATTCAAGCAATCCTCCATAAGAAAAGATAATAGATTTAGGAAGCCACCTCAAGAAGAAAACAACAAAATTATATGTTTTGAGTGCAAAAAGCCAGGACATATAAAGGCTGAGTGCTCCAAATTGAAAAAGGGATGGAACTCAAAGGAAAGGAACAAGAAGAAGAATCTTTTAGCTACATGGGAAGATCTCGACAACAGTAGTAGCAGTTTAGACGATGAAAAGGCTAACATCTGTCTCATAAAAATACTGAGGAAGTAACATCTAAGGTAAAATCTATCTCTGAAAATAATCTGCATTCATCTGATAGTTGTGAATCTTAGTCTGATGATGAAGAAGATATGTCATATGACACTCTTTTTGCAAATTCTCACAGATCACTCTTGAGTATAAGAAATACAAAGAAAAATATCAAGAAGCTGTTTTAGAAAATGAAATACTCAAGAAAGATTTGAAGAGAATGAATAAGAGTCAAGACTCATATCCTAAAAAGACAACACTTCTTTCTGAAGTCAACAAACTAAAGAAAGAGGTCATTAGTCTGAAACATCATCTGGCTAAATTTGTGGATGGGTCTTTAAAAATACAATTGATCTTAAAACATAAAAGACCTCCCTCTGACAAATTTGGCATATGTTTTGAAAAAGACAAAGACTCTAAACCATCATCTTCTAAATCTTATTTAACCTTTTGTAATTTTGTGGCAAATATGGACACATATCTCAAAATTGTCAACACAAAAGGAAACAAAGGTCAAATAAGACCTTTAGGACTAACACAAAAGGACCCAAAAGTATTTGGATACCAAGATCTCAAATAATTTATGTTGTAGATATCCTTAATAAGAAAAATGAGAGATTCGTTTTGATATCTAGACAATGGATGCTCACATCACATGGTGGGAGAAAGGTCTATGTTCCTAAACTTCCAACCACATAAAGGAATGATTTCATTTGCAGAAAATGGAAAAGGAAAAATAATTGGTATAGGTAAAGTTGGTAAGCCTCCTTTTCCTTCAATAAATAGCGTGTTGTGTGTTGAAGGACTAAAGTATAACATGCTTAGCATAAGTCAATTTTGTGATGGTGGTTTGTTGTGTCCTTTAACAAATACATAGTCAAAAGAAATGATGAATCTATTCTTTTTATTGCTAAAAGACATAACAATCTGTATAAGATTGAGTTTGAGGATCTAAACAAACAAAATGTCACTTGCTTAATGACCAAAGAAGATGAAAAATGGATTTGGCATAAAAAGCTTGGGCACATCAATTTGGAACACATTTCAAAACTATATAAAAAGGGTTAAGTGAAAGGATTGCCTGAAATTTCTTGGAAAACTCATCTTCTTTGTGAAGCATTTCAAAAAGGGAAACTGTAACACCCTAGGTATTAGAAAGAAACTACAAGGTGACTCTTAGTATCATATGTTATTGGATAAAAGACACTTTAAGAGTTATTTTTATTATTGTATTATTACTATATCTCTTATTATTATTGTTGTTCCTATAGTTGTTATTATTATATTTTTTGTTATTGTTGCTATTCTTCTTCTTCTTCTTCTTATTATTATTATTATTAGGATTGTTGTTGTTGTTGTTGTTATCATTATCATCATTATCATTATCATTATCATCATTATCATTATCATTATCATTATTATCATCATTATCATTATTATCATTATCATTATTATCATCATTATCATTATTATCATTATCATTATTATTATTATCATTATCATCATTATTATTATCATCATCATTATTAATATTATTATTATTATTATCATTATCATTATTATTATTATTATTATTATTATTATTATTATTATTATTATTATCATCATCATTATTATTATTATCATCATCATCATTATTATCATCATTATTATCATTATTATTATTATTATTCTTATTATTATTATTAATTCTGTGCTATGGTGTTTTTATTATATTATTATTATTGTTATTATTAGTGTTGTTGTTATCGACACCTTAGTATTAGAAATTAGTAAGAATGTTATCATAGAATCCAAAAGAGCATTTAAGGCTCAATAAGGGACTAAAGCCCACTAAGCTACATACACACCCACATGTTATAAGAAGGGAATAGAGAAGGGGAATTAGGTTTAGCCATCACAAAATAGAAGAAGAACAAAAAAGTTAGAGAGAATGAGGAAAAAAGGAAGAAGAGAAAGAGAAAAAGAAGGAATGAAAACCAGAGAACCCAAGCCCTAAAACTCAGCTTTGCATGTCCCTAAAGGTGAGTGCTCTCTCTTGTGTCCTTCCTTGTCCTTTATGTTATTCTTGTTCACTTATTTACTTTTTCCCCCTCCTTATGCCTAAGTTTAGGAATTTGATGGGTTTTTAGGGGACTGTGAAGGAGTAAAGAGTTTATAGATTGGATTGACCAATTATAAACGTAGAAGATTTATTAAGAATTTAATTATTTATTTTGGAGTATTTAGAAACCAAAGACAATAGGAAAAATAAATTAAAATTCATACTTTGAATCCACCTGTGCGGGATTAGATAGCTGCTAGGCGACTTTTCTTCAAAAACTGGATTCTGCGCTAGCGCTAGGTGCGCAGACCCAGTGGGCGGGTTGAGTCATAATGCGGACCCGCTGGGCGGGGTGCAATACCTGCTAGGCGAGTTCGCTGTTGGTGTGATCGCCGGGTGAACCTCTTGTCACGCCGGGCAGATACGACCTTTGCTATTTCGTTCTTTGTGCTTATAAACTTCTTTTTACAGTTTTTAACTCATTGTTGTTTCTTTTTTTATGCCTTGTTGAGTTTATATTATGTGATTGTTATTTACCTTGAGAAAACTGAGTGTGATATAAAATTGTGTCAATGTTTCATGATGAAAGCCTATGAAAAGCTGTAAGCATTGTATGTGACCATGCATCATAACATTTGAGCTATGTGATGAGGAAAGTATGTAGGAATTTGGCTAGTAGAGGCTGTGATGGGTTGTCTAACCCTAGCCTTGGGGGTTATCCGGTTAGGAAAACTCTAGTGGTCCATGCTGATCTTATGGAGTCGAGGCATATTGGCAAAACTGGGTAACCCTGACTAGTCATTAAGGGATATCATACTTGTTGAGGGTGTGAAAGCCAAAGACATCAGTACCGATGACGCTTCTTATGGCTATACATTTACTCCTAGTCTACTTTTCGACAAGTTTGAATTGGTACCACATGTGCATGAATAGTGATTTAGGAATATAACATGCATATGTATCATATTGTAGTGTGATATTTTGAAGTGTGCTATGTTGTAACTATGTGAAATTTGTGTGACCTTGTTCATGAGCGATTAATGTAATGTGTACACGTATGAAAATGTAATTGTGTCTTGTGATGAAGTGTCAAGGTTATGTATCTTTGCTCATGTAATGCATGTATGTTATTCTTGTTTGTTTAGGCAAAAGATATGAAATAAATGTATGCTTGTAATTAGAATTGTGTTTGCTACTTTAAGGATAAGTGAGAAGCTAGACCCCAAGATGGTGTTATGAGGGTTATAGTTGGATAATAATGGTTATGACAGAAATAGAGAAAGGGTGAATTCCTATATAGGGTAATAGAAAGGTATGGGACTAGTAATAGATAACAAAATAAGAGTATCAAGGTAACTGTTAGGGGAGTGGCAAGAGTATTTTGGGATGTTTGTGACCTTAGACTTGATCCTTAGAGGATAACATTTAAATATTAAAAGAAAGAAGAGTAAAATCTAAACATAAAAGGTTTAAATACTAGAGAGAGTTTTGGGTAAGAAAGAGTTCTTAGATTGAGAATAAGATAATAAACCAATATAATAGCAGTGAGAATGAGAGAGTCGTTAACAGGAATTATTGAAGATTAAAAGGTATAGACCCAACCATAGGTATGGAGAATTACAAGAAACCTAGTGAGACATAAGCCATGAGAGATAAGTGATGAAGGTTGTCCGAGTAAAAGAGTCTAACCTAGCTGTAGAGTTCTTAGAGCACTCATGGAGACATTATGTTTCACTCCTTTAAGTTTTCCCTTTTCCAGGATACAGGTGAAGACATGTATAGATGAAACTTGGAGTCCCGTGCAAGAAGACGTAATCTAGTTTATATTATTTTCTCGTATTCCTCTTTATATTTTGTACGACACCTTCTGGTGATAGATGAGGTGTATTAGACATGTATGGTATTTTATAGTATTATTCTTATATGAATATAATTATATTTATGAGTCGCTTCAACATGTTGTTTCTATGTTTTTAAGTCTTTCTTTTTTTGTTCTTAGAAATCTAGGCTTAGTTATGGTAATATCCCTTAGGGTGTTATAGAAACAAATTAAAACCTCTTTTAAATCCAAAGATGTTGTTTCGATTTCCAGACCATTAGAACTATTGCATATGGAGGGAAACAAATTAAAACCTCTTTTAAATCCAAAGATGTTGTTTCCATTTCCAGACCATTAGAACTATTGCATATGGATTTGTTTGGTCCTACAAAGACTCAGTCTTGGTGGCAAAAAATATGGTTTTGTTATTATAGGTGACTATTCTAGATATACATGAGTTTACTTCTTAACTCACAAACACAAGTCTTTCAATGTGTTTGAAATATTCTGTAAACGTGTTCAAAATGAAAAAGGTTTTTGCATAGCTACAATTAGAAGTGACCATGGAGTTGAATTTAATAATGCTAAGTTCAAATTCTTTTGTGAAAAGAATAAAATTTTCCACAACTTTTCTTCATGGAGAACACCTCAACAAAATGGGGTAGTTGAAAGGAAAAATAGAACTCTACAAGAGATGGCTAGAACCATGTTCTATAAGAATTCAATTCCTAAGTACTTTTAGGCAAAAGCTGTACATATAGCTTGTTATGTTCAAAACAGAATATTAATCAGACCATTGATAAATAAGACTCTTTATGAATTGTGGAGAGGTAGAAGTCCTAACATTTTATACTTTCATCCTTTTGGATGTGAGTGTTACATTCTCAACACTAAAGATCAATTGGGAAATTTTGACTCTAAAGTTGACAAAGGTGTTTTTCTAGGATATTTTGATACATCAAAAGTGTATAGAATATTTAACTCTAAAACTTCTGTTGTAGAAGAATCCATTCATGTTAAATTTAATGATACACTAACCCCTGATAGGAGACTATCAAATCTGGAAGATGATCTTGTAGATTTGCAGATAGAATCGTTTGATCCCATAAGAATAGATAAAGTAAGGGAATCAAAAGATATCCCTCAACAACGATAGACTGATGATCAGACGAAAGAATCTTACAAGGATTGGAAGTTCATTACCTATCATCCACAAGACCAGATCATTGGAAAACGGACTAAAGGAGTCAAGACAAGGTCATCATTGAAAAATCAAGCATCTAGTCTCAGAAATCAAGCCTAAGACTATTGAAGAAGCACTCACAGGCGATGATTGGGTGATAGCCATGCAAGAAGAACTACATCAATTAACAAGAAATGATGTGTGGATCCTTGTTCCTAAACCAGAACATAAAAGCATCATTTGAACAAGATGGGTGTTTCGCAATAAGCTTGATGAAAATGGAAAGGTAATAAGAAATAAAGCAAGGTTAGTAGTACAAGGGTATAATCAACAAGAAGGTATTGACTTCACTGAAACTTTTGCTCCTATAATTAGATTAGAAGCTATTAGAATTATGCTTGCCTTTGCTGCTCATAAAAACATTAAGCTTTTTCAAATGGATGTTAAAAGCGCCTTCTTAGATGGTTTTATTGAAGAAGAAGTATATGTTAGACAACCTCCTAGTTTTGAGGATCCAATGCTTTCAAACCATGTTTTTAAACTTAAAAGGGCTCTGTATAGTCTTAAACAAGCACCTCGTGCTTGGTATGACAGATTGAATAGTTTTCTTATCACAAATGGTTTTATGAGAGGCAAAGTCGACACAACTCTCTTTAGAAAAGAATCTGATAAAGATTTCATAATAGTTCAAATTTATGTGGATGATATAATTTTTGGAGCTACTAATGAAATTTTATGTAAGGATTTCTCAGATTTGATGTAGAGTGAATTTGAAATGAGCATAATGGGTGAATTAAAATTCTTTCTTGGCCTACAAGTTAAACAAGAGAAGGAAGACATATATATTCATAAATAGAAATAAACCAAAGAATTAATCAAAAAAGTATGAGATAATGAATCAAAGTCTATGAGTACACCTATGCATCCGTCTATTGCCATGACAAAGGACGAATCAGGTAAACTTGTAAACTAGACTATCTACAGAGGTATGATTGGCCCATTTCTCTATTTAGCTATTAGTAGACCAGATATTATGCATAGCGTCTGCATATGTGCTAGATTTCAGTCTGATCCTAGAGAGTCTCATTTGAAAGCTATTAAAAGGATATTTAGATATCTTGTTGGTACTTCTAACCTGAGCCTATTTTATGAGAAAAATAAATATTTCAGGTTAGTAGGATACTATGATGCAAACTATGCTAGTGATAGAATTGAACGAAAAAGTACAAGTGATGGATGTTACTTTGTCGAACCATGTCTTATATCTTGGACCAGCAAGAAACAGAACTCAATTGCACTTTCTACTGTTGAAGCAGAATATGTATCAGCTGCTAGTTGCTACTCACAGCTTCCATGGGTAAAATATCAACTTGAAGATTACTCTAGCTTTGAGCATAACATTCCAGTGTTATGTGACACTACTAGTACAATCAATTTATCTAAAAATCCTATTCAGCATTCTAAGGCAAAGCATATAGAAATAAGACATCATTTTATACGTGATTACGTTCAAAAAGGTGTTTTTGATATTAAATTTATTGATACAGACCATTAATGGGCTAATATCTTTACAAAAGTTTTACTTGAAGAATGCTTTAACTTTATCTTAGAAAATTTGCATATGAAAGTTTTGCATGAATAAATTGTCTTACGTCATCGTCTTATTAATTGTTCTAATTATCGTCTTATGTTACATCGTCTTACAATTTATTATCATACTTCATCTTACTAACACGTGTGCCTTTGAATATGAAATTTTTTTATTTATTCGTCTGACTTCCCCCTCATGATTACTCATCGATAACCTCCCAAGAAACATGCGTCGTTCTTCTCTACCACATTAAGTCACCATAAATGCACGTCCCTTTAGTACTTTTAAACTTCACATATATTCAAAAGAACCACACTTTTCTCTCTTTACACTCTCAAAAATACTTTCTGCACTTAAACTCTCTCTCGCTCTCACTTTCAAAAACCTGAATTCATGGCCGCTCCGAAACAGCTTGTCCCTATGGAGAGATTCCCAAAGAGCGACTTTGTAGCTGGAAAATGGGTAGACCTAGAGAAACTTGAAGAAGAAGGATTTCCACTGCATCTTTTTTTTTTTTAATAAAAAATGCAAGATGGGAGCCATTTGTTCAGAAGCGAACTCATTGGTATCATGCTCCCTATGCCTACTTTTGGGCATTTGCATCTGAGGTGGATGGAACCATCACTAGAACCATAGACAACCAGACCATCATTATCTTTACTGACACCATTGTAGCAACGTCTGGCTGCAAAGAGGAAGGCGACTTGTTTGCAAAAGACTAGGAAAGAGCCATCACCCTAGAAATAGTCGACCTAGCATTGTATGGGCGTCCCAAACCCCAAACTGACAACAAGGATGTTCTTAAGAGGTTTTTATACTCTTCAAACATGAAGCGGGATTACAAACTCATCCACAATGTCCTTCTGCACGTTATCTTGCCATGAAAAGGCTCAAAGGATAATGTATCCTTCAAGAATAGATTCTGCTTGTACAAAATGCTGACAGGACAGAAGGTTAATTTGCCTGCTCTAGTCTTGGATAACTAGAGGTCATGCTTCACCAAGTCGAAGGAGAGCTCCAAAGACAAACAGAGGTATCCTATTCCCTATGGAATGCTATTCACTGAAATAATTAAACTGGTAGGCGTCAACAAATCTGGCTGGGAAAAAAAGAAATAAGTTTCTGAGATTGACGTGTCCATCATGAGAAAAATAAGGATAGCCCATCTATTTCCTGGATACGTAGCCAACCATCCTGAGTTGGCTCTTATCAAGGAAGAACCTGTTGAAGAAGTAGTCAGAATTGGTTTCAAGGTGGGATCGTCTGCTGATCCTTCTGTTGGTGCTACTTCTGCTTAACCCTTTCCACTACAGACAAAACCCCAATCATCTCATCCACAACCTAAACTTTCCATCAAAAGACCATCTCAAAAGGACTCACAACTACAAACACATGACCAACTGTCTTCCCCTCTTAAAAAGCAAAAGCCCCTGACCATTCGTCTAAGATCTAAACTAACCCCCCAACCAGACTCAGATGATGACCTTCCCATCAACACACTACTTACAACCACACAAACTACCATCCCAGAACCTCCATCTGAACAACCACCTCCACCACCTATTGCCACTGAACCATTTGCCTCTACCAAACCAACCAAACCATCCTCAAAGCCCAAGAAGATCCTTGTACCCAAAACATGATCACAAGAAGCAAAATAGCTTAGAAGAGCTAGAGCCGAGTTTAAGAAGGCTGAAAAGAAGAAGAAGAAGAAAGAAAGAAGAGAAACTTGCTGTTCAAGAAGAAAAACAGATTGAGGAAGTAGTGCTTCAATCAATCATTGAGCACTCGCTACAGATCTTGCTCGATGAACCTGCTGATGAAAATGTGTTCATTCCAAAAGACATCATGGTTACCTTCAGCCATGACTTCTCAAGATCATTCTTATGGTAAAGACCTCAATCTATATATCTCTCTCAAGTCTTCTAGCATCTTTCTGTAGACACTATGGCCAGTCCAAGCAACGTTTAGCCTACAAGAGCTGTTACTTTCCGTCTACCAACAGCTGAAGACCCTTTGTCTGGAGGATTGGCTCAACTTATAGATCAAAGACTCCTCCGTCTAAACACCTTCACAAGGATGCCACTTCATTTGAATAACATGAAACCCGAAGTGTCGGCAAGACCAAGGAGTACCAGCCTCCAGAGCCTTCGACCCAGAGATTCTTCAAGCTCTTATCAATTATGAACTGGGTGAAGTAAATAACCTAAGAATGTGGACCACCATTATTACTGAAGAATGGCCACTATTGGTGTGCCATGGGTATGCTAAAAAGATGCCTGATGTAGAAGAAAAAACTACCCTACTCTCTCCTATGAGCCTCACATTCAACCGTACGTCTAGGAGGATTGGTACAGCATTTTGTCCAATGCACCCATTTTCGTCTACCCCACCTCAACTTGAACCAGATTTCCTTCTAGGTACGAAATATGGAGACAGAGAGGAATCTATTGCCACACCTCCCTTTTTATGCTCAAATGCAACTACTCAGAGTATCTGATCATGTGCAGAACCTACAACTACAAGCCCAAAATTATCTATCCATTATGCCATGGGAAGATCAAGACTTACCCGCTCTTCATCCGTCCAAAAGATAGTCCAGACTTTGAAAAATGGTAGATTGGTGATGATAACTGGGAATTGGGCAAAGTCATGTACAACATCAACGTTTACCTCCAACCCCGATAACTAGCTCACAATAAATTGCCCCAAAACATACATCTTTTTCTCCGCAAATGGTAATACCTCTGAAGTTTTCCTACCTATTGGCCACTTCTGGTACTGTAGTCCCCCGGTCCCCTATGTTTTTAACTTATGTTTTGTATAAGAACCTGTTGAAGACGAAGCCACAAGCTCTGCTCTTGCTTCAGAACCTTCAGACGTTAAACAAGAAGTCAAAGAATTAAAGCAGACTGTACAACATCTTGAAGCTACTTTGGTGAAGGAAAGCAGGAAGCACAAGCAAGCGGAAGCTGTGCTTACCAAATTGGCAAAATGCTTCAAGGGGGACCCAGGCTCATCATCCACACCTTCAGACTCAGAATCCTTTGATTGATGATGCCAAAAGGGGAAGAACAACAGAAGAAGAAAGAGATCAATCGTAGGGGGAGTGTTTCTATTTCTTTTGTTTTTATATATTTACATTACAATGAATATTTATTCTTATGATCAGTTTTCAAGTATTCAGTATTTACTCAGTTATATTTCTTTTATTGCGTCTGCTTGAATGAAGTTATTGATAATTGCATGAAAAATGTTTCTTGTTAAAACTTATGTTGTGAAACTGCTTTTAATATATATAAAGATGTTTTGTGAAAATTAAAGATGCTTGTCATCATCAAAAAGGGGGAGATTGTTAAGACAAAGGATAGAATTTATAACTCTCAATTATTTTGATAATAACAAACAGTTACAAATAGTCTTTTTAAGCAATTGTTTAGTTACTCGTTATATTGCTTATTGGCTATCGTTTGACCACACGATCATGTATCGTCTCTTATCTTTGTTTAAAAGATTCAGTAAGTAACTTCTTTCAAATGAACTTTTAAATAATTTGTGCACTGCAAGTTTGTAAAAGTGTAAACTACCTCGAAAGAATAGAAGTCTGCGTACTTATCCTTGAGGAAAGTCCTCTTTATGCGTAAAAGAAGGGATATGTGTGCAGATGTCAGTATGGAATACAAATATGGCTGTTGCTACAAGATTGAGTGCGAGAAAGGCTAAGTTAAGCAAACTGCTTTATCTTATTAAAGTGATAAGTTGGTGAAAGGCATTAAATGCTGCATTTAATGCTTTAATAACTCTTTTCCACTAGACGAATGATGTCTCTTGCAACACTCACAATGGATACTTTTTGGGAGAACACTATAAATAGAAGAAGAGATCTTAGTCTCAAATGCTGGTCAATTTGATAAATCTTGAACTATTGAAAAGCTCTCAACTTGTAATTTTCATATACGCTGCCTGTAAACGTTTTCACTGAACTTCATTGTATAATCGTCTAATAAGACGTCAAACTAAGTGAGATAACTCACGTTCAACCTTTTTCTCTAAGAAATCGTTAAAAGCCTAAAAAGGCTTTGATTCAAACAATACTTGGATTTTTTGCTTGGAGAGGCAAGTTAAAGACTACTTGGGTTGAGCCTGAAGAGGCTTGATTAAAAAATACTTATAACTTGTTTAGGTTAGTGGAACTTGGTTGTTGCCAAGAACTGGACGTAGTCTTTAGAGTGAAATGAACCAGTATAATCTCTTTGTGTTTCTTTGGTTATCTTTCTTCATTCATCTTTCCTTAAATAACATTTTAAAAATTTTTGTTTAACCTTTCAGACGATACGTCTTTAAAAAAGATTTTTGTGAAAATTTGCAATAACACAATTCAACTCCCCTTCTTGTGTTATTTTTGTGTTTTACAATGTTCATATGGCTTGTTAGGTGAGTTGAGACTGTGATGAGTTATCTCAGTCAAGGCCTAAGGTCATTTATGGGCAAACCATAAGGACCTTTGGAGATTTGGGATGTCTTTTTGAAGTTGCCTTATTACCATGTCAAACAAACGCATGCCATAACAACAGTCTAACCTTAAGGAATCATGCTTTAAAGATTTGGCCTCTCTAGGAGTCTATTCTGAAACATTTGTAAGAAGAGTGCTAGTAACACATTCTTTCCAATACACTCTTTATCATTAATTAAAATTTATTAAAAATTACAAAATCATGAGAAAGGTTCATTAAAGAAAACTAGGGCTGACGCAAGGGTATAGCTACCAAAGCTTTATCTTTAGGCTCAGTAACGAAAAATTATTTGTTATTAATTTTTATAAAGCAAAAAGGCCACGTATGTTAGCAAAAAGGTCATGTTGGCAAAAAAGGCCACCATATAACTCTTTCATTTGAAGTAAAAAAGTCTCTTTTAAATTTTGTTTTAGGTCTCACTCAACATTGGCTGACCCTGAATAAAACATGAGACTCACGAAATTTTATGATTTTCAATAAATTTCAACCAATAGAATAAAGTGCATTCAAAAAAGTTTGTTGAAATGTGTGTTCTTAACATTTCTCATATTTGTAATTATTTATCTTTTATCTATTTATAAAGTAAATATTAATTTGCAAGTGTTATTTCTTTAACAAATTTTGTTAGGTAGAGAATATCTACAACAACATAATTATTACTTCATAAAGATGACCCAATTATCAATTTTAAAAAATCCTTTAAAAACTAAAACATATATTTATTGTGTTAGGATCAACTAATTTTTTTTTTCTATAATTTATTCAATCCAAATTAAAAGTTTAGATAGATACAAATTAAATAAGCCACCATGTCCCTCTCAACAAATAGTCTACCAAACCACATCGTGATTTTAGTATGAGATCACACATATCTTCTATAGATTTTAGTTGAGTTGGGTAAGATCATTATGAATTGTAAAACTGTTCTTTAAATATTTACATAATTGTATATCCAAGACTCAAATTAAACAATCATCTTGATTGGAGACTAAAGATAGAAGACAACTTATTTTTTAACAACAACAACAACAACAATGTACAAAAGACAAAGGATCATAACAACAACTAATGATAGAAAACCAAAAAATGTATAGAAGAATTGTTATATTTTTTAAGCATAAAAAAAAAATGCAAAGCATGATAGGAAAATCTTTTAATAAAACAAGTTTCTTAATTTGTTGATAATTAAAATCAAAATGTTATAATTTATTAAAAAAATACTAAATCACTTATTTAGTTTCCTAAATATTTGGTTAACATTAATTTTATCCTTTAAAGTGATATTCAAATAATTCTTTTGAAAATTTAGAAGGTCAAATTCTAAAGTGAAAATCCGGAGGATCGAAAGCCATTAGTTTAGTCAAAAACAATTTAATGACTTGAACTTTTAAATATAAAAAATTATTACACACATTATAATTTGTTAGAGTTGACTCGTGGAATGCAACTTTTTTTTTTTTTTTTGGTAGAGAGAATCCAGCTTGTTAAGATGAGAATAAATATTTTCATATTAAATTTTAACACGTGCTCATTTTATTAAAAAAGTGTATTTATATTTTTTTATGAATATTTACAATTTTAATTATATGAACTTATTTGATGTTTTATAAAAAATATTTACAATTTTTTTTTATGATAAATCAAAATTTTAATTTTCATACACTATCAATGTAAACATTTTTATACTATCATTTATATATAATTTTTAAAGTAATTACTATTATAAGTTTTATACTATCATTTATATATAATTTTAAAGTAATTATTATTATAAAGTGAACACATTTACTATAAAAGTTAACCATTTTTCGCACTTTTAATATATTTTAATTAAATTCATAAAGTTTTGTAAAATCTAAAGATTAAATATATTTTTTAGAATTTAATGGACATGCATTGTGAGTGTAAAATATTTTATACTCTCAACTAACTTTAGTTTTAGGGTGTGGTTGATAGAAGAGAAATTTTTTTATGATCGAGAATCATGATTCTAGAATCATGAATTCCAAGAATCATGATTCTAGAATCATGAATTCCAAGAATCATGATTTTTAGTAATGACTAAAATATATTTGGTTGGTCATAAATATTTTTGGAAATATTTATATATGTTTCTTAGGAATCAAAGATTTTCATAATTAGTTTTAATAGAACTTTCCTAAAAATTTTAATTATTTATCACATTAAATGAGTTAATAAGAGTAACGTGATATTTTTACAACATTAGAGTTTTTCTCTCAACTCAGGAAAGTTAGATTCCCACCTCCCTTATGAGAACAATTTTGTGAGAAAATAGGCAAAAAAACATTCCCGAGAACAATGTTTCATGAGAATGTTATTTTTTAAATATAAACCAAATATGGAAAACAAACATTTTCAACTAAAAATTCTTGGGAAACAAAAAAACTTTTCTATACCAAACACCCCTTAGTGTTACTTTTAGGGTGATTATTATCAAAATTAATAAACTTATTATATATAATAATTTTTCGGCATATATACCTTTTTTTTATTTTTTATTTTTAAAACTTAGAATAAATTACACTGACATCCTAAAGTTTTGTCACATTTCGCTTGATACCACTTTTTTTTTACTCTTACACTAACTCTTTTAATTATTTGACAAACATTACACTGACACTTCTTATATATTACATTAACCCCTTTTGATTGTTTGAAAAATATTATATTATATACTCTTATAAAAAAGGTATTATTGTAAATGTTAAAAAAATATGAGGTTATATAATCTCATAAATCTCAAGGAATGTACTCTAAAACTTAAATATATCAAGTATGCAAAATATTATTTTTTCCCCCACAATCCGATTAATAATTAAATATATTCCACTTACAAAAAAAATAAAAATTAAATATATTGAATTTTCTCCTCACCGAGGAGAAGAAGAGAGTGAGAGGGAGAGTGGGGGACGAAGAAGCTACATCTGAAACGGAAGCTCCTTCGATCTACAAGCTATAGCGATTACGCTCTCAGTTTCTGAGAGTTTTCTTTCTCTCTTTCTCTCTCACTGTGATTCTACCTTTCTGCCACCATGATTTCTGCAACCAAACTCAAATCCGTCGATTTTTACAGGTCGGAATCTCCCTCTGTTCTTCTTTTCGGTTTCAATTTGCTTGCGAATATGCTGCATGGTTCTTTTCTGTTATAGATTTAGTTAGATTTTGTCCTGTTCATTGTTAAGCTCTTTAGATAACGGTTCGGACCGAAGTGCACAGCGTAAGAGAACACGAATACTGCTGTTTATTCAGTGTCTATGTGCAAGAAGAACATGTTCATTGCCTAGATTCAAGGCTTCTTTTGTGATTTGAATTGTTTTGTTGTAAATTTTGCCAATAGTTTTGTGATTATGGACATTACCACGCGCGATGTAAATTTTATGAGTAATTTGTGAATGTTTCCGTTTTTTTTATATTTTTATCAATAATTTTGTTCTGTGCTTGTTGTTGACTTGGTCAACAGGAAAATCCCGAGAGATTTGACTGAGGCGTCGTTATCAGGAGCGGGATTATCCATAGTGGCAGCTCTCTGCATGATGTTTTTATTTGGAATGGTCTGTAGCTGAAGCCCTCACCGTGTTTATGACTTGTGAATTGTTGAGCTTAATGTGTGTGTTGTATATTGACATTAGGTCCTATACTGCTTATACTGTTGTGCCTCAAATTATGAACTTCTTCTATTTTGTTTTGCCAAATTTTGAAGTTTGAATTGGTTGTTGAAGTTTCATTTTGATGTTTGTCTTTGGACCTTGTTTCAGGAACTAAGTAATTATTTGGCTGTTAGCACCTCCACATCTGTGATTGTTGACAAGAGTTCTGATGGTGACTACTTACGTATCGATTTCAATATCAGGTAGAAGCATATGTAGGCATTTGCTGTCTTTGGCTGAATAGGATGTTTTTCGAAGATGGTGGATTCCCATGTGTCATGTCTTAACTGTTGTTTACTATTATATCTGAATTATTGGTGGCTTTGTAGTTCTCTTGAGTCTTGGTATGAACTTGTCATGTTGTAAGGAAAGCGAGCTTCTATCTACTTGTATTTACAAATTGAGGCTATTGTTATAGGAATGCATACTTGTCTAATTGAGAATTTTTGAAAATCAGCTTGTTAGGGGTTGATAAGTTGTTTGCTAAGTATTGGTTAATACATTAAACAAAAATGGTTAATTCATTAAACAAAAATGCAATGGAACTGGCTAGCTTTAAATCAGATCATTGTTGAAATTGGGAGTGGGATGGGGATCTTACAAACTGATCATTAAAAGGCTGGGAGGCAATGTCGATATTTGATGTATAGTGATGGCTTGTGAAATTGACATGAAGTCAAAGCGTTCCCAAGCCAATGCCTTCATCTCTCACAGCTCATCACTTTTTCTAAGAGCTGCTAGTCCTTCCCAACTCATTTAGACACCGTAGCTAGTCATTGTATTATTCTCAGTATGTTAAGTTAATTTAATGGCTATTTGTAAACTTTATCTTCCCCTTTCTCTGTTGTTGTTGGCTGATTGCTTCAACTTATTTTGTAGTTTTCCTGCACTCTCATGTGAGTTTGCATCAGTTGATGTGAGTGATGTGCTGGGAACAGTAAGTTTCTATTACTCTATTTTCTTATTCATTTTATACTTGCTTATGATATGATACCACATCTCATTCTTTGATGTATTTGTCCTTGTACTTAATATTTTACCTCTTGTTTTTCAGAACAGGCTCAATATAACAAAAACAGTTCGTAAATTTTCTATTGATTCAAATTTAAGACCCACTGGCGCTGAGTTTCATTCAGGTACAGTTGCAAATGCTGTGAAGCATGATGATGAAGTAGATGAAGAATCTGTTGAAGGTTCTTTTTCACTCACAGCACATAATTTTGACAAATATGTTCATCAGTAAGTGGCCACTTCTGAGAATACTTCATTCAATTTTTCTTTGTTTTAGCTATGTGAGAGCTCAAAAGTTCCTTTTGACATGCGTTGTTTACACTATTTTTAATAATCCTTTTGCAGGTTTCCAATTACAGCTGTAAATTTTTATGCACCTTGGTGTTCCTGGTGTCAACGTTTGGTAATCATTTTATCATGATTCTTTACCTCTTCTTCAATTCAGGAAATAAGATTGGTACCTGATGTCTTTGTTGTTTCCTAAATAGATTGATTTTCTGTTTCTGTTTCTTTTTCAACAATGTTTCGTTCCTTAAAAGAGAAATTTCCCTTTCAGTACAAGCCGAGTAGTATTGGCAAAGGCCATTTCAAGTGCTTAGTGATTCTTTACCATCAGTTACACTCTAGTAGTGACTAATGCAAAAATCATTATTCAGAATATTGTATAACATGTCATGCTAAGGGTGCTAATCGTTGCATATCACCTGCCCATATAAGATTGTTAGCCAGATGCTTTGATACAATGAATGAAGTATGTAGAAGTTCTTTCCTTTAATGAATGATGGTGTGATTAATAGATTTTGAATTTGTTACATGAATTTATCTTCTACCTGTTTCTTTTAGAAACCTTCGTGGGAGAAGGCGGCTAAAATTATGAAAGAGAGGTACTTTATTATTGACTCATTGTTTCTCACACTTCTTGAAATTACATTTTAGAAGATTGACTCTCATCTCCTTTGTGGATTTGGTAGAGTTGTTTTATCATAACTTCACTAATTCAATGTCCAATATGTGTATTGATTACATTTTATTTAGATATGACCCAGAAATAGATGGGCGTATTCTTTTGGCAAAGGTAGATTGCACTCAAGAAGGAGATTTATGCAGGAGGTACTATTGCTAGTTTATTTACTTTTCTTCCCCTCCCCCCCAGTAGATTCTGTTTCTTACCTACAGTTGACTTAATTTCCCTTTTTTCTGTATATCCATTATTTAATGAAATTTGGTTTTCTATCATTTTTATGTTTTTTCTTTTGAATCATATATAGACAACGTTGCCAAATCATACCTGGAAAAGAAGTACTTATAATAACTATAAAGGCTATGCTGCTGATGAACTTGGAGTGGAGAAAGGAAAATGTTTTTTAATTTTGGTAGAAAAGAAGGAAAATCTTTAGGAGAGAGAGGGAAGGGAAATTAGTTAGCAACAATTACAGTACTTCATTTGTTAATTAGTTAGAGGGGGCTTAAATACCTTTTTCGTTCTTGCAAATATACCACTTTCACTTTTAGTCCTTGTATTTTTTTTATTTATGATTCTTGTAATGTTCAAACCTTCCGGTTTTGGTCCTTCTCATCAGTCTCCATTACAAAAACGCTTACATGCCTTCATCTGGCTTTGTAACAGCTTCCTACTATTCTATTCGTCTTCTTCTATTACCATCACTTTTTCTGAAAATAAGAGGAAAAGGAAAGAAAGTTGGGGGAATGAAAATGAATTAAAAAATAAGTTTCTCCTATCTTGTTAGATGTCATATGAATGAAGTGAATAAAAATAAATGGAAAGTTTTAAAATTACACTCACCTGTAAACTATTTTTGGTTGAGATGGTATTTTGAAAAGGAGGAGTTTCAACTTTCAACTTCATAACTATACATTCTATTTTTTCTCTATACTTATCTCCATTTATACTTTCTTCTTCTCATATTCCTTTGTTTCCCATGTAACAAGGGAATGTGACTTTCACCAATATTTTTCATTCCATACAAAATCAAACCGTCCACTTTCTCCTCTTCCAAACCAAGTTGTAGTCTTCATAATATTCTCTTCAAATATATTATCTTCCAAGGGAAATGCATCAATTGAAAGTTGAAACAGTTGATAATAAAAATCTGTTCTTATACCAGAAATTGGACGTACTCGAAATTGTGTGTTGCTGTCTTCTTTAGGTTTAAGGTTTTCAATTTCTTTTGTGCATGCTATGTCTTCTGTCACTGCAGACAGGAAATAAATAAACGATCTTTAATCATGTCAAGAATCTGCATTGTCATAAACAGATTTCATAGATTAGGCTTTGTAGATCTTCTTAGCATAGATTGTAGAAGATAAATATCAAACACTTTCTGCAATACTTGCTGTGTTTAGCATGAAATTATTTTTTCTTCATTATAAGTTATTATTTTCTTTGTCTTTGTTTGTTGATATTGTTATTGAACTCTTGTTATTCTCCATCTATGCTTTTTTTTTTTTACCATTCATCTGTATCTCATTATCATTGTCCAGGAATCACATACAAGGGTATCCGTCTATTCGAATCTTTCGTAAAGGAAGTGATGTCAGGTAATAATGCCATTAGGTAAAATCAATTGGTCAATCAGTGTTTGATGAAGAATTCCTGCCTCTTATTCAATATTTCAATAAACAATCATTTGTATATGTTATGTGTTATGTATGATTATTAATTTGATGTTATTATACAGTATTAATATCATTAAGTTATCCCTACACAAACCTCATAATATACAGGTCATGTATTTTAGGTATTTCTTCACCTTGGCTTTTTGGTAATAATGAACATGTGCTCATCTGGCAGCTGCTTATCCTTTTCAGCGTATTATATACTTAATTTTGTGATTATATTAAATTTTCTCACTAATTTAATGCTTTAGTTTTTTTTTTTTTTTGTCTTAATTGTACTTTTAGTCCCTTTAGTTTGGCCACTTTGCAATTTTGGCTTCTCAAGATTTTTTTTGAGTTAATTAAGTCTCTATTTTTAAAATTTGGCAAATTTGGTCCCCTTGTCTATTTTCTTTTACCTAAAACCCTCAAATTATTAATTTTCTATCCAAATATTTGAGGGTTTGTGATGGAATTGGGATATAAAATAAATTTAAAAGTTTAAAAGTAAGAAATTTAGTAGAAGCTTGATAAAATTTGAAGCATTTCTTTAAGATGTGAGATTAGGGTTTGAAGAGGATAAAATTTAAGATTTTTTTTTGGCGTGAACTTTGATATTTTGGTTGGTGAGTTTTGAGAGAAGACAATTTAATTGATTTAATTTGTAAATATTTTGAGTAGAAAATGATAATTTGAAGATTTTAGCAAGAATAAAATTGACAAAGGGACCAAATTTGCTAAGTTTTATAAATAGAGGAACTTAATTGGCTTGAAAGAACTTTGGAGACCAAAATCGCATATAGTCTGAATTAGAAGGACCAAACATGTAATTAAGCCTTTTTTTTCAATAAATATGGGAATGGATTGGATCAAAAACTCAAATCTAGAATGTGATTTGTGATAAAAAGCCAATATTTAAATCAAAAGTAGTGGAACATGAGGATGAAAATGATGCACGCGGGGTTTTGGGGGGGGGGGGGAGCACTAAATATGGGAAATGGTTATCATATTTCCGTATTTCTATTATTATTTGATTGTCATATTTCCGTATTTCCATTATTATTTGAATTTGATTTGGTTGTTATTTCCCAATTCTCTATTTCCTTCTTATTTAGCTTTTATAGTTCAGGGTTATATATAGGCATATATCTATTACCCAAATAATATATCATCACATCAGATCTCATTAATACATATGGAAAATAATGTATTCTCTCCTTTTTTTCATCTCTCAATTACCTAAATCTCCATTATTTCAACATATTTAAACTTGGATTATTTTCTTAAATCCCAGTTACATTTTGGTTGAAAAAGAAGATAAAATGGGTGTATTCCTAGAGCAATTCACAAAAACCATTTGTGTAATGTTGCACTGCTGTATCTCCTGAGAGGATCAGCTGAATATTTAAAGAGAAATCACGTTGATGACCAATTTTGTAGTAATTAAAGCTAACTTTGCAGAAGTTATTATGACTTACCTCCTTGACCTTCTCAATGAATCAAATTTCTAATGGACAATGTCACTTCTTTATAATGTTTAGTTCTCCATTGTATTTAGACTTTAGAGGTCTTTCAATTCATTTTAAACGATATCTTTATGATATTTCACACATCCTGAATATTGTACCATACTGATCCACGATTGTATTTCTAATGTTTTGGATTTTTTCATTAAATCTAGTTTGCTGAATACTCTTCCAATTTCAGAAGTGAACATGGGCATCATGAACATGAGTCCTATTATGGAGATCGTGATACAGAAAGCCTAGTCAAGGTTCACACTATATTTATTTTAAATTAGCATAATTTGAATCGGTAGACTTGATGCTTTTTTTGATGTAATTAAACATCACTTTCTGCCTGCAGTTTATGGAGAATTTAGTCACATCTCTCCCAACAGAATCTCAAAAGCTAGCTCTGGAGGATAAATCTAATGCTGCAGAGAATGCAAAAAGGCCAGCACCAACAGCAGGTGGATGTAGAATAGAGGGATATGTGCGTGTGAAAAAGGTAAATGCTCAAAAGGTTAAGGTTTAACCTTCAATCATAGTTTATAGAAAAACTCGTTTTTTACATCATAGTTTCCATATGTAATCATGAATTAAGAAGGTCTTACATTGCTCTGAAAGTAACTGATACAATGGCTTCCTTGTTTTCTTTTTTTTCTTTTGTTTTTAGTAGAAGCTTTAGTTATTAATAATAAAATCACTAAAATAACTTGTTCTTGTTTTATTCCTAGTTTTCAGAAAAAAAATGTTGAAAGAAATATAAGCTGTTTTGACCTTGCAGGTTCCAGGAAATTTGATCATCTCAGCTAGATCAGACGCCCATTCCTTTGATGCTTCTCAAATGAACATGTCACATGTCATAAACAACTTGTCTTTTGGAAAGAAAGTGACACCTAGGGCCATGAGTGATGTGCAGCTCTTGATACCATACATAGGTAGCAGCCATGACAGGCTCAATGGCCGGTCATTCACCAATACTCGTGATTTAGGAGCAAATGTTACTGTAAGTTCAATATTTTATACGAAGAACTTATAATTTAGTGTTAACTTTACTATTTGATTTTTGTTGATTGGTATCAGAATTGAATGTTTGATTGCATAATGGGAAAAAGTATGTTGATCTCCATTTGTAAGAGTGAGATGCTACAGATAGCATGGATGCCCAGGACCTCGTGAAGTTTTTTGCTTTGCTTTATTCCTTGTTTTCCAAATGCCTTATAGTCCTATAACTAATGTTTCTGCAGATAGAGCATTATATTCAGATAGTTAAAACAGAGGTAATGAATAGAAAAGGTTATAAATTAATTGAGGAGTACGAGTACACAGCGCACAGCAGTGTGGCACACAGTGTAGACATTCCTGTTGCGAAGTTTCATCTTGAGCTCTCCCCCATGCAGGTCTGCATACGGAGGTTATAGTTTTGGATAAATATGTGCACCATTAATAAATTTATTTAAGGTTTACAATGTTTTTGTCAGCAGGTCTTAATAACAGAAAACCAGAAGTCATTTTCACATTTTGTTACAAATGTCTGTGCCATTATTGGGGGTGTTTTCACGGTTCGTATTTTCTATTGTTCCAGATATTGTTCTTTTATGCTTGTTTTTTTTTTTTTTTTTTAATTATATTGTTCATAAGGATTTTTTTTTATTTTTATTTTTTGTGATTTCAGGTGGCTGGAATTTTGGACTCGATTCTGCACACCACTATTAGAATAATGAAAAAGGTTGAGCTTGGCAAAAATGTTTGATAGGTGAAAATTTTGTATAGCGTAGGGCATCTGATTTTGTTATGCCCATTTTCACTTAGCTGTTTGCAGTTCTATAGGTAATTAACTATGCTACACATCATACTAATATAATTTTCTAGTTACTTCAGTAAAATGATCATTACAAAGTTAAGGATTACGAGGTGTATAATGTATCCGATGTTTGCCTCCACTAAATTCTTGTTGCTTTAATGGCTGAGGAAAGAATATCTATTCATTTATTAGGATGATGATTAATTTTGAATGCAAAATTGGGTGTTAAGTAATGATAACCATGACTTGAGAATTCACCTTTTAGCACACAGTAGTTTCCTTCCCTGAGGTCGGTCTGTTAAAATCACTCTTGAGAAAACGACCTAGGATCAAAGGAATCGGTTTGCCACAAGTCATTCGCTACTGTGGCCCAATCCCTTTATCTACCAAAGGAGAAGGGGAGAAAGGGAAAAAGGAATAAAATAGAAGAGTTGATGTGCTAGCTTTTTATAACTGAGGAATGTTAGTAATATTTTCTCAAACACTTTCTTTGTAACAATTTTTTAATTATTTTATTGAAAATTACTAATTTTGGTGGGTCTTATTTTTAAATTAGAAGATAAATTTATTAAATGAAAAGTGAGATTTATCAAAATTAGTGATTTTCAATAAATTTTATCAATAGTTGTGAGTGTTAAAAAGAGAATATTTGAGAGAGTATTGTTAGCATTCTTCTTTATAATTTCTTTTTCAATAAGGATCTCCTTGTCACCACTTATAATAAGAGTTTCTATAAGCAAATGAAATTGCGAGATGCCCCTTATTTTAAAAATGAGTAAATTATACATGTTTTGAGATATTAAATGTGTTATAATTAAGTTTATTTTAATGTAAATGTATTTAAAGTTAATTTTTTTTCCTTTTTATGACTCTTGACATTATGGGTAACTAGTTTTGAATACTTTAGAATTTTGAAAGATGAAGATTCTGATTGAAAAATGTGAAATCCAATACTACAATGTTTAAAATTAGTGTTAGTATCCTTTAAAGCTGAAGAAAAAGAGAATGCTTTTAGAAGATTTGTTCATAGTTACACTTGGTCCCTATGCTAGTTTCGAACCGAACCAGCAGGCTTGTTTATAGTTGTTATTCACAGCTAACAACGTATTCATTTATCCTAAAATAGATTAAAGCGTAATATATGTGGATACCTTAAGAAGGGTTAGTGTAATTTTTAAAGTACCATGAGATGTCAGTATAATTTAAACATGTATCAGAAAAGAGTATATTTTACTCTTTAAGAGATTAATTTTTTTTATATATACATCATTAATATTTTATTTTTTTACACATATATTATAAATGTATGAATATTCAGAATAAATTCATTTCTTTTATTTTTTTTCTTTAGCAAATATCATTTATTTCATGATTATACATATGTATGATTTAATTTTACTTTTAGTCTCTTCATTATGATTAATGTTCAATTTATCCCTCAACTTTTTTTAATTAAATTTAAATCCTTAATTTTATAATTGTTACAATTTCTCTCTCTCTCTCTGTTTGTGTGTTCCATCCAGGAGATGTCATCTAATAGTTGTGTGGATTTGTTCTATCTGAAACACGTCATCTAATAGTTATTTATTTGTGTGAGCGTGGAGATCCATTTCGTACAATCTTTGATAAATAAAAAAAGAGGATTAGGTAGGAATTGAATGACCAACAATTGATACATTACAATTAACTAGATAGAATTTGCACCAGACTTCTAGTTCATGATTTAATTGGTTGAACTAGTTAAATGTATATTTTAGTTGTTATTGAATTGTACGCAAAGTTGATAATGGTTAAATTGGGGATATAATTTGCTTAGATTTAATTATTTGATGGTAAGTAAACGTGTAAAGTTAAAAAGATGCATTTACTGTTAATTTGAACAAAGGCATCTTATAATTCTAACTAACTTTAAATTAAGGTTAAATTATACTTTTGATCCCTCTATATTTTTAATTTGTGATTTTAATCTTCCTATTTTTAATTATGCGATTTTAATTATCTAATTTTTGAAAATTTGTAACTTTGTTCTTCTTGTTTTTAATTCTGCAATTTTAGTTCCTTAATTTTTTAAAAGTTTGTAATTTTGGTCCAATAATTAAATGTTCATCGATTGACTGATAAAACCTCAACATTAACTATGATGTGACATTAGATTGAATATGTGACAGATGGTACTTAACAGACTAATGCCACGTTATAATTAATATTGAGACATTAACAATTAACAAATAAACATTTAATGATTAGACTAAAATTGCGATTTTTTAAAAATTAGGAGACTAAAATTGTAAAATTAAAAATAAGAGAACCAAAATTAAAGATTTTTAAAAATTGAGAACTAAAATTGTGAAATTAAAAATAGAGGGACTAAAATTACATATTGTTAAAAATTGAGGGACTAAAATTATGAAATTCAAAATAGGATGACCAAAATTACAAATTAAGAATTATAGGGAAACCAAAAGTGTAATTTAGCCTTAAATTAATGATGGATATACCTTACCTTTTCAATTTGCGTATTTACTCAAGATCTAGCATGTTCATGGTTTGCCCAATTTAGTCAGACTTTAAAACATTACAAAAAATTGTACGAAGGTTACAATATTAACATTTATATTATAAATATAACTTTTCATTCTTAATTAAACACTAGTATGTTAACTCGTGCGACACACGGAGGTAAAGTGTTTGTTTGAGTGGGTTGTGAAAATATATAATATACAATAATATATAATTTTAAAGGACAAAATTTGTTTTTTCAAAATGAAAAAAATAATATATAATATTTAATTAATAAAATTTACTCATAATAAAAATAAAATTATATTCACAATTATAATTAATGGTTAGGTTGAATAATGATAATAAAAAATCATTTGAAAGTATATATTGCTGATTTTTGAGATGAAAAAGAAAATCTTAATATAAAATGTTAAAAAAAATAAATTTGAAATTAAAAAAGAAAAAAACCTTAAAATATAAAAATTAACATAATTAATATTTTGATATATTTTTTAAAAATACACAAATAAATATTAAATAATGATAAAAAAATACTTATCAAAAAGAGAATACACACCACACACACAGATATCATAAAAGGCACTTTCATATAGAATAAATGTAGTGATAAAATTACGCGGTTCCTTGTCAAGGTTTTTTATTATTATATTATTTTTTGTAACAACATATTTTTACCATTATTTACAACTTATTTTTTTTAATTTTTAAATATTTCTTTTATATTAAGGTTTCATTTTTCATTGAATTTAAACTTTACATGTGTTTTTTTCTTTTCTAATTTTAGACAAAAATAACAAATTATTTTTTAAAAATATACTTTTTTTCATCGCCAAAAGAATATTCCCCATTTGCACGACTTAGACCACAATAAAATTTCAAAAAAAAAAAAAACTTTAAAAATAGTTTGAAAATGAAGTTTCGCTCCACCAAAGTTTGTTTGATTTGGAAAAACATTAGAAAAATCTTGTTATAAAAAATAATTGGTCTACGAAAACATCATAGATTAGAGAGTCAATTTACATAAAGTAAAAAAGTGAAAATTTTAAAAATATGTTTGCTTTTAAAACCTGTTACTTTTTAATTTAGGCTAAAATATATTTTTGGTCATTTATCTTTTTACTAAAATTCATTTTGGTCTTTTATCTTTTAAGAGATTTATTTTGCTTTTACTCTCAACTTTGAGTTAATGTTATCATTCTAAAATAGTGATTATTTTTTATTTTGGAGACATTTCGAACCTTTTTTTGATTGATTCATCAAGATGTAAAACTTTTCCCATTAGATTTATTTATATGAAAACTATAAAATCCATTGTTCAAACTAAAAAGGGCCATAAACATAATAAAAATTGCGTGAAAAATAAGTCACATGAGCAAATGAAAAAGAATATGATATTATATAGATGTGTGGTGGAGTAAAAGGTTACAAGCTTATGAGGTTTTTTTTTTTTTTTTGGTGTGTATAACACTTCCACAAAGCAAGACATTACTTGTTGCTGAAAGTATATTCTATTTTAAATCTATTTATAATACATAAATCTTGATAGAGGAAACTATGTATTGTCACTTGTTGTTATTATTATTATTATTATTATTATTTTTAAACTGCATCTTAACAAAAGCAAGACGTCATTTATTGTTGAAAGTATATTTTATTTTAAATATTTATAATATATAAATCTTGATAGAAAAACTATGCGTTGTCATGTCGATATACTATTATTTGTTTGTATGTGTTATTGGTGGAAATTCGTTTCGAGAATTAAATTGACTATAACATTCAAAAAATAACTTCTCATAATGATTCTAACAAATAAGATTTTTAATTAGTGGGATTTAAAATTGAAAAACTTTGTGAATTTTTTTAGTTTGAACAAGTAACGTAAAGTTTTCAACTTGAAAAATATTGAATTTTAATTAAGACTTCAATTTTAATATTGTCACTAATACAGATTATTCAAAATTGAAGTTAACATGAGTTTGGTGATTATCAACAAATAAATAAATTCAAATGAAGTGCATTTATATTATATCCAACACCAATATGTCCAATTATTCGAGAATATAGCATAGAATTAAACTTTAAAATAACAAAGTGTAAGGTTTGGAGAAGAAATGATGGTTAAGAAGTAAAAAAGTTATAAGTTTAAAGAAGAAATGGTGGTTCAAAATAGGCAAACCACATTAACGTCGAATTATAAGATTTCGACAAGTGTATAATAACTAGTTCACTCCTATCTATGATGCTAATACTAGTCTTGTTTTCGTTGCTTCAGACAACTACTTCTAACTGCTTGGAGTCTTGTTTCAAGTGTGTTTTTGATGTAGACTCGAAGAATCACCCTTGTTGACTACATACATCTTTAGTCTTCTTGAAAACTATCTTCTAGTAACTCTAACACTTAGACATTTTGAATCCAATTACTCTTCTTTTAATCTTTTGCTCTTTTTTCGAGAGAATTAGTCATCTTTCTTGAAAAACTTTGCCACTCTTCTGGACTTAGAGGAATTTGGTCATGACCGAACAATATGTCAATGTATTATGAATTCTCCTTTCTATTATATCTTCCCTCTAGTGAATGCTTTACAAAATCCACTTCTCCCATTGTCAATTTAGACCTAAATTTCATACTCTCTTCTCTTGAATGCTTTAAACCACAATTTTCATTAGACGCTCAGAAAACCATAATTCTCATTAGAAATCGCGATTAGTATTCTTCTTTTTTTTTTGCTTATTTCACTCCTATTTTTCTTATTTCTCCAATTCCACTCCTCGTAAGTTTTTTTTCTTAACCCATAATTTAGAGACCCATTTGTAAAAAAAGGTCTTTATCACTATAATCCTCTTTGTTCTCTACATAGATTTTTTAGGTTTTGTGAAATTGTCTTGTTAAAACCAAAAAGGGATCTATCTAACAGTAAAAAATTTGTATTTCTTTTTCTCTTTTGACACCATTGATTTAGGATATTTTATACGTACTACTTCAACTAAGGGCGAAATATATATAGTTGAGTACATAATAGAAAATGGTTTATACATTGACCACTTCTATTATTTAAACTAGTGAAAAACAGGCCGGCTTTGCCTGTTTGGACACATTTTCTATTCTTTGTAATTAGATTTTATTTACAGTATGTGGGCTGATTTTTTATATGTAAGTTAGTAGGTAGTTTTTTTATGTGCAGTTAAAATATAATAGTGGATAATTTATAATAATAGTTGAAGGGTAAAATAGTTAAAAAATTGTGGAAACAGAAAGTAGATATTACCTTATAGATTATAGATGTTATAAATTAACACGATATGTAATATTATATATAGTTATTTTTTATTTTTTTTATCTTTTTAATATATATACATTTTGAAAAATATATTTCAAAATTAGAAGAGGGAATTTGTCATTGCCTCATTTTATATTGTTCACGAAACATTTTCCTGCATTGACTCGATCGGCGAATCAAATAAAAAATGGTTTTATTTCATTTCAATATGCACAACATTTTTACATCATCGAGTAAAAAGCACACAAAAGGGTAAATTATTGTCAGCTTATTATTCAATTCACAAACAAATATCAAACATCATCCCAACTTTGAACCCAAGACCCAGCCAGTTCAATAGTACATGAACTCAAAGTACAGGAAACAAAGAACGGAGAAAAAGAAAAAAAGAAAAAAGAATTGTATGTAAAGAAAAAAATGAAATTAATACTCAACCACTCATGCATACTTATTAGAGAGATAAAACTAGCACTGAAGCCATGAATGCTCCAACAGAGCCAGCAAAGGAGACAAAGGCTGAAGCAGCAGCATTGGGAGGGGGAGGTTCACTGACAGGACTTGGTGCTTGGTTTGTTTCTGGAGTTGGAGATTGACCCTCTTGGCCAGTAGGTGCTGGTGAAGGAGATGGTGATTGTGGTGAGGGTGGAGAAGCTGTGGTTGTTTGGTTGGAGTTTTTGCTCCTGTCAGCTAGCACAATCACTGTTAACTTCTCATTTTTGAGACATTTATCTTTGTTTCCACTTATGAAGAAGTAAGACCCTGATTTGTTTAGTTTGAAGACTGTGTGGCCATCAGAGTATTTTGCATAGGGTGAATCAATGTTGCAACTGCCATAGTCTTCACTCTTTACACTGAGCACTGAGTCTTGGCCAGATTGGTAGTTGAACACTGCAATAAGTATATGTAGAAGTTAACTCTTAGTCGTGCGTGTTTGAAAAATCCCATACAAAGAGAAAAACCACGTTAATTTTGCTTAAAAACGTGGAAGCTAGCTATAACTAGTTGCTAATCATGAAAATATCACATCCCAAATGTGGGACCAAATGTGCTGTTAGGGTATGTTTGAGAGTGTAGAGGAAGACGGAAGAAGTATTACTCTGTGATATAATATGTATCTAAAAACCTGTTACAAAGTTTTTAATTAGGAGCAAGAGGAAGATTTTTTGATACACTAGTTAAAGAGAAGAAAAACCTTTTTCTTAATTTAGTTTTTATAACCATTATTTGATATTTACAACACGCAATGATAAACTGAAAAGAAAAAGCTAATTTGTGACAAAAGAATATAAGAATAATTTCCTATAGTGCAAGTAGAAATATGCCAACTTAGATATAAATGAAAACGTTTCGAACTATGAATAAGGACCATAGATTGAATCATAACTCACCAAGGGAGTCTCCAATTTTAAAACGGCTCTTTTCTGCCCATTGATTGAAAGGATTGAAACTGGGATCATTTGGAACACTCCAACCCTTTTGGCCACCAACTATGAAATCATAGGAAGCACCCTTGTGCACCATCAGCAGGAGACAGAGCCAGCCAAAGGCATGAACCGCTTTGTTAGACCTTAAGATGAAAGTGGCCATGAGAGAAGAGCACAAAGATTTTGAAAAGGGGGAGGTGGGTGTTACAAATTTGCAACCCAAATGCTGGAAATGTTGAAGCTGGAGGGATGACTGATATCGAACCATCATCAGGGTTTATGTAGGTGTAAGTTGCACGGAACTGTGGCAGGGAAGCTATTCCAACTTTTTATTATTCTCCCTTCCGTTTGGGTTTACTTTGATTCTGGTGCAAAGCACAAGTTCACTTTTATTATCTGGAGTATGAGCTCTTTTAGAATATTTCTCATAACTTGGTATGTGGGGTTTGTGCTTTTGCTTCTGTGTTATCAAGAATATTCATGTCTTCTGACATGGGGCTAAATTAAACTAGCTAATCACACAATGATGTGTCTAAAGTTTATACTGTTCCATACCCCTCGGTTTTAATATGAAGCTTTTTTTGTGGCGGCAATAATATTTAATGGTCCTTCACCAATACGTGATAGAATAACACTGTGCAAGCATTTTTCTACGCCTTGTTCAATGACTTTTACTCTTCAGCCTTCTCTCCTTTATCATCTAATCCTCTTTGGTAAATTTTATCAACTTTTTTCAGCAATGAATTTCACCATATGCACATGGAGATGTATATCAGCTAAACTTTTCATTTCCGTAACTAACGTAAAAGGCTTTGCATAGTTTGGAAAGTTTATAGAAAGATATATAGCTTTTGTGGAAACGTATGGAAATAGGATTTATTGAGAAAAAGAAAGAATAAACACTGCATATATAATTACTGTGTATGTATTATGTATAAAAAGGGAAATCAGAATGATTGACAAAATGAAAAAATAGCGATAATATATAGAGGAATTAAGAATGGCGCAGTGATGGTCACAAAAGTGCAAACGTCTTCAATGTTGATCACACTTGCCTTCAAGAATGTTTTGGATTTTTTAAAAATAATTATTTAAAAAGATTCGTTCAAAAGAATTTAATAAAAATAAACTAATTTTAACAAGTATTTTATTTCTGCCGGAAGGCCATTGATGGTGGTGCACCCAGTAATGGGCCACGTTTCTCCATGGCCCAAAGATGACAGTAGCAGAAATTCGGCCTTTTTTTTTGCACTCCCTTTTTATATCAAGCATACGATGATTTGCACACAAACTCTCCACCTTTTTTTGATCAAATTTTACTCCAATAATGTTCTTGTACACATAGTTGGATTCAACGTTCCAAAAATTAAATTTTGAAACGTTAAATCCAATCAATGTTCCAGAAATTAAATTTAGAAATATGAAAATTTAACATATTTTCGGAATTTAATTTTTATAAGTAATTTTTCCTCCAAATTATAAAGTACTTGATATTACTATTGTTCGATACATAATTATACAATTAAAATTATTGAATAAATAAAACAAGAGAGTCAAATATTACACAATTAAAAAAAGTCAAATATTGTATAATTCAAATACAAAATGGTACAAACAATGCATAAATAAAATACAAATATTGCATAAAAAGAATACAAGTCAACTATGAGTCTTCCTCCTCCGATAAGTACAACCTTCCTTAGTACTAGCCTACAAAATGTTCAATATTTTCCACATGATTTCATGAGCCTCAGTCCCATTTGTGACCATCCTCTTACCAATCATGGATTAAAGTAGGTTGAAAATCCTCTCGAACCTTGCCTACAAAAAGAATGTATCATATTAAAGAAGCAACACAGTGTGATGGTCGTAGCATACATAGCAAAAGTATATGCATATACACTTGCCAAACAAGAATTAGAACCACTCAAACTAGACTCTGCATGGTAGTAACGGGTTGCACTAAGCCTCTTAGAGGCTCTTTGTTATAACATTTCGGATGCTGACGAGAGTGGGGAGTGATCATCGGTGCAAAAGAAATGAGGCACCGGACAAGGAGTAGCTCCTTGTAGAGGTGTCAAATGGGTTGGGTTGGCCTAGCACAACCCAGTCTCTTTCAAGCCTTATTTTTTTGGGCCCAACCCACCCTAGGTGGGTCACCGGGTCGATTTAGCCTAATTTTTTTAACCGTTTAATTTTATTTTTCTATTGTATTTATTTTTTCGTAGAAAAATTTCAAAATATTTAAAATTAAACTATTTGTTTTATGTTACCACGTAATTATCACCTAACCATAAAGATAGAAGTAAAAGACTAAAAGTAAAGCATTGACTATATTTTTTTTCGCTTAAACTAGTATGTGTTTCTTCCTTTTAAGTTTTAATAATTGGTTTATGTTGTCAACAAGCTATTAGTATTGTTATTATTTATATTCCAAGTATGCAAAGTTGTTATAATAATAAAAATTTAAATGTTTATTTCTTCCTTTTGTCAACTTTATTTATTTTTAATTTTTGAAACTTGCACGCTACGTTGCTGACGCAATGCATTGGCCTAATAAACCATAGAATTATCAAATGCATCTTGTGGATGCCATAATTTAGAAATTAGAAGACACAGACACCATTAGTTAGGTTGAGTATTTTTGTAAAAACTTAAGTATTATTTATTTTATTGTTAGAAAATCAAATTTTACATGTTTCAATTAAAAAAAGCACTTATTTTATTGTGTAATTTTTTTCGACCTTGCAAAATTAATTATAAGTTCTAACTTTGCTCCAAATGAATCAAGTATACATAATAAATAAAATATTACTACTAAGTACTGATACCTTATTAATATACTAAATAACGTAGGTTCACTATAAAAAAAGTTAGAAATACAACTCTGGAAAATTAACAATAAACTAATAAAAATTCATTTTCATTTCTAATAAATCAATATTTTATCATGTCAAAATCAATAAATCATAATTTTAACAATTCCATTTCCTTTTATTCTATCCAAGGAATTGGACAAGTCATAAACATTCCTGATAACATTGTAATAATAACAATAAAATAGAGCACCAAAATAAAATAAAACATTCATAATGAACCTCTATTTAAGCAAAGCAAACAAGTCATGTTAATGAAAATCAAGATACACATAGATGGCAAAAGTTCCACAAGTTTAGAAATTCAAAAACAAGAAAAACAACAAAGTCCAAAACTAAACAAGTTCATTAAAGTTAACAACAAACATCTTCAACAACAAATTAAGATGTTGCATTTTCTCCATGACCAGTTTGCTTTGTAAATAACTGTATCTTCTCCACTTCTTGCCCATCTATAGTTCATAATACAAAAGAAGTAAATAACTAAGAAATAAATATTTAAATTCAATTTACAAATTAAAACAGAAAGGATTACAACACAATGAGTTAATGACATAGTACAAATTTATTATTACTAGAAGGTACTTCTTTAAAACCGTGCAACCAACTACGAGTACAAATGAAGGATTGCACTGTTTCAGAGAGTAAGCAATTCTATACTTATGTAGGATACGACCTCCGATACTAAATGAAGATTTCGAAGGAACTGTTATAATTGGAATGCTCAAAATGTCACCAGCCATGATAGTAAGTTGGGGGAAACAATGCTTATTCAAGTTCCAATATTGGAGGACATCCATGTCTTCACCAACAATGCATGATTCTTCCAAATATGTGTCAAGTTGAGATTTGACATCATTTGACGACTTTTGTCTTATTTCTTGTTGGTATGCCTATAATTAAATGAACACAACACAAATACATTTGAGACATTGATGGAAAATTAAATGTAATGCAATGAATTAAAATTATATTTGTAAAGTCAAAGTTACTTGAAGAATGAATGAAGAGAATGTTCCCCTTAGCATTGGATGAGATTGCATGTCTCTTGATGAAGTACCAGGTAAATATTAGCTTGATGTAGCCAAATGATTTATATATTCACCAAAAAAATGATTCGTAATTGTAACAGCCCAAATTTTGAGTATTAGAAATAAACTATAAGGAGACCCTGTCTAGGACTTTGATATTATGTTATTTGATAAATGATACCTTAGTTATTGTTGTTGTTGTTGTTATTATTATTATTATCCTAGTGCTAGAAATTAATAAGAATGGGATAATAGAACCCAAAGAAATTATTTAGGGCCCAACAAGGGTCTAAGCCCAACAAGCCACAAACCCACCTGGGTTTTATAAGAAGGAAAGTTAGAGGGAGATTAGGGTTAGCCATCAAAAAATAGAAAGGAGAAGAAAGGAGGAAGAAGGAAGAGAAGGAGATTAGAGACCTAAGCCCTGGAGAAGAAAGAAAGGGTCTTCCCAGGTGAGTGCTTCCCCTTACCCACCCCAAGCCTTTACCTCCATTATTTATGTTGTTTTCCCTCTCCTTACCTATCCTAATTATATTGTTAAGGTTAGGGTTTTTGAATGGTTATGTTGGTTTTCCTTGAGATGAATTTGATGTGAATTGATTGAACCTATGACTGTTTAAGAGTAGAATGAGATTATTATGAGGGTTTAGGTTAACTTGAAGGTTTTCCCTATTTGGATAAGGAATTAAAGGATTAGGGTTAAATGAGAATGACTTAGATTGATAAGAAACCTCTATTTCGGAGTAGAGCAGATATTAGGATAATAGGAGTACAATCATATGGAGTTTTGGTAGTTTAGGAAGGCCTTAGAAAGCCTCCATGTTCGCAAATTATGATTTTGCAATATGCCAAGTGATGAGCATGTCCGTGCTTACCTCCCTGACAACATGTGTCAACTTAATGGTCAAAAAATAGTAGGAAAAAGATAAAATCAGGCTTCATGGTCTACATAAGAATTGTATACCTAGATGTTATCTAACTAATGGCGTTGGAATCACTCAAAAATAATGTCTAGAACTCAAGATATGCCCAAAATACCGCACCTATGTCTGGCTATCCGTGGGAAACAGTGTGTCTAACTTTAAGTCAATTTTCATCCATGATATAGACCAAATTAGATCACGACTTCTTCATGAGAGTTGTATATTTTTCTTTCATATTTCTATAGATACCAAGATCACCTCAAACACATCTCTGTAGCTCAATTTACGATCAAAACAAGAACAAAAGGTCAAAACCCCTAAAAATCTGAAAATTAATTAAGATTTTCATTATGGTCCAATTGAATCCAAACATGCAAAACTCAGCTAGGACACCAATATTAAGCCCTATGAACTTTTAATTAATCCAAATATTAATCCATAATAAGCATTTAAAATTGGTTTACTTGTATGGTGATTGTAACTTGTGACATTATGCTATGAAATGTATGATAGGACTTGATATCATTGTAACGAGTGACCTAGCTTGTAAGAGATGAGAATAGGCTCAGGTGATATCTCGTCTGTGAGAGACCAAGCCTATGAGAGGCGAGGATGGGACTCATTTATTTGTAGATAAAAAGTCCAGAGGGACACTTGTGTGTGTTGTATGTATGCGACATGCATCATAACATTTGATATGATTGTGCTGGCGGAAAGTATGTATGAAGTTGGATGATGGAGGCCTTGAAGGGTTATTTAGCCCAATCTTGGGGGTAATTATACCTGGTGTAGAAACCCCAATGACTCATGATGATCCCATGGAGTTGGGGCATACTTCGAAAGCTGGGTAACCTTGACTAGTCACCAGAGCATATCAATCTAGTGTAGAGTGCTAAGTCAAAGGCCTCAATACGCTAATGGTGCTTCCTTATGGCTAGCATGTCCTCCTAGACTACTTTCCTCAGTTAGAATTGGTACCACATGTGCATGAAGTAAAGATTGAGGAACATGACATGCATATACATCTTGTTGTAGTGTGATATGTTAAATTGTGCTATATTGTGATTATGTAAAGTTTGTGTGTTTGATTCATGACTAATTGTTATATTGTATATATGAAAAAACTATAATCATGTTTTGTGATATGAATGGATGAAGTGTTAAGATTATGAGTAAGTGATTGTGTTACACATGTGTGTTGTCCCTGTCTAATAGAAAATGAGACGTGTGCCCAACTACGAGGCATAAAATGTAAAGTATGTTTATATCTTAAGTAAGAATAAATGTTTTTAATTGGAAATTCTTTTGCTATCTGAAGGATATATGAGAGGTTATACTCTAAAATAGTGTCATGAGGATTCTGATAAATTGTGAATAAGAAAGAGGAAGGATAAGTTCCCACCTGAAGCATTAGGAAATTGTGATTTTAGCAAGAGAAATATAATTGTATAGGTTAAGGTGAATGTTTAGAGTACCCTAGAGTATTACTAGCCTTAGGTTTGACCATAGTAGATAACTCTAAGTATCAAGCGGAGAAGGGTAAACTCTAAACAAGAATATTTAGTCAGCTAGAGTAAGTTATAGATAAAAGGCGTTAGTAGAGATAAAATACTAGAGAATAAATTAGTGTAATAATTGTGAGAATGAATTGGGAGATAATAGGAGGCATTGATAATTGCAAGTTATAGATCCAGCCGTAGGTATGGAGATTCGTTAGAGACCTAGGGAGAATGAAGCCATGAGGGATAAGTGACAAAGGTTGTTCAGGTATAAAGTCTAACCCAGCCATAGAGTCCTTAAAGCACTCATTGAGACTTTTGTCTTTTTCCTTTAAGTTTCCTTTTTTTAAGAACTAGATGAAAACATGTGTTGATAAAGCTTGGAGTCGTGTACAAGAAGAATGTAATTAGCTTTAGTCTAGGTTTTGTATTTTTGTTTTATTATGTTTGTATGATGCCCTTGGACGATGGCTGAATTGTATTAAGCATGTATGTACTTTCTTTATTCCTTGTGTATAAAAATCTATTTATGTTTATAAGTAGCTTTTGCACAATGTTTTTATCTTTTAAAGTTTTCACATTCATAGAAATCTAGGCACAGTTATAGTAATACCCTTTAGGTTGTTATAGTAATCATGTGGATAAAGCCTCCTATAATAAAAGGTTATGAAATTCAACTTTTCCTTTGGATCAAGAACACATCCAAAGGTAAGAGTGACACAATATTCACTCTAGTACTTGTCAAATTTGCCTTCATCCTTGATGCCATATCTTTGATCACCTCATCTTGGCTATTCAAATTTGCATGCAATCCCATGTCTATAACTGCAACTTGCATAAAATATAAACTGGATGTGGGGTAAGATGACCCAGATATCAAATTAGTAATATCATAAAATAGAGCCAAGAATTCACATATCTTTTCTGCTTTTTCCCACTCTTCTTTGGTTGGACAAAACTTGTAATTTCTATCATAAAAGCTCAAATTAGTGAATGCACAACGATACTTAATAACACTCTCAAGCATCATGTACGTAGCATTCCATCTAATAGACACATCCATCCTCAAGAAACCACCACCAACTTCAGTTAATTGGACTTCTTCAACACATTTTTGAAATTCCCTCAACCTTTCCTTCGAAGCTCTCATAAACTTCACACTTTCTCTAATTTTAAATAAAGCAACTTCACCCGCCTTCAACCCTTCTTGAACTATAAGATTCAAGATATTTGCACAACACCTCACATGGAAATATTTACCTTTACATAACAAGCCATGTTGCAAATTAAACCTTTCTTTTAAATTTTTTATCATGTTATCATTAGAAGAGACACTATCCAATGCGAGAGAAAAATATTTTGCCCTCTCCCTCAATCTTTAAGCACCCTAAGTACTTTACTAGATAATTCTAACCCGATATGTGAACTATCCAAATGACCAAATGAAAGTAACTTGCTATTTAACTTCCAATCTTCATCAACATAATGAGCAATTACAGTCATATAGCCTTGGGTAGTTACAGTTGTCCATACATCACAAGTCAAACATATTCTACCAAGAATATTAGTTATCACACTTTTTAACTTTGCCTTTTTACTCAAAAACACATTCATACAATCAACTTTTGCAATGTTTCTACTAATGGGTTTAAAATTAGGATTCAAAACTTTATTTGCTGCCCAAATCCCCTCATACTCAACATAGCTAAATAGAAGACCATGTTTGATGATACATCTAGCAATAACATCTCTATAAGCCTTACTATCAAATTTCCACTGCCTCAATAATCTAGCTCGATTATCTAATAAGGCCTCTACATTTTGGAACTTAGGAGTTGCATGACATTTAGGAATATAACTTCTTAAATGATTCGTACCTGAAGCACCTTTACGGGTATGTAGTTTCCCACAACCCTTACATTTACATTTTTCTACCCTATCAATGAGACCAAGCTTTTAATAAAAATTCCATACTTCAAAAGTTCCAGGCCTGGTTTTCTTAGTCTCTATAGTATATTGGTCTTGCTCATTATCCTCCCTACTCTTATTCTTATCACCAATAATAGTAGTACTACACTTAATAGCCATATTACTATTTGGAGTAGCCTCGGTGTCCATTTCAGGTGGAGTTTCCATGATATTATCCATACACTCCAAATTTTCATCAAGATTCATGATTGATTGCAAAATAAAATTTTAACAATATCACCCATATAAGTTTATAATTTTTAGTCTAGCATTACAACACTATTCTTTTCAGTCTAGCAATAAATTTAAAATTAAGAACTACACATTTTTAAAAAATGTAACAACACATGTTTCACATTCTAAGAAACTACAAGAATTACAAAGGTAAGGATGCCCAAAATTTAAGAATGTATGTGTTAAGATAAAGGACGTTTATAAGACCCTCATTTTATTTTGATAATAACAAACAGACTAACGTTTAATCGTCTGATCTCATGCTTTTGATACATGTTCAACCCTCACAGACAATTCACAGCAAGTATTGTTGGACCAGTACGATTTTCGAAATGCTTATACAATAAACGATCCTCGTCCTGAAGCTTATACCTACTTTCTCTAAAAAGAAGGCATCAATGTACACTTCACTGAAAAGATGTAGCTTTCTACAGAAAAGAAGGAACTATAGTACACTTATCACTACTAAAAAGCAAATATGTTTACTGCAACAAGATTTAGTATGAGAAAGACAAGATAAGTAGACTGCTTTATCTTATCAATGTGACCGGTTGGTGAAAAGCATTAAATACAACATTTAATGCTCCAATGTATACTTTCTTCCTAAGACGACAACAGACGAAGGATATCTCTAAAAGCACTCACAACAGACACTTTGGAAAAGCACTATAAATAGAAGAGAAGACCTATATCAAAGACATAGAACTCTTGTCGAAATTTCTGCTTTCATTCTCTTTAAGTGCTTAATATGTTTTTTTTGTGTTCTCAAAAGAATTCTTTTTAAGAAGAACACCTTAGATAAATCATTGTAAAAATTCTTGAGCTTCAATGTATATCTGTCTGATAAGACGTAAGCTTAGTGTGATACTTTACCCTTTAACCATTTCTGTATGAAATTGGTGAAAGCCTGAAGAGGCTTTGTATCAAAGAATACTTAGGTGTTTGCTTGGAGAGGTAAGTGAAATATTACTTGGGTTGAGCCTGATGAGGCTTGGATAAAAGAATATTTGTAACTTTGTTTTAATTTATAGTGGAACTTGGTGGTATACCAAGAATTGGATTTAGTCTTTGGGGTGAGACGAACCAGTATAATTTTCTGTGCTCTTTTGTTTCACATCTTCTATTTGTTTTCATAAATCCCATTTAAAAATATCTATCTTCTGTCTTTCAAATGATACATATCTTTGAAAAGGTTTTGTAATTTTTTTATAACACAATTCAACTCCCCTTCTTATGTTGTTCCTGTGGTATACAATATGTTTCAATCTCTTCATTTTTTATAAAGTATTCATCATCAAATCATTAGGAGTCCCAAATCATCACAAGTCACAACCGCTATCAATGCCTAACAAGTAAGCACTTTAATGTGCAGCATTGTCATAATCAAATTCCATCAACATTCTTTATAACTTGGATATGCCAATTACATTTACATGACCACATAAATAACACAATTACAGACTCAAACAAAGAGCTTGTAGTGGCAAACCATGAGTTGCAGATTTGCAGCCATGAATGGTGGCAACAGGCAAACACATTTATACAAAGCCAAAAACACCAAAAACATATTGCAATCAGCCAATGAGTCAATCACAATTCACAGATACATAGAATAATAGTTCACATATACAAGACACAAACGAAAATTTTAAATTCCAAGATACAGGACATATATAAGGAAAAAATAAAACAAAGTAGTTGATTAAGTCATTAAATGGTTAACCTCTTAAAGATTTGAATTGAAGTAAGTAGCAACACGACACAATAGAGGAGGGTAGGCAAGTAGGCCGTAGAGGGACCGCGAGGAGAGGTGAGGAGCCGCAAAGGTGTTGTGATAGATAGGCGGAGGCCTCGCGGTGGAGGGGTTGCGAGGACAAGAGTGCTAGCTGAGGCAAAAAGGCGAAAGCGTCGTAGTAAAGGCTTTGTGACAAAGGTAGTGTAAGGAGAGGGGTGGCAAAGACCACGTGGTGGACGACTAGTGGCGTTGCACAACGAAGCTCGGAGGACGAGAGGAGGATATGCGAATTACAATTTTGGGTTGACTGCTCTCTTTCATTTTATAGGTAGCATAGTGGAAACCACCAGATGTGTGGTGTTATTCTTTTTTTAGTTTACACCCCCCCCCCCCCCTTTTAAATTTTCACCTATATTATTATTAGTTTATTATGTAGTAATAATATAATATATTAAGTTTTTTTCTAAAACATATGTATCGAGCTAGCCCGGCCAAGGCTTAGTTGGCTCATCGAGCTAGATGGACAGGCCAAAATGGCCCGATTCCTTTTGAGCCATCATTTTTTGAGCCAGCCCAACCTATTTTATGGGCTGATCAGGCGGCACCCATTTTGTTGACTCTAGCTCCTGGCTGGCTTCCAGTGGGAAGGACACATGAATGAATCAAACACACACTAGAATGAGAGGGATTCAGAAGCTGTGCAGGTATGAAACTGTACAGTTGTGGATAGTTTAAAGGAATTAATAAGTGCTACCTATAACAACAAGATGCATCTACTTTTCGGTAACCTATAACATAAGAACTCCATAGTTAAGCGTAACATCTCGGGCGCTGACGAGGGCGGGGAGTGATTGTCAGTGCAAAAAAGATGAGGCACGGACAAGAAGTAGCTCCTGGCAAGCTTCCAGCAGAAGGGGTACATGAATGAATCGAATACACACCGAAATGAGAGAGATCCAAAGGGTGTGCAGGTATGGGACTGTATAGTTGAGGATAGCTTAAAGGAATTAATAAGTGTTATTTATACCAACAAGATGCATCTACTTTTCAGTAGCCTATCACTTGAGAACTCCACAATTAAGCATGCTTAACTTGGAGCAATTTTGGGATGGGTGACCTCCTGGGAAGTTTCCTAAGAAGTGTATGAATGAGCACAAAGCACGCTAAAAAGTCTTGTGTTAATTTGTGGGGACAGCCTTCGATCCTGAAAGCAGCTAGGCATTACATTAAGCGTGCTTGACTTGGAACAATTATGGGATGGGTGACCTCCTAGGAAGTTTCTTGGGAAGTGTGTGAGTAAGGATAAAGCACGCTAAAAAGTCTTGTGTTGATTTGTGAGGACGGTTGTTGGTTCTGAAAGCGACCAAGCATTACATCTGTCACATGGTTGCATGATGTGAGGGTGAGAAATGATGTGAAACTAGTGCATGTAGCTGTCAACAAACTATTTTGGATCTGCTACCTGTGATCTTCTAGTGTGTCATTAACAATGTAATCATCATAATTAAGCCACCTTTGATCACGTCTTTAGTAGATGGCACGTGACTGATAACCACACAAGGTGAATTGGGAATGCCCTACAGATGTCTAAACTATCATAACACCTTCTCTAGTAAATGTGTGTGCATAAGTGAGCCATATCTAATATGGCTTGAGTACAGGGAGATGTCTTGGAAAGGATGTGGTTGTTTGTGATTTGCATATGGCATCCAACACACATCTTCTATTTGTAGCCAATCCAGGGCAATGTGAAAAGGGAACACATCACCTACACCTCTAAGAGGTGTCCATTGACAAGCATAAGTTGCGTCCTTAATATATTTGATCATTAATTGGAGAGAGTAAATAGTCAAAAAATGCTCAAAAATCCATGCTTGTAATAAGATTCACATGATTATTTGAATTCACATAAGTAAACACTGATTAACAATAAAAATATAAACTTTGGTACCTATAGAAGAATTATATTCCTATCTACCACGTATAATGCATATTAGCATCATCAAGGTGCTCGTGTAGGAATGGTAAGGTAGTTTCATCCTATGCATACCTACCACAAGTCTAGAGGTCATAAAACAACTCCAAAAATGTCACAACAACATATGTGGCACTTTTGCCAACAAATATCATGCACCTAACCAAATGCAAGAGAAAAGCTCTCACTACATAATTGAAGCACTTGTCTTGTACGTGCACCCCATACACATCCCCTAGTTAGCTCAAACGAACGTGTGCTCCTTGGGTTACCAGAGTCTTTGTCAATGACTTTGATATGGTCACCTAGAGCAACTCTACCAATATGATCAAACAATGTCTCTAGATATTGACAAATATGAACAAACTCACCAACGATCGGTAGGTGTAATAAGGATAACACATTGTAACACCCTAGTGTTTTCCTTTTAATAATAATAATAATAATATTATTATTATTATTATTATTATCATCATCATCATCATCATCATCATCATCATCATTATTATTATTATCATCATTATCATCATCATTATCATCATTATTATCATCATTATTATTATCATCATTATTATTATCATCATCATTATTATCATCATTATTATTATCATCATCATTATTATCATCATTATTATTATTATTATTTGTTTTGCCTTATTTTTAATAAAATGATATTTTGGGGAAAAGAAATATTGGGCCTTTAAAATGGGGTTTGGTGGTTAAAATATTTAACAAGTTTTAAGACCCTTGTGTTGGGCTTAGTTTTCATAAGCCCAAAGTTAGCTTTAAAAGTCTCTTAGGTTTTTTGAAAACCTAACCTTTTTCCTTATTCTTTCTTTTGCCTCTATGGAGATACTTTGTCGTCAGAGCCACTACAATCAAGGAGAGAGAAACCATAGGAAGACGCTGCTGGATCGTTTGCATCCTCTTGCTAGATATCGTTTCTTTCAAGGTAAGGGGGAGTGAGTTATCTCGCTCATGGGTATGGCTTTGGTTATGGGTAGAGGGGTTGGCTCTAGACCCCAATTGTGTGTGAAATTGTATGATTGTGTGTAAAGAAGAATGTGATTTCCCCCAATCATTGATGTGTTTGATAGCAAATTCATGTTTAATTGTATATATGGATTGTCATGAACTGTTTTTGCCCCTTTTCCTTTTGTGTCTAAGTTAGGAATTTAATGGGTTTTGGGGAGATTATGACTGAGTAAGAAGTTTATAGGATAGATTGACCAATAAGAAAGGTAATAAAATAAATTAGGAGTTAATTAACCTATTTGGAGTGTTTGGAAATCAAGGAAAGTTGTTGGCTGCACGATCTACAAACCCTTGTGATTTGTAGAAACCGTAGTTGGTGTTGAGCACCAGAATTTTGGTGCTGAGCGTGAAAGAGATAGATAGTTCTCAGGAGGGTTGGTGCTGAGAGTCGTGGTGCTACGCTGAGCGTGGGGGAGGCAAAGAGCAACCCTTGGTCCTTTAGAGGTTTGGCACTAAGTGCCAAAAAGTTAGTGCTCAGCAGGAGTATGACAATGAATTTCCTATATGAGCGGTGCTAAGCGCCAAGGGTTTGGCGCTAAGTGTGATCCATTGGAACACTAAAGTTGATATTATTGACTTCCTATCCCTATTCATTGTATGATTTGTCGTTACTTGGATGCCTTGTTGAATTTACATCTTGCGATTGTTAATTTACCTTACGAAAACTGAGCATAATATGAATTTGTGTTAATTCTTTATGATAAAATCTATGAAAAGCTGTAAGCATTGTATGTAACCATGCATCATGACATTGAGTCATGTGGAGAAAGAAAGTATGTAGGAATTCAGCTGGTAGAGGCTGGGATTGGTTATCTAACCCTAGCCTTGGGGGTGGTACCTGGTGTGGAAACTCTAATGGTCCATACTGATCCCATGGAGCTAGAGCGTAGTGGCAAAGCTGGGTAACCCTGACTAGTCACTGAGAAATATCATATTAGTTATGGGTGCAAAAGCCGAAGGCATCGGTACAAATGACGTTTCTTATGGCTGTGCACTTACTCCTAGTCTACTTTCGAGATGAACTTAGATTGGTACCACATGTGCATAAGAAGTAGAAGTTAGGTGACATTGCATTACCTAAATTTGTGTGTTTTTAATCCTTAATGTTATTTTGATTTTGTATGTGTTGTGTTATACCTGTTTTCATTGTCATACTTTGAGCATGATGTGAGATGTATCTCATTCCCTTGTTTCCTGTGTATTTTTTTTATGTTTATGATGTACAAGTGATGTTCACCAAGACCCTGAGAAAGAGTCTTAAAGTCGAGGCATTGGCCTTATTGCAGTTATTTACAGTTTCTTGGGTTTTGTCAGCTTTGATAGTAATGTGACATTGGGGTCTTGGTTATTTATTGTTTATGCCTTCAACTTTTGAACTTTAGATTAATAGTTTTACTTCTTTAAATTTGTTTATTTTTTGAAGACTTGTATGGCCAATTGTGGGCCAATATCCTTTTATTGATTAGTGAGGTATTTTATGAAGTTTAAGTTGACATGAGTTATGTATGTGATGTCCTTTACCGTGTAAGAAAAAGAATTTAAATTACCATTTTATTCTACAATTGAAAAGTACACTATATTTTCCATAACATTTGCTTAATAATTAGTTTGGGGGTAAAGTGTGTCACACATCATCCAAGTTGATGGTTATATCCTCAAGTGGCAGGTAGAAAGTGCTAATGTCCATGTGCCATTACTAAACAAAAGCAGACAACATGTTGTCCATTATGCGGGAGATGCAACATAATAGTAGTGCTAACCCAGGCGTCTCCACCATAATGTGTACGTGATTATTCTCAACGTCCAACTTTCTCAATTTTTATCCATGAGTAACCACCTTTAACTCATGACGATCCTATGCATACAAACATATTTTTAAAGTAAAATCAAAATCCAATAGATATCATAATAATTTAAAGCTTTAGTATCTCTTCAATCCATAACCGAATTGCAACATGGTCTTTAAAAGACCTAAGGACAAACTAGTTCTAAGGACTTCTCAAAAATGGCTTAAGAACCTGGGGAGGGACTTGCACTGCCTGTTTTGTGTCCTCTTCATGCAAAAGAACATTTTTCCTATTGGTCTATAGGTATAGCAAGATCTTATTAAGTTGCAACACATTTTTGAGCCAAAGCTTTTAGTCGTTAGCATGCAAAACATGTAACACCCTCACTTTTACTTACTAATCTATCTTCTAATTATTCTATAACTATTTGTGGAGAATCAATTGGGAATCTCAGGAGTCTGATCCTCACATTTACGTTTGTATTAATAAATAGTAGTTATTTTGGATTTTTAATAGATAAAAATAGTTAGAAGTGTCTAAAATCTATTTTTAAGTCATTTATGTACTTAGAATAATTAATAATAATTTTAAAAAATTGAGAATTTATTGAGGTAGTTTTTGTGAAATGAGGGGTATACCCTTAAGCAACTGTGGGAGTCAATTACAGACTTTTTGACCTCAAAATATTTTAAAAAATTTATATTGAGTATATTTTAATTATAAAAATTTTATCATATATATGAGAAAATTTTGAATTTTTTTTAAGACTTACAAAAATATGTGTGAATGCATGGTGTGGTCAGGATTAATTAAAACTAACCCAAAAATTTAATCCAATTATTTATTATAAACTATTATTTTATTACTTTTACCGTTACTAACACATGGATAATTGCAAGTCAACCAAAGCAACTCTTATTTTCTCCCTTCTTACTCCATTTTCTCGCTAGTTCAAGTCTAATTGGGGGGAAGTACATGTTTAATTATTTTTTTATGGATTTAGTGAAAAAAATTAAATCAAAAACTATACTAATTTTCTCCTATAAATACCCTTCCAAATACACTACTAATCTCTCACTCCTAATTAAAATTCAGACCCCTCCTTTACTACTGCTGGACATGCCCATTTCCTTTCCTCTTCATGCTATATATTTTTTTTATTATCCACCTTTAAAGCATTTCCAAGCTTAGGTTTAGTTTCAACACTTAAAACACCCTCTCTCCTCTTCTTAAGCACCATCAACAACCATATTTAGAGGTACAAGAGGAGTAGGGTTTTAGCTTCTAAAATGTTTTCTTAATGGGTTTAACTATTGGGTTCCCCCTTAAACCCATACTATATTGCTACTCTTAATAACAACAACAACAACAACAATAATAATAATAATAATAATATTATTATTATTATTATTATTATTATATATAACATTATTTTTTACTTTTCATTTAATTGCTTTTATATGTATGGTTTTGAAGTGGATTTTTCCTCCAAAATCCTTAGCTTTTTACATTCCATTGTTATTTATTTCATTGTCATTTATATTTTTAGGCTTAAATACACTTTTGGCCCTTTATCTTTTTAAGAAAATTCGTTTTGGTCATTTATTTTTCAAAAGTGTCAATTTGGTCATTTATCTTTTTAAAATGCTCCATTTTGGTCCTTTTGGTCAGCAACATTATCTTTAATAATGAAAAAGTCTAATTTTTAAAAAAATAGTGGTTAAAAACTATTACAAAATGTTTTCTCTCTTCTTCTTTTTTCCTCTTCCTCTTCCTCTTCCTCTCTTTGTCTTCCTTCTTCCTCCCTTCCTTCTCTTCATCTTCTGGAAAAGGATCCTCTTCAATTTTCAAAAAACTAGATGAAATCTCAACCCTTGTTTATTTTTAATATTTAATAATTTTAATATATAAAATATAACAAATACATGCATGAATGGTTAGATTTTCAAACTGGACACTCTCCAATTTTTTTCAACTAGAGAGAATCCATGCCTTCGTCTTCCCTTTTCTTCTCTTCCATCTTTTCCTCTCCCTTTCAATTGTGAACTACCCAAATCCTCTTCCTCTTCTCCTCTCTAACCATTCCCAAATCCTTTACTGGCAAGTCGTTCCCCTCATGGTGGTAGAAAAGCAGAGTCAAACGGTGATGGAGATAAGGTTGGGGTTTGCCAAGTGATTCAATTTTTCGATGGCAACATCTAGTGGTGACTCCAGACAAATTCACAAATTATTTTCGTTGTTGGCTGAATGATGGTGGAAGGATGTGATTTGTGTAGCAACCACTTTGATTTATTCTCATTTTTGATTTGCAAAATTACTTTTGAGATTGATTTTGGGGTTAGATTTGTTAAATTGATTTTGGGCGTTTTCATTTTTGAGATTGATTTGTCAAAGGAAAAGGGAGAAGATGAAGAAGAAGAACCTGAGTTTTAAAATAATTAATTTTAACATAGTGGTGATTTTTACCGCCACTATAATAATTTTATTTTATTAAATTTTAAAAATGCACAACCAATACTTGAAAAATTTTCTCGATACAAGAAACTATTTACTACAAACTTTGAGGTTTTTTGATTGCCTTTAAGAGATAAAAAAAATCCCTCAATCAAATTTTCAAAAAGTTACTCCAATTGTGAGTAATTGAATTCGTAGAAGTTTAGGGTTCTTAAGGATTTTGCAACTATTTTAAACATAAAACACTAACGGCGTTAGTTTTAATTTAATGGAAAGACCAAAATGAAGTATTTTAGAAAGATAAAGGACCAAATTGACGTTTTTAAAAGATAAAGTATCAAAACGAATTTTCTTAAAATGATAAAGAGCCAAAAGTGTATTTAAGCCATATTTTTATGTTATTTATCTTATTGTCCATTTTATTTCCTTGTCATTTATATTTTTTTCCATTTAAGTTATTTTTATTTACTAATATAATTTTTGAAATTTTCTAAAAATTTTGAGATTGCTGTAGAAAATGACCAAATTGCCTCCCATTGTCTGCTAAAATTATAGCCAGTATAGGCTTAACATATAAGAGAGGCAAAATAAACATTCTTAGTTTATATTTTGGTTAGATATTTAATTTTATAATTTTTATAAAAATTTTGGAATTTTCTAAGATAAGATAAATTTTTTATGAATTTTTAACTCAAAAATAACAAATAAATACTTAAAAATTCGAAATAAATTATATAAAATTAATTTTAAATTATGAAAATTATTTTTAATCTATAACTAAAGTACTCACAAAGTTCCAAAGAGAAATTCATTCATTCGCTACAAAAATCGAAATACCAAAGTTTAAGTCGATTTTATCGATACTGGTCGATTCGTCTACAAAGAAAAAAAAATACAGAGACTTGGCACATCCAACCCTTGCTCTGCAAACCCACTCCCTTAATTTCTTCTCATGTGGTAAAAGAAAAATCCAAAAAGAAAATCCTAAAAAGTGCTTCAAAAAAATTTTAAACACCTAAATCCTCCATTTATTTCCTCCTTCAACCTCCACTCTAGACCACCACATACCACCTTGTTGGGAAGCTTCAAAAGCTCATCTTCCTCACCTCTTGCAAGAACCTTGAGGTATAGGAGGGGAGTGGAGTTGTTCTTGATTTATTTATTTTCATGTAGATGGTTTTGGGTGGGTTTTACCCTAAAACCCTTAGCTTTTTGCTTTCCTAATGCCTCTACTTCTATTTTTCTTTGTTATTTTGTTTTTATTTATTTATTTGTGTTGTTGCTCTTTCCTTATCATGTTGTCCTATTTCATTTTATGACTTTGAATGCTTGTTTAATGTTGTTATTAACATTAAAATATTGGTTTGTGTTGATAACTCACCATAAAATGTTAAAGGCTTGATTTCAAACCCTAAAATCTATGGCTAAATGTTAAAAGCTTGCAACTTTTAGTTAACATAACAACAAGATGAAATGAAGGACCTTTTTGAATTATGGACCTCCTTGAAACCATGGCTAAGTCCTTCTAAAGGGAACTTAAAAGATAGTCACTTTCTTAAGACAAGTTGGAACCTTTACCATCAACAAAGGACCTTAGAATAAAAAAAGATTTGAAAAGACTTTAACAATGAACCTAAGCCCAGCTAACAACCAATAAATATTTATAATTGACAAAAAGAAGAAAAAACACAAGTTCTAGAGGAAAAAAATCTACCATTGTTGTTAAATAGGACTAAATTGAAATTAAAAAAAAAATGAGAACAAAAATAAAATAAAAGGTAGAAGATCAAACCAAAAGAAAAAAAAAACAAGGTTAGAATATTACATTACTAATTTTTTTAACAAATATAACTCACATGTCAAAGATTTAATAGTATATGGAAAGGAAGAATTATCTTACACCAAATTTATGTGAGAATCTATTAACTTATTTTCTTTGTGTTTGATTATTCCTATGTGGTTGCAACATATCTTATTGTTGTGTAATATGTCGATCAAAACAAAATTTATATATCACGATTTCAATTTAGCTTTACTTGGTTGGTCTCTTTCTATATTTAAATATCTAATCCATTTTATTCCTAAAAATTAGATCAACTATATAGACTTATTCATGTTTATTATTATCACCTCATTCTTCTGATTCATAAAACAATGTCATTTACTGAAGTATGTGAACAAAAGAGGCTTTTCTCATAAGAAATATATACTTGGACATGACTAAATTATAAGTCATCATATACAAAAGTACACAAATAAAAAATATAATAAAAATGAAAAATTAAATCAAAGGGATAGAGAGAGAGAGAGAGAGAGGGAAATAGAAACAAATTTGTTTGTGTAAATTTACGCATTAAACGGCCAATGTTAGAGTTTGTGAGGTTGTGAATCATTTTTGACAGAGTATTATGACTTCCCTTCCTCAAACACAATCACCATTGTTAACCCCAAAAAACCACAAATTCTAAAAAGGTAGAAAAGGTAAAAAAAATATTTTTAAAAAAAGGTTTTTCATTTTAATTGTATTTGGCTTTAGAGCCTGGTCCTACCTATTGCACCTTGGATGGATCCCCTTTGAATTCTTCACCAAAGATTTATTTCCTGGGTTTGCCTGATCATTTCAAAGGGGTCCAGCTCTTAGGTGCAAACAAGGTTATTCATAAAAGATTCATTACCTTAAAATTTGTACAAAATTTTCCTGAGAATACTTTCAGTTTTGGGGATGTGGAGAGATCCTGGAGCTCCCGCTGATTCTTTTTATGAAATCCGTCCAGAGTGCACTGATGTTCCCAAGTCTCGATTTAGGATCAAGGTTTGTTTTTTCTTCCTTATAGATACATACATATATACATGTGTTAACCTTTTATGAGCAACAATATAAATAATAGTGTAAATTCAATTTTATGAATGCGTTGATCATTTAAAAATGTTGAGTTCTTTCTTTTTTAGTTTATTGTTGATTGCTATAGTGAAATCTTTCAAGTCATGATAATGAATTTGAAAAATTGATTAATTGTATAAAGTTTTTCTTCAAATAGGAGATAATAACCTTGAAATATCAAATTATTGAAATTGGAAACTTGTACATAAGTATATTTAAAATGGATTGGCCTTAATAGAATGGCGAATAATGGTTGTGATGATGGTGTTTTTCTGAAAGGAAAATAAAGGTTTTAATTGTTGCCCTTAGGATAGTTTCGTGGTTATCTTTGTTTTATTATGAAGTGTATTTGAAAAATATTGATAAAATCAGTATTGGATAATTAATTATATCACTTGTAATAGAAAGAAATGACTATTGATAAAATTACTCTTGACAATTATAATGAATCATGACAATATTTAAATCACTTATATTAATTAGATAATCTGCACTATATCACACTAATTATATCCTTTCGACTGAGAACTTTTAGATTTATTTTGACTTTTTAGTCTTGTTACATTGTTATCATATGCTTTAAATTTAAACATCTTGTCATGTGATCCAGGCTGGCAAAACATTAAGTGCAAGAAAATGGCATGCTGCATTTTCTCCAGAAGGGTATTTGGATATAGGCAAGACTCTAAGTCGAATCCACCGTGGGGTAATTCCATTTTTACAATTAAAATGTTACTTTATAGTGTTTAAGTATATGAAATTTATTTATTTTTTCTTTATTCATTTACATGGTAATCAACTGCATTAAGAAAATTTATCATGTGAGTAAAACTTGAGGCAATATTTGTCTTGTAGTAAAAGATAGGACAAACAGATGTGTAGAAGTTAAAACTTAATAACTAATGTTTTTTGGGTCTATTTTGGTTTTCTTTAGAACATGAGGTTTTATTATCATTATCATACCAAACATTTCAATGCAAATAGATCTTCTTACGAACTCTTTGATCAAGGGGTTTAATTATAAGTTTAAAAAGTAGTTTGCTAAGACAAGTTAGTGTATCCAAGAGGGAATCTCAAGAATAATTTGTCTCACTTTATTAAATTTTTCATATTAGGGAATACATCCATCAATTAGAGGAGAAGTTTGGGAATTTTTACTTGGTTCCTATGATCCCAAGAGTACATTTGAAGAAAGAGATGAGATAAGACAACGTCGGAGGTAAACATTCTCCATTTCAAGATCCCTTTAATTGCAGCATTTTACATGACATAGAGCATTTAAACTATCATTACAATATCCAAGGCATGTGTTTTCCTTTAAAAAAATGGAATGACTATAATAATGTATGTGGCTATAAGCTTGATGTATCTTCAAAAACAAAACAAGAATTACTTTCACCTCCATTATACAGGGACAATATAATTATTTTATAATTTAAGATGGTTGCATTTTTAATTCAAAATTTAATAGATGATTAATTTATAACTATTATGACTATATTATCAGGGAGCAATATTCTACATGGAAGGAAGAATGTCGTAAATTATTTCCTCTCATAGGAAGTGGTAAATTTATCACAGCACCTGTAATTACTGAAGATGGTACACCAATTCAAGATCCATTAGTTTTGTTAGAAAATAATCCAGAGAATGGAGTTATTAATGTGCCCCAAGAGAATACAAATGGTAGCATTAATGCTATAAATAACTTAGAAAAAATGACAGACAAAGGAGTAATTCAGTGGATGTTAACGCTTCATCAGATAGGTTTGTGAATATTCTTGCTTCTCAATTCACTATAATATATTTCTCACACTGAATGTTGTTTATTAATCTTTAACCATGTATAATCTATAAGTTTTAGGTGGAAACTTTTCTTGCAATTTTTTTCGTCATAAATCCATCGATCAACTTGCACCTTTATAGAGAATTAGGAGGCATTCGAAATGGTTTATTGGAAGTTATGAAAGTAACTTGTGACCATTCTATAAGTTTTTCTTAGCTTATTTCAATAAGATTCATGGAGAGTCTTATCAAATAAGTTATTTTGTATTACATTTAAATAAGTTTCACATTCAAATTTATGAATAAACTCTTAATAATATTTTATTAAATAAGTGCTTCATTAACTTATTTACCCCAATAATCTTTTAGAATTTTGAATATCCCTACCCCTAATTGTATATAAGTACAAACATGCACACACATGTGTGCACACACTTTTAGGTAACTTTTAATTGTTATTTTCAAGCTCCCTATGTTATATAGAATATTGTTTACTAGTTTTGCTTTGTTTTTATGATTTTAAATGCTCAAAGAGATAATTAGGCACCCTCGCATAGATTATTTATGTAATTTTTAATTAAGTGTCCATGTGCCATGTTATTGTTCAAATTATGCATGAAATACAATGTTGTAGAAATTCAAATTGATTTTAGGCTAGTTTGGCTTGACTTAGTTGTATTTTGACTTTGATTTATTTAAAGAATGACTAAGAATGGGTTGACATTATTGTTTTTAAAAGTTTTCTCAAGTAGAAAGGTAAAATCATATCACCATGTGTTTTGTATGGTAAATGATCCTAATTATCGCATAAACACATATTTCAGGTCTTGATGTGATTCGCACTGATAGAACATTGGTTTTTTATGAAAAGAAAGAGAACTTGTCAAAACTATGGGATATTCTCGCTGTTTATGCTCGAATAGATTCAGATGTTGGTTATGGTCAAGGTGAGTTTTTAAATAAATGAACCTTTTGAATCATTAAGATTTTGCATTATGTCTTTTGGACATTGACCAATACACATAGAATCTATCTTATTAATTTTTGTTGAGATCTTACTTATCTAAACATAAGGGATAATTCCATGTGACCTTAACACCCCCAACCATAAAAGGAAAGATAATATTCGTAAAACATCATTTTACTATTAGATAATGTATGGTAGAAATACCTTATTATGTTTTCGTACAATGAGTTTTGATATGACATAAAAGTACCTACATTTCTAATAGTAATTTAGTTACTTTTTGCTAAGTGGGTTAGTCAACAATTTTTAATTAAATCCTTCAAATTATTTTTATTCAACATAATAGAAAAAGAAAATCATTCTTAACATTCACCTTATAGTTTACTCTTTTAGGAGTTGGTCTAGACAAAATATCAAGACCTCTAACCAAATAAGCAAACTTGTGACCTTTATCACTCCTATGATTGATTATTAAATCAAATTTGAACATAAGATATAGTGTGTTTGTATTATTCACATTTTAACTATAAAGATCATTGTGTGAGAGTATGTTAAAGATATAAATTATTACTTAGTCCACAACTATCATTTTGGGTTTTTGGCATAGTTGGCTTTTAATAGAAAGGAAAAATGAACTTAGCCAAAGAAGCCCTAAATGTAACCATTATTTGCAACTAATGTAATTTTTGTTTTATGATTATAACGTTTGTAGGAATGAGTGACCTGTGCTCTCCTATGATAATACTTCTTGATGATGAAGCTGATGCATTTTGGTGCTTTGAGCGTTTGATGCGTAAACTAGTAAGCTTTATTCTCAGCTATTACAAAACTAAGTTAATATGTCTTCTCCCCCTATTACTTATTATAAAACAAATAGAATTAACTTAAATTTGAAAATTGACATTCATGTATGAAATTACAATTTAGCTTATTGTTTGTCAATATGCAATGATGAAAGAGTAGAAAAGCAAAATGTGTTTAAAGAATAGCTACTAGTATTTCATGTGATCAACAAATATTAAGATACAATTTTTATTGTATTCAAATTTATCTTTGTTTCTTACTATTTACATTTTTTATTTTTTAAGCGAGGGAATTTTAGATGCACTGATAACTCTGTTGGCGTCGAAGCTCAACTAAGTAATTTGGCTACAATCACTCAAGTAATTGATCCAAAACTTCATCAACATATAGGTATTTTTTTTATGTCTATTTTTCTTTATGGTCTAGCAATGCATAAAATTTTATTACCAATCATGTAGTTTTTTGTGTGATTGTTTTAAGAAAATGGTGAGAAAGAAAATACTAGGAGATCATTCTTAGTCTTTGGTACTCAATGATACTTATATTAGTTTATGATTCATCTCTTCATCAACGTATATTTTGTTATAATCATTGTTATATGTCATTCTAATAAAATGTTGAATACTTGTTGGTGTTTGGTTACTATCATTCTCAATTGATGTTTGAAAAATAAAAAGTAACACAGTTATTTTCTATTGTTGAAACACAGATAATCTTGGTGGAGGTGACTATCTATTTGCTTTTCGGATGATAATGGTTCTATTTCGACGAGAATTCTCCTTTTGTGATTCATTGTACCTTTGGGAGGTTTGCTTTATTTCTTTTCTACTAATTTATTCAAACATTTTTCTTGAGCAAAGAAACATCAAGTTACTCTACAATTAATAAAAATTGTGCCTTCAATATTAATATAATTTCTAATTTTTAGTATGATATAACTTATGTTATTCTTTTCATTTTTATATTATTTTTCATTAGAAATTGGTGGTAGTAATCCATATTTAAATTAGGTACACTTCACGTGAGGCTATTGCAACTTTTCAATTATGGTGGTCATTAATAACTAATTGATAGTAGTTGGATAGCAACAACCTATAATTGCAACAATACAACCACATGTGCAATTTAAAATCCTAGTTGAAATTATTCATGATAGATTCAATTAGTTTTATGTTGTATGATATCACTATTATATATATGATTGTTGGGCTAGGTTGGTATTTGTTTAAGATTATAAATATATAACAATATTTCTCCATGAACATTAGAGATGAATTTAGAGGGGGAAAGTATATAGGTGCTAGCCTTTTGCTCCTAAATAATTTAAAAATGATATATGTAAATTCAACATTTTATATACAAATTTAGAATTTTACAATTTATCAATACAATTATGTTTATATGTTAATTTTTTACTTTAAGCTGATCTCTTACATATTTTTTAGATGTGTTTGGTCCTTCCTTTACATGTTTTAAGGATTCATCTCTAATAAAAACAATTTGAGGTGATTGTGATAACTAATCACTTAAAAGTATTAAACAGATGATGTGGGCTCTAGAATATGATCCCGACTTATTTTGGATCTATGAGGATGCTGATGACAAATCTGAGGAATCTAAAGGAAGATTAAAGTCATTACGTCACTATGGGAAGTATGAGAGAGAAAATATGAAAAATGGAGCAAAGAATGGTGAAGATCCTCCTCTTCCCATATCTGTTTTCCTTGTTGCTAGTGTGTTGAAAGAAAAAAGTGCAATATTACTCCAACAAGCACGAGGCTTGGATGATGTTGTCAAGGTTTGGTTTATTCATGTGACTTCTTAGGTTTAAGTTGACATTGAATTATAAAATGAACAATTACATTGATATGAAATGATAAAAAGAGAAAGGAAATTGTTTTCTTTGGATGATAACATATAAATTGTTAAGGTTAATACAATTATTTATATATAGAATTTATGTAAATAGTCATAATATTCCTTAACGAATTTAGCTTCCTTTTTCATATCTAGCAACTTCTCTTTCTGACCATTTAATTTAATTCTCCTCAGATATTGAATGATGTAAATGGAAATCTTGATGCCAAGAAAGCTTGTGTGGCTGCACTAAAACTTCACAAGAAATATTTGAAAAAGGTATTGCAACCATCTTTCTCTTTCTCTCTCATTTTCTCTATTTTTAATATTTTTTATGTTTCCATATAAAAAGGGAGAAAACAAACTATATTAAGGAACAAGATTAATCATAATGGTTGATCCCTTTAGATATAGGGCCTGTTTGGGTAAACTTATCTAAAAACACTTATAGAAGAAGAAAATAATAAAAAAATAAAATAAGCTTTTCCAAAAATTAAAATTAACTTATGCATAAGCTAATTTATAAAAGCTCTCTCATATTAGCTTTTTCAAAAGCTGATTTTAACTTATGCATAAGCTAATTTTAGCTTTTGGAAAAGCTTATTTCAGTTTTTTCTTAGTTTTTTCTCCTAAAAATGCTTATAAAAAAGTTTATCCAAATAGGCCATAATAGAATACTAAAATTGGCATATTTATAGCATATTGACTCTACGAAGACATAGATAATGAGAACAGTTATTATTTTAAGATTGTGAGAATAACAGATCTTGACTACACAATCATACATAAATGGTCAAAATTAGTTAGTGATCACAAAACCACTTAAAAATGTTATGTGTGTATATCTTTTAATTTTAACTTATAAATAAGATCTAAAGATCAATTTTCATTACTCATTTCTTACTATAACAAAGTGTTATTACCTAAGCAACTTCCTTAAGTCAACTACATAAATATTTAATATGAAGTTCAATTTGTATTGAATGATCTGTACGTAATTACGGTAATTAGCATACACAACATGACTTGTGTTTTGCCATGTTGTCCTACTTAAAGCTAAACCCAAATTGTAGGTATCCTAACAGTTCCTTAAATTATTATTTATACCAGTCTTAATTCCTAATTGTTTGATTCATTGCATATAAAAGAAAGAAAAAGATTAATTATCTTAATAATTGTGTTTTAAAAGAAGATTGAAGTCTATAGTCAAACAACATTATGCATCAACTTTTTTCAGCTAGTCATTGTTAAACATATATGTCAAGATTCTTTCTTTAGTCATGTCCTCCATAAATAAAAGAAATGTTGCTATTTTTTATAAAGGCCATATGTTGTAGATAATTGTTTATGTGTACAAGCATTAAAAGAATGTCATATATTAATGATAATAAAATGTTGGTCAATCATATATCTTTGTATGTCCTTGTCTAATAGAAATTAAATTGGTGGGTCTATGCTAATAAAAGGATACATCATACCATCAAACAATTATGTTAGGAGAAATATTGATATATATATCATTAGTGCATCAAACTATTAGTATAGGTTTATAATGATTGTATTATAACATTTAATTTTAGTTACACAAAAGTTACTTATAAAGATAATACTAACAACTGATATTTTCTCACCATTAGTATATGATATTTTTTGTAGCAAAAATATGTGACATATACCACTTTTATGGCTAGACAATGCTTATGTTGGTATTTACATATAATCATATTGCTTCTTGCTTGGTTCATTTCTTTTTTTCTTGTTTCTAATAAAATTTGTTTAGTTATCCAGTTAATTATATGCAAGAAATTTGTGATTGTTGCAGGCTAAGAATCCCTAACACCAAATATAGCCCACGGTATTTGATTTTCTACTGCCAAGTGATGTATTGCTGTGCCCTTTGTTTGGAAGACAATATTGGATCTTCTCATAAAATTTAGATTATATTTTAATACAAAAATTGAAAGAAAAAAAAAGGGTTCCGACCATCGTGCCTAAGATGAAAAAAAATGTTGTATGTGAAGTTAATCCTATTTTTGGTATATATAAAGTAACTATGGTTGTACACAAAATCATCATGCACAACCATTTGTTTACACTTTGTAATGTATTTTATACAGTAAAAGGAGGCAAAAAATTGAACAAAAATAAAAACAAAGATACAAGAAATAATCATATGTGTGAATGAAATTAACTTTGGACTTCATTTCTTGCCACCAATACTATGCCATTTCTTTTAGTAACGTGATATTTTTTACTTTTATTAATTGTTCAATTGAATTAAACAATTTTACAAAATAAAATCTGGTAAAAAAAAAGGCAAAATTAAACTATATTCACTACCTTTAACAAATTAATCAAAACATCTTCCATTTATTTTGTCACAAAATTAGACAAAACTGTCCCGCACGTGTTAAGATTTTAATAAACTCCATTGATAAAATTAAATAAGAAAAAACCAACACTTGTCGATTCACACAGGAGCTTGATTTTCTTTAAATATGTATCAGATTTAAGATTTAAATCCTGCTATGAATAGAGACAATAGGTCTTGGGAAAGCATTGCCTGGTTAAGTGATTCCACCTAGCTCAATTTGGATTAGTTGGAATATGGTGTGACTTTCATATATCAAGGACTCAAACTAAAAACTGAATAAATAAGAAGAAAATGTAAATGAAATGTACATCAAATACTTAAACTAATTACACTTTTTAAGATTTTCCAATTCAATTTTGTTTAGATTTTTTTTTTTTAGTTTCACACAAGTATTTTTCATAAGACATAATCTTGCTTGAGATATGATTAAGCACTAATTGTTGATGCTCTTCCAGCGAAAATAGATTTTTTTTTTAATTTGGCATACAAGCTAATTACACTTCTCTTGTAATCAAGTTACCACAACATGATGAAGTTTAGTTTTGATTTAATGTTTAATATCGTAAATAATTTTATAGAAATGTCATTACCTAAATCTGACATTCATGACCAGCCAAAATTAGAGACTTCGCTCTATTTCTAAATCCCATCACTACTCTTTTAATCTTTTTTTAAAAAATCAATATATCGAAATAAACATTTTTATCTATTAAAATATAAAATCTCAACAAACCTAGTTGGTATCATATATAGTACAAAACAAATAAAGAGTTAAAATATAAAATAACACAGTTTGAGTAGAAAACATCATTCTTTTAAATATATAGCAACATGGTTAGATGGTTTTTAGAAAGTACCTTAATCATCCCTAAAATACAATAAATACTTAAAGGATGAGTTTATAACTCAAAGAGGAAGAACACTAGATGTGCCATCAGTCTCATAAACTTACTATATTTAATAATTTTTTAAAATATAAATTTAAAAAATTCAATCAAAAATCATGTAATATTTATATGATTATTAGATATACAAATTTCTAAATAAATTAAATATTCATACAAATGTAATTTTATAGTTGATATATAGTTATAATCTTAAAAAACATATTTATACTTTTAAATGAAATTATTTGATAAGGTATTAATTATTTTTATATGAAATATATAAACTTAATATATTTAATAAAAATAATAATTTATTAATAAAATTAATCAAATTCAATATTTACAAATATTAAGTATACCATAATTGACTCATGATAATGTACGTATAAGTATTAACCTTCACACTTTCATTAAAAAATAAATAAAAATCACAATCTCTATACTAAAACCTCGGTCTACTTTTTCTAAAAACAATATTAAAATAATTTATAGTTACATTTTTTTTTTATAAATACAATGATCTAATTTAAGAAAAATAAATAAATGTTAAATATATTCTAAACTTATTTACTCATTTACGTTATTTATTCTAAATACATAATTCCACTAAAATTTGTATAATAATAATGGTTTTAAATTAATAAAAAAGACAGCATTTATGCATCAAAGGTTATATATTTTAATTTACTTTGAATTGAAGTTAACATTTAATTTTTTCCTATCTTCATATATTAAATAATAATATATTGTTATTCTCTTTGCTTTAATGTTAGCATTTAATATTTTTTATGCTTTTAAAAAAATTAAATAATTGTATTTAAAATAGAGGAATACTATCGTAATTAAAAAAAGACTTTCAATCAATACGGACTTCAAAAATAATAATAATACCTTTAAGGTCCTTACTAGGGATCTTTTCAAATAAAATGGCAACTACATTATCACTTCAATTACTTCAATGTTATTTTTGAAAATATAAAATAAATTCGTAGTCCAAAACAAAAATTTAAAATTTGCGACAAAGGTATAGATGGTACCACCCTCTCCATAGATAATTTAAAACAAGGTCCAATCAAATTGGGCTTTGAAGAGAGTATGACACAAGAGTTGATAAACACATTCATGTTATTAACAAAATTTCGTAGTCACATCAACCACCTAAGAGCATCTCTAATGAGAGTTGCTCATCTAACATGCACAGTAAGAGAATTTACTGAGTGTGAAAATTTATATCATTGGAGAGCATTCTTGTGGGACTCATTTAAGCATTGAGTTGCTACTACTAGCAACCGTTTCTCTTTCTTTTAGTGCCATACTTGTAGCCATAATAATATAAAAAAATTGGGAAATGACTGTGCCCTTCAACGTTAAAAAGAATTATGTGTATGACCATAGGCTGAAAGCAAATTCTTGGGAACTAACCATAGCCTTTCAACGTTAAAATTTTAAGAATTTTCTTTTTTAATGTTAACTCGCATAGAATAAATATTTATTTTATATAATTTAAATTTATAATAAATAAATACTTTTGAATATATAAATTATATTATAATTAAAATTTATAATAAATAAATATTTTTAAACATATAAATTATATTTTAAATTTATAATAAATAATTATTGTACTACGATGTTAATTTTTAATTATTGATAATTTCTTTTAAAAAATATTAAAATTCAATTTAGAACAAAAGATATTCAAAATAATAGATTAAAAGATATAAGAGGTTAAAAAATTCCTAAAAACACTCTCATTAAAGAATGATAATTAAAAACACTTTTGTTGAACAATAGCAGCTAGAAACACTCTCGTTCAAAATAGTTGTTCTCATTTAATATATAGGATGGATTGTTTTGGCCTTTCAACGTGAATATTGTTGCTGGTTTAGCTATCAAATGTAATGATATAAAATATACGAATTTTATCTTGTGTTTTTTTATGTATTTTAAAAGTTATTATTAATTTTAATTTATATTCTTTTTTATGTATTTTAAAACTTTAAAGTAAATTTTTTATTTAATTAAAATGTAATAAATATTTATTTATTATTTAACAATCGACATCAATAAATAATAAAACATAAAAGAATGAGACATATTGTGGGGTCCATTGAGAAACTTTAGTGAGTTTTTTGGTTGGAGAAAAAAAATGAATTACTTAAAGTAAAAAAAATGATTTGACATTATAAAAATATGTAAAATATTATTAAAAATATAATAAAAAAGCTCATGTAAGTTGCTCCATTGTAGATGCCCTAATCCATCACTGCCAGCACCTTCAAAGCTTAATTTCCTAACTACAAGTATTATTTCTGGTTGCAAGCATCGCTAATCCTATCAATTGACATTTAATGCAACACTAATTAAGCGTCTGTAATTTCGGTAGAATCAGCAGCGCTCAGGATGGAATTTCCTACATAATCCAAAGCATTGGAAAATCTCAATGATCTCAAAACCAGATGGGCTGCTTTCTGCCCTGGTATCATCATTGCTCCAAATGTCGGACCATGCATTCCCAATTGGCCAAGGCCTAAATAATTAGTTTCTTCATTTTATTTTAAGGATCCTTTTATTGAATAACTCTTCTATAACACATGAACAATAAATACAAAAACTAGAACATTATTTCACTACAAAGAGTAAGTTTCCATATAATGATATAAATCAATCTACGAACTAGAGCATTATAAAAAGCATACTTTTTACGAAAACAATTAATCAATTTTATTTTTTTTCATTTCTCGTAGTTTTCTTAGTTCCTCCTCTAATTATAAAACAATAAAAATAAAAAAAAACTTAAGTAGCTAAAAAAAAGAGAGAAACTCTAACAACACACTATCTAACACATACTTTTGAATACAGTTTTTATTATTAACTGAACTTTATTGAAAATTAAAAAATTTTGTGATTCTCATTTCTTATTATAATGATTTACACTCATAATTTTGTAATTTTCAATAAAGTTTAGCCAATAGTAGAGAGTTCTTAACACTCCTTAAAGAAAAATTACATACAAAACATAAAGCTGCCATGAAAAAAACTAAATTTTAGCAGATTCAACCCATTACCCTTTTATAAATATTGTTGTCTCATTAGGAATGATTTAAATTCCTTTTCAGTCCTAGTGTGGTGTAGGATCCATCATATAAAACATCTCTATGTCTATGCTAAAGAAAACAATCCCAAATTAGATAAGTGGCTCATGAATATCAAATGTAGAAAGTGATGTACCACTCATAAGCATCTATGAAGATACCATGAGGCAATTCCATAGCTTCACATAACTAAAAATCTCGAAATTTAAAAAGAAGGTTGACTTGGCTTTGCTCCATGTTTTAAACTCCTTTCCTTTTGTTCATTTTTTGGGTGAATTTAAGATATTTCCTAATTAAGAGTCAAACCAATCACTCAAAATATTAAAATCTATTTATAGAACTAACTTCTTTTCACAAATATTATTCTATGCATACGTAGTTGAGAATTGAATCCTAATCACATACTTAAGAGATAATTATCTCTGCCAACCATAACCCTTAATTAAACGGTTTCCTTTGCCCATTTTAGGGATCTTTTCAAATAAAATGAAAACTATGTTATCACTTCAATTACTTCAATGTTATTTTTGAAAATATAAAATAAATTTAGACCAAAAAATATATAATTTGCGACAAAGGTGGGGATAGTATCATCCTCTCCATATAAAATTGAAAATACGGCCCAGTCACATTGGGCTTTTAAGAGAATAATACACAAGGAGTTGGCAAACACATTCATATTATTAACAAAACTTCATAGATAGTCACATCAACCACCCCAATCCATCGCTACCAACACCTTCAAAGCTTAATTCCCTAACTACAAGCATTATTTCAGGTTGCAAGCATTGATACTATCAACTGCATTTTAATGCAACATTAATTAAGCGTCTGCAGTTTCGGCAGAATCAGCAGCGGCTAGGACAAGCTCAGGATTGACGTTTCCTACAGAATCCAATGCATTGGGAAGTCCCAATGATCTCAAAGCCAAATGGGCTGCTTTCTGCCCTGATATCATCATTGCTCCAAATGTTGGACCCTGCATTTTCAATTGGCTCAGGCCCAAACAATTAGTTTCATAAAAAGTTAAAAATAAAAAGTATATTTAAAAAATTCGTTGTATCAAAAAGACAAAAGCTATTTAATATTATTTTTTAGAATAATTTAAAGCATTGGCCATGAACACATCATATATAACTCCTTTATTTTATCGTAAAAGAAATCAATTCTTCTTGGTTGAAAGACAATAGTTAAAGAACAAATGCTAATTGACATGAGCGAAAGAGAAAGTGTTTGTACTTGGAGAGACTCTTCTAAAACGCATGAACAACAAATACAATATCTAGAGCATTATTTCACTACATAGAGTAAATTACCATGTAAATCAATCTACAAACTAACTAGAGCATTATAAAAAGCATACTTTTTATGAAAACAATTAATCAAGATTTTATTTTATTTTAATTTCTCGTAAATTTTTCTTTGTTCCTCCTCTAATTATCAACTAGGTCAAGTTTTATATGCAACCAATTTACCCCCCACAAAAGTATAAACAAATTTAAGTAACCAAAAGAAAAATTGCAGTCGGGACTCACAGATGCCAAACGTTAGCAAACTGGTCCCTTTTATAAAGAGAGTTGTCTCATTAGGCATGATTAAAATTCCCTTTCAGTCCTACTGTGGCGTAGGAGCGTAGGATCCATCGCATAAAATATCTCTATGTCTAGGCTAAAGAAAACAATCTCAAATTAAACAAGTGACTCATGGATATCAAGGGTTAAAATTTTACCATTCTTGGAGCACCATCAATCTCAGCAACTTCCATCCCAGTAACAATCATGCCAGGCACAACCTCCCTAGTGAGTCTCACAATAGCATCCTCTGCCTTGTTCATGTCAAGGGCCTTCATTCCTGGGACACTATCAATCAACCCAATGCTCTTGAGCCTCTTCACCCCAGTGGCTCCAAAGGGGCCATCATGCCCACAAGAACTCACCACCACCTTAGCCTCCATGACATTGGGGTCCATGCAGGATTGGGTGTCATGGTTCATGGAAACCAAAGCCCAATTGGTCACAACCCCACCAACCCTCCCATTCTTCACAATCAAGTCCTCAGCTGCCACGGCATTGAAAAGCTTCACGTTTGGCCTAGCCAAGAGCTTGCTCATGATGGTGGAAGTGAACAATGCGGCGTGCTTGATCACCACGTAGTTGTCTTGTTCGTCATACTCAACACCAAGCTCGTCTAGGAAAAGATGTGCGGGCTTACGCACTACCTGCACTCACACATGCACAATGCCATTAGATGTTGTAACTTATGCTAATATTTAATATAAACCATTAATATGTGAATTATCGAAGTAATTTTAATAGAATAACACCACATAACTAAATTGTCCTTTCATCAAATTATTCATATATCTTCTTTAGATTTTTCATTGTTTGGTTCTAATCATTGATATGAAACATACCACCAAACTCACAACTCTTCTAATTTATGTCAAATTAGTTTAACACTTTAAATCGTGTGATCAAACGAACGATGTCATCATAAAAATAATTCCACATACAATAATAACAAAAATTATACAACTTTTTTCCCTTGAAAAAAGACCCGTTCAATTTGACTTTTGACCTGACCTATTCAATCAGATTTTAACTGCTTTTAGTTGGTACGGAGACACGGGATGAAGAAAAAATAATAAAAATTAAAAATTTATTATACTTAAAGAATAGTAATTCCAAATTTACTATTAATAACTTTCCACTATTTCTTTACTTATTAAATACAAAATATTAAATATGTTTTATTAGTTCAAATTATTAAGTGTATTTATATTAAGTGTATTTATATATTTGTTTGACATTTTTTATAAAATACCAAGAGAATTGAAAAAGAATATTAAAAAGATATAATATTACACTATTCAGAACATAAAAAAAATTTAATACTTATTTTTAAAATAATTTAAAATCTTTAATAAAATGTACGTATTAAATATTCGCCTATAAGCACATGAGGAATTTAGTGTCTGTTTATTACCATCTAAAATTAATTTTAAAGTTTAATCATCATACACTGTTAGTGTAAAAAATTTGACATTATCATCTAATCAAAAATCACCACTAATATTATTTTTAAAGTATTTATTATAAAAGTCAACAAACTTACAATAAATAATAATTTATAATTAAATAACAATATAAAATTACTTTACACTATCATTGCATAACTATTAAACTCTTAATTTTATAATATGATAATAAAATTTGTGATTAAATAAATTTAGACACATAAGCACTTAATAATTGGACAAACTTCGTAAGAGTGTTATATGTACTTTGTAAGAGTACTATTGTCTTAAAAAAAAAATTAAGATCTTGCTATCCAGTATTTTTATTACCACTGGTTAAGAAATTAATAATAAAAAAATTTATTAAAAGTTAATTATTACATGTTTTTAACCTCTTCTTTATTTTCTAAAACTATTAATGTTTTAGATATTTAAAGTGTTATTAATAATTATTTTCTTCCAAATATACCAATTTTTAATAACCATTAAAATAATAATTTATCATAAATTATGAGATACTACTATTAAATAAAAGGCATTTTAATCCAAATACATCAATATTTTGTGAGGTGTTTTTTTTTTCATCCAAGTACGAAACAAACACTAATGTTTTGTTTGGTTAAGTAAAAAAAAAAGAAAAAATATTTTAAATTTTTAAAAATTTAAGTAATTTAATTGAGTGAAAATAAATAAGAAATTTTTAAATTTTTTGATGAATTTCATTATTTATTTTTATTTTATTTTTTACATACTTTCATTTATCTCTTTATCTTTTTCATATTTCCCATTTATTTTTCTCTTATCAAACAACTTAAAATTTTAAATTAATTTTTATCCATTTCTCATCTGTTAACTTATTTCTTACTTACTTTTATCTTTTCTATTTTTCTCATCCCTATCAAACAAAACCTAGTGAAAACACTTCAATTCTCTCTATCTCTCTTTTTATTACATTATATCATTTATTATATTTTTTTTTCTTTTATTTCTTTATCTTTATCTGTCCGGATATAAGACCCGGATCCGTGTCCACCAAACATTTTCCATATTTTATATCCATCAAATCCTTCAAAATCTATAGATAGGCAACGGACCTGGCATGGTACATGAATATTATAGATGTGCTAACAACGTATTGTCTAACACTCTTTCAAATATATTTTTTTTGTTAGTTAATTTTTTGTTACAAATTACAAAATTACAAAAAAAGACTCACAAAATTTATAATTTTTAATAAACTTTAATTATTAAAAAAGAATGTGTTTAGAGAATATATTGTATTGGTAACATTTCTCCCAAATATTAGTAATATTTGAATAAATTATATTGACACCTCTTAAAGTTTTGTCTGATAATTTTTTTTTATTTCTATACTAACTTTTTTAATAGTTTAAAAAATATTATATTGACATTCTTTATATATTACACTTACATTTTTTAATTATTCAAAAAATATTTCACATATCTTTATAAAAAAAGTTCTTGCAATTGTTAAAAAATATGGAATTTTGTATAATAGATGTTAGTGAAATTTATTTTATCATGATTTTAGTATCAACTTTTGCAGGCTACCATTTGTCACGATAAAATTTCGCTTTTGATCAAAGTTCCAAGGGTAAACACACCTATGCCATGACATCCAAATTTTATCCTTAACAACAAGACTAAAAACGAAGTGGCGTTCGATAAGATTCTTCATCTCCTTCCGAGTTTCAAACAAGTTAAAAAAGAGAAACTAAAAAAAAAGGCAATTAAGGTGGTTTTCATAGGGTGCGGAATGTTACAGTTACCGACCATGGCAGAGAAGAGTTGGCCGCCGAGCCAGGCGCCGCCGCCGGGGCTGACGGACTGTTCGACGATGGCGACGTTGACGGAGGGGGTTTTGCTGAGTTCGTAGGCGCAGGAGAGCCCCGCGGAGCCGGCGCCGACGATGACGACGTCGGTGTCGGCGTGGGTGACCATGTCGGTCATGTACCTGCGGGTCATCTCGCGCGACACGATGGACTCCTTAATCGGCTCGAACCTGAAGGAGCCCAGGTCGTAGGGCGGCGACGCCGCCGACATGGACGCGCGTGGCGCGTGGGGCTGGGGGCGAAGGGCGAGAGGGGCATTGAAGGAGGGGGTTTTGCTGGAGAGAGATGAAGGGCGTGATGAGAGTTTGGGGGTGGAGAGGAATGAGGAGGTGATGGTGGAAGCCATGTCTGTGAGTTGGGTTGGTTTGGTTCAGTGAAGTCGTAAATGGAGTGAGGTATTTATGGATGGGATGGGACTGGGTTAAAATTGGAAAGTTCGAGAGTAATGCCTTATGAGAAATGGAGAAAGGGCATTCGTGAGCACGGGCTTCTAGATGGTGCATGGGGGACGCGTGGCAGTTGATGGGAAATCCACGGTGCAGACTTTTGTGTGGGGATCACTTGCGTAGATCTATCAGATCCGGGAGAAATTATTACTCAAATATAATTAAAATTAATTAACTTTTGCACTAATTAAAAAAATAATAAACATTATTTAATTTTATTAATTATTTTTAAAAATAAAATTTTTTCTAGAATAAATTTTATTTAAACTTGATATGAAAAATAAAAAAATTGTTAAAAATAAAATTTTAAATAATTGAAGAGTATTTTTGGGATTTAAATTAATCTATAGATTTCTAAATTATTTGTAAATTTTTAATTAGGTTCATAAACTAAAAAAATTATATTTGAGTCATTAATCTTGTAAAATTTTTATAATTAAATTCCTAAAATTTTTCAAATTACCATAAATTGTTATTTTTTGGTAGTTTTAAGATTTCAAAAACTAATTATAGGGACTTTTTTTTTAGTTTAAGGACCTAATTATAGATTTTTTTAGTTTGAGGACCTAATTAAAAATTCTTAAATAATTTGGACACCTATAAATTAACTTAACCTGGTATTAATAAGTAGGGTGAAAGTAGTTAAAATTTGCTTAAATTTGAGTCTACTAAACCTTTTCTTCTGTTGTTGTTTATAGTAATTGAGTTTGGAAGGAGCAGGTGATTTTGGACTACATGGTTCCTATTAATCTTTGCAAGACATGTAATTAAGTGTTATTAATTTTTCTTATAAATTGTAAAATTTGAATGTGTTATATAAACATTGATCGAGACTACTATACAGTGTTTACTTTGGGAGGGACAAGAAAAAATTAATTTAATTCCTAAAGTATTATTTTCTTACTTAAATAGTTTTTATAATAAATAAACAAATAGATTATACAAATAATCATTCAAATATTAGCAATTGTATTAAATAGTTTTCAAATATTGATTAATTCTTTAAATTAGTTTATAATTTTATTAAATATATCAACATAGATATTAAATTAATGAATACTCAATACTTTAATGATGTTTATATAATTTTATTAATTTAAAAATTATTTAAGAAAATAACACTTAAGAGGCCAAATTAATGATTTATCCAAGGAGTAAACAATATGGGGATACCTTTTTGTAGTATACATTTTATAAATATTTTTTATTTTTATCATATTATATTTACACTTTTCTTTCTTTTTTCCTTTTATTTTTTGAGATTAATAATCATGCATTGTTAGTATAAAAAGTTTTACACTATCAACCAATTAGTTAGTATAACTTTTAAGATAATTATAGTAAAAGTCAACAAACTTACCATACACAATGATTTGTGATTTGATGACAATGTAAAATTACTTTACACTATCAGTAGTAATTTATTTTCTCTTACTTTTTAAGGTGTTGAAGAGGATTCGAGTGTTTATTGATAATTTTTCATGCGAATATAACGAAGGAGAGACTAAAAAAAGAGAGTAATAGTATATATACTTACTAATCTTTCTATAAAATTTCTCATACTTCATCGTTAAAAAATGAAAAAATAAAAAAAATTAATATCTTAAAAATATAAAATGTATTTAATATTTATCATATAAAATAAGTAAAAGTATTAGTAGTAAGATGTTGCAGGAGAATTTAGAATTATTTTTAAAATAAGCTAGAGAAGAAAAATAATATATGTAATAAATGATTTGATGAAGAAAATTTTAAAAAGATAGAAAGAAAATGAAATGCGAATGAGATGAAAGAAAAATGGAATGTACACTTGCATGACTTGTTTGGTTGGGTGGATAGAAAACATGAAAAAAGAAAAAAGTTTAAAATTTGAATTGAAGAGAATGTGAAAAGAAGAAAAAAAATTAAATATTTGCTCCTAAAAGTCAACTTTTTTTTTTCTTCTATTTTCTTTCCAATCAAACAAAAAAATATATTTCGTTATTCTTGTTTTTTTTCTTCTCTATTTTCTTTTCTTCCACCCAAACATACCAATAGAGTTTGTTTACCAAAAGACATGATTATGGTAAAAGATTTAATAAATTAAGAGGAAACAAAAATCTGATAAGTAATATGATGAAAAAATAAAATGAGAAAGATAACAAGAAAAATAAAATGAAAAAATAGATGTATAAATATTATGAGCCTTTCCGTAATATTTGCATCAAGTATTACTGGCCTTTCTTTACACATAGGTATAAGAGTTTTTAAAAAAATTGTAGAATTTGCCTCAAGTTTTACTGGCCTTTCTTTACACATGGAGACAAAAGATTTTTAAAAAAAATTATAGAATTTGCCTCAAGTTTTTATTGGCCTTTCTTTACACATAGAGACAAAAAAATTGTAAAAGAATATAGAATTTATTTTTTATGTAAAAAATAGGAAAAAAAAAAGTAGTTTTATAAAAATTTAATTAAAATACTTTTTAAAAAGTTGTAAATCCCTTATCCCTCTAATCCACAATAAATTATATATACAACTCGATTATTATGAGATAATTAAATAGAGTTTTTAAAATAAAATTATCAAATAACTTTAATTTTATTATTTTAAAATAGCTTTTAAGTTATAAAAAAGTTAACTCAACATACTAACACTTTAGGCATAACTTTTAGAATTTAATTTTGATATATTGTTAGTGTAAAAAATTTTATACTAGCATTCTAGCAATAAATTAAAATTCATTCTATATATAACTTTTAAAGTAGTTATTAAAAAAGTCAACAATTTTATCATATATGACAATTTATGATTACATAACAGTTTCAAAAACCTTTATACTATTAATATATCTTGATTAAATTCTCTCTCTCTATCTCTTTCTCTCTCTCTCTCTCTATATATATATATACGCACTAGACAATTAGATCAATCATGAATGATTATATTATTTAAACCCATAGATTTTTATAATAACAACTTTAAAAGTTAAAAAAATACATTGTGAAACAATCATGAATTACTATATTATTAAAATTTAAAAATTATTGATTGATTTTTTGATAATAACTTTAAAAATTAGAATTTTAATAGAATAAGTTGATAAATGATATTGTAAATATCTTTTACACTGTTATCAAATTATGAATTGTTATGTTTGGTAAAATCATTAGTTTTTGTAATAATTACTTTAAAAGTTATATTTAAATTAATTTTTAATTAATTGACAGTGTAAAGATCTTTACATTAGCAATATCTTAAAATTAAACTATAATTATAATGCTATTGTTTTTCTTTTACTTATTAGTTGAATTCTATAAATAGAAACCTATCTCATAAATAATAATAATAATAATAATAATAATTTTTTTATATGGAAAGGATTCTGCACAAGTAATTTGTTTATATATTTCTATATTGGTTATTTTATTTTTAATTATTAATTAACAATTAAAAATTTTCTCGTGTTACTTATTAATATAATAATGCGTAAAATATATAAAAACAATTATAATAATTATTCGTGCAATATTTATTAACTTTATTTTTATATATTTTTTCTCATAAGAAATAGTGATTAAGATATCAAAACCTGTACGTTAATTAACAAAGGATATCATCAATTAATTATCAAACTCGTAATATCTAATGGCATGATTTTCAAATATTAATAGTTTCTGCAAATAATTTATAACCAATAAATTGAGACATAAATCCATCTATAAATGTTACTAATAATAATTTACTCATCCACAACGTATGTATAGAAGCTTTGCCTCATATACATAAGATTTACTACCAATATATATATATATATATATATATATATATATATAAGATTTGTTTCTTTTATCGTCACACTCATTTTGGTAGAAAGGGAAAGGAATAAATTTCGTTATAAATTATAAAGTGTTTATTTTTATAAGCAAAAGAATTTCATTAATACTTAACTTGAAGCACAAAAGGTGCACAAGCCAAGAGGGAAAAAAAAAATACAAGATGTTGCATATATAAGCAGTTATAAAATGTTGTGGGTAAATAATTATTATATCTGTATCTTTAATTAGAAAATCTTACTTAATTTGTGCCATTTAACAATGCAGATTCAGATGTAATTTACAAAATTAGGATTCACTTTTTTAGATGTTTTTGTATCATTCTCTAATTGAAATTATGGTTTCACTTCCACAATTTATATAATAAAAAATTGCATTAACTATTTACATAAATTATAGAAATAAAACTCTAATTTTAATAGTAGAATAATATTAAAAATATCAAAAAAATTACATCTTAGTTTTTTATGTAAATTTCTGTCATAAAATGATCGATCATTCTAGATTATTGTCTGCTAAGTACAACAAATGTCATTCATGCAACATAATAAGGAAGAACAGGTTGCTTCTACGGTCCAAAGTCAGAAGTAGACCAAGGTTCATGATAGATATTCTACTTTTTAATGGGGCAGGTGGCGGGGTTCCATCTCATACACTTTTTGTGATATTTGGCCACCAAAAAGGTTCATTTTTTGTCACGATTTGCGTAATGAAAGATATCCCTTTCTCTTTTGTAAGGACAGATCACGGATGGTATCAAAATCAAACCGTGTCGTTTGGAAATCATGAGGGTGGCTTTGAAAAAGTAAATATGTTTGGATTATCTTTCGTTTCGATCTACATCATGTCCTCTGCATTATTCTTGCAAGATGAATCATTATATGGCGATTCAAGGTCCGGATTCGTTTGGAATATCCTTTATTTGCATGCGCATGAGAAATTATAAACGTCATCCCATTTTGGGTGGATTAGATGAAGCAGATTGGTAGAAAAAAGAAAAGAAAAAAAATAGAGATAGAAAGTGGTATAGAACTAGGGTCTGCCTAATAATAAAAATTGAAATATTTTACGTAAACTCTTAGGTTTAAATTTTGTTATTGGTGTTATATACTAAAAAAGAAAAAGTAGTAGATGTGATGTAATGTAATCGTTATTGTCAAAATCAAACTGAACTAACCGGTCAGACTGGTTTATTTAATCCTAAAAATAGGTCTTATAAAGAATTAATATAAAAGCAGTTGAACTGACTAAAATCTAGCTAAACTAGAAAATCAATTTGAATAGTTTGTTTGCCAAAAAAAATTATTTTTTTAATTGAAAATCCATTATTTATGATGATTGATATAATTCTAACATAATATTATGATGATAAATAATTATATTTATTTAATTTCTAATCATAGTTGTTAATATATATTATTGTTTGTTATTGAACTTAAATGTTATGACATATTTGATTTAGTTTCGTGTTTAGTTTTGAATATTGTATGTTATAAGATATGAGTTATGAGTTGAGTAATAATATTTATAAGTAAAGTTTAATTTTTAATATTACAAAATTATGAATATTTTTTATTATAAAGTTATGAATTCTTTTTGTTTAATATTGCTTTATATATTGTATTGAAAATTAAAATGTTATTTAATTATTACTAGTTCAACTATAGTTGGATTATTAAATTTTGAATTACTATCCTTATTCATTCAATTACTAGTCTAGTTTTAAAAACATTAAATATAATAAGAAATGTATAAAAAAAAATAAAAAAATGAGATGAATGTAAATTGTTAAAGCATAAAATATATGTTTATAAGGACTCCCCACGCGGATTGATCTCTAGACTGTTTGTCTGCCATGTCATTGAAAGGATTGCTGATTAAAAAAATCCATATCTAGTATCTTTTACCTCTCTTCTTTCGCAAATCGTTCGTCTAGTATTCAGAAAACAATAATTAATATTATTTTTACTTCACTTTTATGACGTTTTCTTAAAAAAATTTATTTATTTTTTATATCATTTATTTTATGTCATTTTTTTCTCTTTTTTCTTAGAGTTTATTTTCTTTTATTTTAGAGATTCCTATATTATAATTAACTAATTAAAAACTATCCTAGATATATCTTCAAAGGAATTATTATAAAAATTTACAATCTTATTATATATGAATGGATGATAGTGTAAACTATTTTACAATAATCAATACATTTTTGGTTTCCTTATTTTCTTCAATTTGTAATTTTGGTTCTCCTAATTTTTTTTAGAGACATTTAGTCTCCCTATTTTTAAAAATCTGTAATTTTGGTCTCAACGTCAATTGCAATGACCGTTAGTGGTTTAATATTGACTTTGTTATGTCAGTGCTTAAATGACGTGTCAAAGTCCTAGTCAAGATTAGAGTTGACGTTAACACATTAGAGTCAACATTAAACCACAAACAGTCAACATAAGAGATTTAATAGCAAGACCAAAATTGCTTATTTTTAAGAATAAGAGACTAAATGTCTCTAAAAAAATATCAAGACCAAAATTATGGATTTTTAAAAACATGGGACTAAATGTCTCTAAAAAAAATATAGGGGCACCAAAATTGCAAATTTGAGAAAATAGGAGGACCAAAAATGTAATTTAGCCCTTTTTTTTAATATAAAAAATGACTAAATTGCACTTTTGGTCTGCTTATTTTTTTCAATCTGCAATTTTGGTCTCCTTATTTTTTAGAGACATTTGGTCCTCATAATTTTAAAAATTTAAATTTAGTCCTTTGTTAAATCCAATACACCATTTGCATTGAGTCAACATAATTTGATATCAAATATTATTTTTCACACCACTTTAATGGTGCCACGTCACTGGGTCAACATTAAATGCAAACGATCAACACATTGGATTTGATACCAAGACCAAATTTTCAAATTTTTAAAATTAGGGAGACCAAACGTCTCTAAAAAAAATAAAAGGACCCAAATTGAAGATTAGAAAAAAAAATAAGAGGAGCAAAAGTGCAATTTAGCCTAAAAAATTATTATAAGAATCTCAAGTGAGAATAGCATTACATTTTAGAAAATACCCAAACAGTTTAAATATGTTCTTTTCCCATTAAAAAAAATTAAGTTTTCAAAATTAATTTTTATTTACTTAGCTTTTAAAAAATTAAAAAAGTATGCATTGTTTAATTTTTGTTAAGAAACTAAAAATGTATATACTTTTTTAAAATATAAAAACTAAAACAAAGAAAATCAATTAGGAAATAAAATTATATTTTCAAAAGTAAAACCATTTGTAAACTTCAAATAATTTATTCTCATATAATTTGAAACTCTAAATATAATTTTGTTACAAATTCCACATAAAGGGTTCGTTTGATTTACTAAAAAATAAGGGACAAGATATTACAAAATTATTTGTTTCATGTTCGATTTTAAAAATGGTTGTGGGACAGAACAAAAGAAATGACGAAGAACAAAACGAAAGCATACAAATTTGAAACTTATAAAACCATGAGACAATTTTTTATCCTGTGTATAATAAAATTGAAAAGTTAAATTTGTCCTTGTATTACTCTTCTCTTTTTCTCACATCTTCTTATACTCTGTCTCTCTTTCCTATGTCCTAGGTTGTTTGGGATTGGTTTGGATTGGTTTTGAGCTAAAAAGTCATCTAATGTAAAACTTAAAATACTATACAGTTCAATTCGATTTGGATTGTTCTTTAAAAAAATTTTGATCCGATCCAATTTGAAAAATGCAGTTTGGATTAGAACGAATGATTCGGTTTTTAATTACAAGCCGGAAACAAGAAAGATTAGGATCAATTTCACGTCCTAATTAATTTTTATCAAGGACTATTATTTTATTTACAAGGACTATTCTTACAAGGAATATTATTAATTTCTTATCATCAGTGACCTTCACATCCTAATCAATTTTTCTTTTAAAAAGGTCTTATTAACTTAAGTCCAATGAGAAATGAGTATTTGAACAATAGGTTTCTTATAAAGAACTAGTGAAACAATAATTAGCTTCTTCTTTTGTTTCATTAATTTAAAAATAAATATTCACATTTAAAATTTACACTAAAAAGATATCATATACTAATTAACAATTTGGGGTTGGATCATCCTCTATGTCTTTTTCTAATAAAAATTAAACATATAATATGCATAGTATGGATTTACATTAACAGTATATATATTTTCGGTTTGGTTCGGTTTGGATCAGTTGCGGAAACATAATTCAAAAATCGAACTGAACCAATCAATTTTGTAAAAAAGGTCCAAAAGAATCAAAAAAATAAAATAAATCAATTTGTATCGATTTTCAGTTATTTTTTTGAATTGGTTTGGATTTGACCACCCCTACTACGTCCTTCTCATAGTAGGAAGTGGCGTGACAAGACATTGATGATTAAACAAGTGGAGGATCACAGTTAATTAAGTGGCTTACAAACCCCAAAGTGTTGGTCAAGTGAAGCAAGATAGAGTCTCATATTTGATAAGTCAATTTGAGCATTCACTCATCTTCTTGGGTAAGGTAAATGTAAGTATTTCTGTAAATGCTTTTTGAGCCCAAAGGCTTTTTCTATCTTGAACTAGGGCGTCATTCCCTCCTCCTAAAATTTTATGCATAAAAAAAAAGGGTGGCTTATAGCCTCTCAATTGTCTAATTATAATCATGCATAATAATTCTGTTTAGTGGGAACTTCTAATCCTTGCCAAGACGATTTTTCAAAAACCCTTGATATAAACCTTGCAGCTCAATTCTATACTAGAATCTGATTGACTCAACATGTTTACGAACTGGGCTTATGGGTTCCTTCTCAAGCCTACGGCCCGATGAATGTTTTTCACTTTCGCATGAAAAGCTTGTCAAGCAGTGTGATTCATGGCATTTTTAGCATTACATAGAAGTATATCATGATATTATTTTAATGATAAATAATAAAATAACTTAAAACTATCAAAATCGTGTTTTGTGTGTTATCTAAATACAAAATAAAAATTGAATAGTAAAAAAGATAGTTTAGTAAATATTACATTGTTCTGTCTAATATCTAAGCATATCAAGTAATATATAACACATAATTTCTTGGGCTAAGTATCCATTACCAAACAACATACAACATAAAAGGTGATCATGTAACTCAATTGTTTGTTCAGTACTGTTCTATCTATCTTGTGCTTCGATGCATATCAAATGGATCCTAAAAATTTGATGTTAATATTTTTGAAGTGTCACTCATATTTTTTATTTATTTAAATTTTAATTATCAAGATTAAAGTAATATATTTAAAAAGTTTATTCATTTAAAATTTAGTCTTTATAATTTCTATTTATTAAAATAGTGTTCGTTGTTTATTATAACTTATTGCTTGATAATAAACAATTAAGTGGTACAGAACAAAGAAAGAGATAAGAATATAATTAATTAACACCAAATGTGTGTATTGCTTAAGACATTAAATAGATTATTTATTTATTGAGAAATGTTAAGAAATTCTTTTTAACAGTCTTTTTAAGTTACCCTTTATATTATTAGATCAAAGTCATGTAAAGCCTACTAAATGATATAGATGTTCTGGTCTGAGTGGTACTAGGTTAGGATCCTTTAGGCAAAGTCTCGAATTCGAGTCTTGTGAGTAAAAAAAGAGATAGTTGGAAAGGAAAACTCCACTAAAAGTGGTCAGTTAAATTTTTCGGCAAAAATTAGTCATCGCCAAAGTGCACCTATAATATGGTTATAAAAAAAATGATATAGATCTTATTCCCAATCTAGCAACTTATATTTATTATTTAGTCAAACTCACATAAACTTCTCCCAACACTACTGAATAGTGTATTAAAAAGAGTGTTTTAGTATTTATATACCAAAACCAACTCAATTCCTTATTAGATACTACTTCCCCTATAAAATTAAATGTCAATTAGATATTAATTCTCTCTGTTGTTTTCCCTGCAACAAAGAAAAAAACCTTGTTACATATAACAGAAGTCCCCCCTGACACCCAAGGTTTTCTCAAATACCCATATTTCCTTTCAGTGTAAAGCTTCATTCTTTATCATTTTTTACATCATTTTTGTTTAGCTCTGCATGTGGGTGATGTGTATGCAATGTCACTGTCATGTGTGTATTTTGTCATTTTTTTTATCATTTTCATGCAATGTTTCTGTTGTTGTTGTTGTTGGTTTCATCATTTTTGGTATTTTTATAGGTAAGGAATGTTAACATCTAGGGATGGCAATACATACGATTTGGATACGGTACTATAGTATTTGTTTTCATATCTGTATTTGAAAAAAAAAATACTCGTAACTGTCTTCATAACCGTTTAGATAGTAACTTTAATACATGTTTTTGTATCTGTTGGATACTTATATATCCATACCCAAACATGTCCCTGCTACTCGCACTTTACTTAAATGTACAGTCAATAAATCAATAAAAAAATATTAATTAAAACTTGCTACAAATGAATTGAAAATTCATTCTTAATTCATTCAAACATAACCTTAAATCATCTAAACATAATTTTCACACACAAAAAAAATCCAAACATAACCTTAAATTATGCAAACATAAGTTATAATCATACAACATTAGAAACACAACCTTAAATCATCGTAATTTCTACTAAATCCTATGGCTACTAGAAATCTTCAAAACTTAAAATATATCTATAAAAGAAATCTTATGACTATTAGTGTAACTTGTAATTATAGAGGAGCAAATTAAAAAACTCACTATTAATAATTAAATTAATTAATATATATATATATATATATATATATATAGAGAGAGAGAGAGAGAGAGAAAGAGAGAAAGAAAGAGAAAGAGAGGTGTAGTGTAAGTATGGGGCAGGGTGGGTACTATAATACTTGTACCTGCACTTATCCCATTGAATTTTACAGGTAAATCTTCGTCTCTGGACTCATCCTGTTAAGCAAGTATTATCCTATTTATTATAGATATTTTTTACGGATATTTATAGGATTCAAGTACAATTGCCATCCCTATTAACAACACATTTGAACACATGTTTCAATACATTTTTTTTCTATTAAGTAAAAATAATGTAAGTTATACTAAATAATAAATGAAATTCATAAAATAAATAAAAGAACTCGAGTCATTAATGGCCTTCATATAAATATCATCCAATAATAAAATTTATGTTGAAAAATGTGTTTCAATAGAATTGTTGCTAGACGATCTCGTAACGACAGTTGTTATCTAAAAAGTACACAGGAGGGCGTTTAGAAGGAATACGAAGAGATTTTGGCCCAAGAGGAATTGTCATGGTTTCAGAAATCTAGGCTAAATGGCTTGCCTATGGTGATGGGAACACTTCCTATTTCCATGGTATTACCCTCATTTGAAGAAAGAAGAACACTTATGGGACTCTTTAGAAAGAGGATGGCACGTGGGTAGATAATTATGTCGAATTAAAAGAATTGGTGATTAGCTTCTATAAGAACTTGTTCTCTAAAGAGTGCCCTGACTGACCTCTTTTGTGTGAGAGGTGCATTCCCTCCCTTTTCTAATGATCAAGAAGAGAAGAGTGGGAAAATGGTTACTGTAGCGAAGATTAAAGATGTCATTTTTCATATGGGGCCTTAAAAGCACTAGGCCCCGATGACTCTCAGGTAGTGTTTTATTAGAGTCGATGGAATATTTTGGGGGATGCTCTAGTGAATCTGGTGAAGGAGTTTTTCACAAATTCAAAGGAGGTGGAAGAGATTAATGACACCTTTATTGCTTTAATTCCAAAGATTGATAGAGTTCAGAACATGAAGAACTTTAGGCTTATCAACCTTTGTAACTTGGCCTATAAAATAGTGACAAAGATTCTTGCCTAGAGGCTTGATGCAAGGGTTAATGGATCCCTGCCAGAGCATCTTTATCCCACAAAGGCAAATCTTTGACAATTAGTATAGCTCAAGAGGTTTTTCATTCCATGAAGAGTAGAAAAGGCAATGTGGGGTGGATGGCTATCAAAATTAATCTAGAAAAAGCATATGATAGATTAAGCTAGCTGTTTATCCTATCTCCCCGTATGTGTTTGTATTTATGTCTTGAGAGACTTTTTCACTTAATTAATTTGGCAGTGGAGCATGACCTTTGGTCTCTAATTCAACATAATAATGGTGGTCTAAACTTGTCTCATCTTGCTTTTGTGGATGACTTATTACTCTTTGCTAGAGTAGATAGTAACCAGGTGGAGGTTATTAGGGGCATTCTTCAAATTTTTTGTCAGAGTTATGGTTAGAAGGTGAGTGTTGATAAAACACGTATTTTCTTTTCCAAAAATGTCCCTTGGTAGGTGAGGAACCAAATTAGCAAGGACTTTAATTTTCAAAGGACGGATGATCTGGGGAAATATCTTGGGGTTCCTATTCTCCACAAACGAGTGACCAGGAATACTTGTTAGTTTGTGATTAACAAAGTCAACCAGAGACTTAGTAATTGGAAAGCGAGACACTTATCCTTTGTTAGGAGAGTGACTCTTACTTAGTCAGTCCTACAGGCCCTTCCATCTTATCTGATGCAATCCACTTTGCTTTCTAAGTCCGTTTGTGATGCTATTGACAAAAAGTGCAGCGACTTTGTGTGGGGAGAAACAGAAAGTGCTCGAAAAATTCACACGGCCTCGTGGAGTTCCCTTTACTCACCTAAAAGGCATAGAGGTTTGGGCCTTAGAATGATGAGAATTGCCAACCAAGCGTCCATGCTAAAGATTGTGTGAAGGATGATTAGTAACTGTAACGATCTGTGGGCTCGCTTATTGCATTCTAAATACAAATGTGGTGCTGATATTGTTCCCGTTATTAATATGGAACGCTACGGATCTAATGTCTGGGCCGGGATAAAGGAGTCCTAGCCAAGGTTGCTTGGTAATGTAGGGTGGAGAATGAATAATGGTAGGCATGTTAAATTCTGGCTTGATGAGTGGATTCTGAGTTGTGGCAGATTGCTGGATCATTTGCAAGGACTGTTCTTCGATTTCAAAAGCATGGTTCTGGTAACTTTTTATGTGACCGAGTCTTTTTCCTGGGAATTTTTAAAACTAGATAGCTAGCTTGCTTCCAAAAAGCATCTTGGACAAGATTCGTGCTATGATTCCTCCATCTAGTGATAGCATAAATGATGTGGCAATTTGGAAAGGTTCGAGTGATGGCAACTTTTTGTCTTAAATGGCTTATAAGAGCCAGGTGGGCGATTCATTTTCTCCTTATACTAATATTTACAAGCTTGTTTGGAAGTTGCGATGCCCAAAACATGTTAGAAAGCACTTGTGGAAGGTTCCTCGAGATATGCTATGACCCAATGTGTTGGAAATACAATGGGGATAAAAGCGAGGAGATCTTTACCAATGGGGCATTGACACAACTATATAAGTGAACTTGACACCACATCTAACCAAAAACTTTAAGGTATCAGGTTTATGGATCTTATGGAATTAAATATCGATGTTGCTGATGACTTGGCGCGTGGCAAGGCATCCTGCAGAGGTGTATTGCGTGACCATAGGGCAGACTTTGTCGCGGGCTTCTTGAAGCTCATTGGAGATTGCCTAATTACACAAGTTGAGCTTTGGGGTATTTTGGAAGGTTTAAAGTTGGCTTATCATAGGGTTTTTCCCATGTCCTAGTAGAATCCGACTCGCTGTCCGCTGTTTCTTTTTATCACAAATGGGTGCGAGGCTACTCACCCATGTTATAGTCTCGTGAGGGAGATTAGAGGGATCGTGCAATCTATGTTTGAGGTGGTCTTCTCGCATGTGTTTCGGGAGGAGAACTAGGTAGCTGATCCCTTGGCAAAGCATGGGTTGGAGATATCTTCAAGTGCTTCATATCACATTTTTAATTTTGCCCCTGATTTTATATCTGTGTTTTTGTTAGCAGACTCTTATGCTGTATGCTTCTATAGAGGTTATTAGTTGTTGGGGACTGTTTTGCTCCTTTTGCACACAAAAAAAAATGTTAAAAAATGTGTTGAAGAGTATATTATTATTTTTCTTTCTAATAATTATATATTAATTATATTGGGATTAAATTTATAAACATTCATCTATAGAGGAAAAATGAGCCAACTTTAAAATTTTAATGAATAAAAATAATAAAGTAATTAGATTAATAAGAATGTCATGTGGGAATATGTCTAGTTTAAGTATACAAATCAAAAAGCGACAATTCATTTGTTTAAAAAATATACAATGCTATGAAGATTGTAATGTCAGGTGACGTCACATTAAATCAAATTAACAATAATTCAAAAATAATCAAATTTTAAGAAAAGATTAATTATTTAATTTGATTGTAAAAATATATGTAAATTTTTTGCGATGCAAAAAACAAAATAAATGTACACAATAAACATTTAAACTCAATTAAACAACTGCAACGTAATTACCAAGAATAATACCTCATGCATAAAATAAAATGATAATATTGTATTACGTCACACAGTGCTGTAAATCATAATACCAAACAAAGATATCGATTATCATGGTGTTTTTAGAATAACCAAATACATGTTAGGAGAAAATACCAAAAATACATTAGAAAGGGGGAGGGAGCATATCCTTATATGCTAACCCTAACATCTACTACTGAGAAGCTACTAGCGACTCTTCCTCTTTTGAACAAGGGTATAAATAGCATATGGATGAAAATTACTCTTAACTGCCTGCCATTTACTCTCCCTACATAAAAGTCACTATCATCACACAAACACAAGCAAGAAAGGTAAGCATGAAGGTCCGAGTTCTCCATAACCAATTGTAAAATGCAAAGTCAAAAACTCACTCAGCCTAAAACCATAATGAATAGTCACTATTGTGAACTTTGTAAAACTAAAGAAACCCATTTTACAAGGTACAAAACCCACTTCTAAATACCACATGAAACCAAGAGCATGCTGAAAAAAAAAAAAAAAAGGCGGAAGACATAGACGGTGATGAAACGTTAATTGGCCTCGACATTGCGTGATCAAATCGTGCCAAAATACACATCACAAACAGAGAAAGACATGTTCATACTGGCTAACCCATAGCTTCAAAATGCTAGCCGGACAAAAAAGGTGCTTCCTCTTGCCGGCGGAGGAGCTTGACTTAGAGAGTGAGAGACACGAATAAGAGAAATGAGAACAAAGGTCAAGGCGTGATAAATTTTTAAAATTTCTCCCTTTCAGCTGTTATTTTAAATTCTTCAATTTCCTTGAAAAAATTAGCCATGAAATTGCTGTAGAATTTTAAAATTTCTGAATCAAATATCCGAACAGGATATTCTATAGCAAATCATTTTAAAACTTCTAACAAAAATACATCACTTGCGTAAAATTCCTGGGCCGAACAAGTTAGGGATTTTCATTATGAAGTGAGTCATAAATATTCTACAACAGTATCCATTAGAGTGTTTCTTCATAATCCATGTTGCCTTTCTGAAAAAACCCTCTGCAACAAGATGTGCCTTATATCTAGCAACGACTTTTTTTCTTTTTCATTATGCTTTAGCATAAAGACCTACTTATTCCTTAGTGGCTTTACAACTTCCGGGTACTACGGACTTCATTAGGGAGTTTAACCCAGCATGAAATGCTTCTTTTCGGCATGGACAATCATATCCACAATTTAGGTTCACAATCCCCACACTTATTTGTAACAAAGTGCTACATTACATGCAAAAATGGTTTCAATAACTAAACCATTTAGTGCATGTTTGGTTTCCTTATTTGTAACAGAGTGCTACATTACATGCAACAATCTTATCCACAATTTAGGTTCACAACCCCCACAATTTAGTTTCCTTGTATACAAAATTTACTACTATCTCTTCATTTTTAGTACTTTTTAGGCACCTGAACCTCTTTTAAAAGTTCGAACATGTCTCCACTTTCTTCAAGAGTTGTCTCACTAAGATAAGACCATCTTAATTATTTACCCATTTTATCTTTGAAGGATTTTCTAGGGAACCAGGTAGTCTACCACTATCAATGAATTATCTGAATAGAACAATCAAAACTTTCGTTAGTTATCCCTTTATAGGTTGGTGATTACATATTTTAAACTTTCAGTTCACGGTGCTTAGTGTGAATATAATGATAATACATTCCCTGTAACTTTTCCAAGTCGCTTATATTCTCCTAATGCTGGGAAATAACAACAAACAATAACATGTAGTAAAGTGATCTCTTGGTAAAGTGACTTATAGGGTACGCTAGTTGAACATGTGATCCATCGGTGTATCATTATTTTGGCTGTGTACAAGTCCTCAAAGTTTTTGTCATATTGTAACCCTTTCCAATCAAGGGTCTAAAAGTACGTAAAATTTGTAATAAAAAGCCTAAAACAGACTTTCTTGTGAGAAATCTATCACGTCCCTAAACCAACTTTGCTCAATACCTAAACATAAATATAACGAAAGCGTAAAATGAAAATTGAATTTGTGCAGTAAAATTAGCTATAATCTTAAAATTCGTATGAACTTCTCTTTCCAAAGGGGTAATTTGAAGCCACAGCTTACAATAGCTCGAGCCTTCAAAGCTACACAGCTTTTTTTTTTTTTTTTTTAATTATTATTAAAATTATCTATTTTAATTTTAAGGAGCCGCTAAATGAGTTGAGATCGAATAGGACTCCATTAAACTGTTTTCATATATGTCTTTAAAGCAAATAACACACAATGTCCTAAAATCCATAATCCCACATCACATGGTAAAACACCAGAACACACTAGAACCACAATCACATACACAACTTGGATTATCTATTATGCCCAACACATAATCAGGCAGGTAAGACTCGATACTTAAGACTCCAACCGCTCAGAAACCATGAATCTTGATATGCTCCTTCTTCACGATACCAGCCTGTTCACATTCACAAGTGAAAACAACCAACAAGATAATTAGATAGAGAATTCTGGTGTCCAAATATTTCATGGAAAATTCTTCAAAAACAATTCCAGATTTTTTACCCATATAACTGGAGGTATGAATCATGGTGTACTTGTCAGTATGTGGTAAGAACCAACTATGAATCATGGTATACAGTGTTACAGATACCATCAATTACAAGATAGCAAAACATTGTGGTAAGACTATGATTTGTGCAAAATAAAGTTAATTCAGCTGCAACCATTATTCACTCAATTAAAATCTACTTTTGCCTCCTTTTTGTTTTTCTCTTTGCTTTCTTTTTCTTACATGACCATAAATATTTAAGTTAAATAAATTTACGACTCTTTAGCAGAGTAAATAGGTCCTAGGTGCACATTCACCATATATAATTCTGAAATATTGGATATGGTCTCTAACTTTTAACTGCCAAATTACTTGTCAAAAGACTGACCAGCTAAGATTGCAACATCCAAATGACTTGCGAAGAATTCTTTAAAGGGGCCTTTGGTAGGGGAGAAGTTTTTAGTTTCCTAGGAATCTTAAATTGGGAATATTGGTTTTCCATGTTTGGTATCTATTTTTAGAAAAAATATTCCCAAGAATTATTGTTTCCTAGGAATCATTTTTATTCCACTTTCCCGCAAAAATATTCCCAAGCAAAGGGTTGGGAATCTAACTTTCCTGACTAGGGAGGAAGGTTTTAATTATATAAAAGACCAAATCTAACTTTTCCAGGAAACATTTGAAAATATTGCCAAGAATGTTTATGACTAACCAAATGGATTTTAACTATTCCCAAGAATCATGATTCCAAGGATTTGTAATTCCTAGGAAACATGATTCCTAGGTATGAAAAAACTTCCTCTGTACCAAATGCCCCCTAAAAGGATATCCAGTTGCCTACACTATTACTAGGTCATTCCCCAAAACCAATAAAATAGTAGCAAAAGGCACAATCAAGAAGTTTATTCTCTAAAATAAGCCATTCCAAAAATAAGCCTTGAAACATCAATATGAAAAAGCAAGAGACATGAAAAACATGAAAATTAAAATGGAGAAATTAATTAGGACAACACACTGCATAACACAAACATGGGGCTATAGTTACCTGGACAAGGAAAGTAGAAACATTCTTCCGCTGATCACCTTGAAGTTGAATAACCTACAATCACAAACATGAGTTACTTGAAGCAACAAGGGATAGATCATTTTGTTTGACAGGAGGATGTCAACACAGACCTGTCCTAGTTCTGGGTCCTGAACAACTGTGCCATTGCAACAGAACTCTTTTTTAACGTCTTTAAGTATCTTGTTATAGCTGAATTCTTTTTTCAATCCCTGAACAGTTGTCAGGCTTTTCCTACCATTTCGCTGCTGTACGCGAATATGCACATACTCCTTTGACCCAGCACCCGAGTCATCAGCATTTGCCTCAGCAAAAGGATCTACAAATTGAGGGCAGACAGCAAACACATTATTTATTAGATTCAATCACTAAACCTAATTGACATAATCACAGTAACTAAGTACTACTCATAATATATACAATAGTGAGCAAGCATGACTAACAACACAACTTTCACAAATGTTAAAACTAAAATGTATCAATGTATGAAAAGTTCAAAGAAAATTCACCATAAACCAACACTCAGAAAACTTATCCAGCTAGCATATCCTTTTTCCCCCATAGTTTCCTATTCATAGAAGTTATACACATAAGATTGTCTTTGACTGTACAGGACTACAGTCTTGCTCAGTCATGGAACATAATCTAATGGATATTATAAATAAAATATCTCTGATAAAAGTCAAAAGTGAAGGGAAATGCAAATTCCACACCCATGAAGTATAAATGAAAGTAACACAGTTAGCAAATAAATTTACCCTGAACTGTAGAAGGTACATAACTTTCAGAATTAAATGGAAAAAGTGCACAAATACATATTTAGTTAGAAACACATACTGAAATCTAAAGACGATCAGATACAAACCACTACTGTAAGACATAAAATTTGGAGTAGTTTGACATAGAAAATGTGAAGTTCAACTTAGGTGCCCTACTCTGCTAGTGCAGATACCACAATAGAACAAAGAGGAAAACATATAAAGAAAAGACACGCTATGTTAATCATACACATATAAGCAACTGATATTTATTCCCTTGAGAAAGATCACATATCATGAACAAGACAATTAATCCACAGACTAAAACATTTGTCAAGTCACAACATACCGAAGGCAGTAGGAATCTGAGCGTCTAATTCAGACATAAAACTCGATTCTCCAAGACCAAAGGTTCTACCAACCAGATTGCTCAGACCTGACATTCCAATCAACACGTTAGCTGAATTGAATTAATATGATAGCACGCTTCACAAAAATACAAAAGCAAAATCCACTGTCATTAATCATCTCCATCACATCAAAATATTAAATAATCTTCCACAAATAATACAACAAATGATTAAAACATGACAGCAATCAAACAAATCCACCTTTAGTTTTAAATATCCCCACAATTTAAACATTACTTTGAGATAAATCCAAAAGATCTTAGTAGCACAAAACAAAATGCTTTCCTAGATTACAGATTTTGCCTTAAAATTGATATAGTTTATATGTCACAGAAAAAATTCCCATACCTCAAAAATCACTGTACACCAAAATTAAAATGAAAAATTGAATTGAATTAAAAAACAAAAACAAGCGCACCTTTCACTTATAACAAATACACGATTTCTATCTGAAAGATCCGATCAAGACTATATCAAATCCCCCAAAAATTGTAAGATATCGGGAAAAACAAAAATCAGGAGAGAAAATTGTGTCAAACTTAGATAATTGGTGATAAAGCGTACGCCAAACCCTAAAATTAGCGAGGAAGAAAAATTAAATCTTAAAAAAGAAGATCAGAAATTACCTGATCCTAAATTTAGGGTTTCGATACGTCAAAGGTATGATGGTCAAGCAACGAAACCCTAAATTGGATAAGCCTGAAGTGGAACCTTGATCGCTTTCTCTCTCTGCAACTCGGTGAGGTGTGATTATGTCTGGAAGAAAAGAAATTTATTAAAGAAATCGTAAGGTGCACGTGATACGTCACGTGCAATGCTAAATTTGTGATATCGGAAACGGAAACATTGAGTAGATGACACGACAGCGGGAGAGTTGTCCTTTCTTAAAAATAAATAAATTAATATTTAATTTGATCTTTTTAGATAAATATTAAATGTCTTTTGAGTTTAATTATTATGTATTATTAGTATGAAAATTTTTACACCGTTACCTAATTAAAAATCAGTTTTATTATCATTTTTAGGGTCATTATTATTAAAGTTAACAAACTTATTATACATGGTAGGTTGTGATTAGATGACAGTCTAAAATTGTTTTATAGTGTCAGTACATAACCTATTTTCTCATGTCTTTTATATTATAATTAATTTAATTCTTATTAAAAGCGATACAAGTTATCATTTTTAATAAGAATCGAACTAATTATAATGTAAATTATCATTTTTTAAAAAGAATTGAATTAATTATAATGCAATTTATGATATTATTAAAATAGTAATTTATATCATAATTAATTTAATTATTATTAAAAATAGTAACTTATATTAATTAATTAATATTTCAATTTCTTTTTCAAAAAATTAACATAATCAAATTCGATACACAACATAAACATGTTTTCATTATGTTAATTTTTCAAAAAAAAATTCAATACACAACTGAAGCGTGTTTTTGTTGTGTATCAAACTTCGATACTCAACGAAAATGTATTTTCGCTGTGTATTGAGTGTAACGGAAATATATTTTTGTTGTATATAAAAAGCACATCTCTTAACACAACAAAATACATTTTCATTATGAATAATATATAACAAAAACGTGTTTTCGTCAAAAAGCATTTTAAGAAAAATGTTAACAAATAAACCTTGGATTCTAAAGGACAAAAATTGGGGTGAGAATAGCAGTCCTCATTCAAGTCATGGTTAAAGTCGGCCCAAGAAGCCACCCGAAGTCCACTGGGCCCGTGGGCATTGATCCAAAGTCGCATCTTTGCTTGCTTCACTTGTGATCACAACGCAGATTGCTGCAAAGCGTAGACTGAACTCCATCGATGGCTCCCGTCGTTCCTCGATCCGGCGATGCGATATTCGCCAACGTCGAACGCGTTGTAAGCAACCCATACTAAAAGCAAAACCCTCTTTACGCTCCGTTTGGTTTTCGAGAAATAACACCGCTGAAATTCCCACCTCCCCCCGGTTTTACACCCATAATGATTTTTTCAAACAGTGGATTCCTCGATTTTCTTTTTCTTTTTTCATGAAAATGTAAATTTTCTTTACGCTGAAGTTCACGGAATCGTTAGTGAGTTCATAAGATAGTACCCTAATTGGTTTGGATTGTGCAGAATGCGGAGCTGTTTACTTTGACGTACGGCGCAATTGTGCGTCAATTGCTCACGGATCTGGAAGAGGTTGAGGAGGTTAACAAGCAGCTTGATCAAATGTACAATTTTGAAACTCTCTCTCTCTTCTTTTGAATTTGATAAATGTTGTTACTTGAATCTTCTTATGTAAAAAAAATTGATTTCTGTGGTTCCTTGGTTCAGTGTGTATTAATATGAATAAAGGTGAATGTTTGAGGTGGATAGGTGTAGGGAAGAAAAAATTATTACATGGTCTGAGGCTTCCATACCCGGATGTGACACATAACCGAGTTTTATTAATCCTTCTTTGTAAATCGAAAAATTTGATTACGTATCACGTGGAGATTAGGTGGGATCATGGACATGTGCAAGTCCTGGATCATGTAGTAATTTCTCGTAGGGAGGAGAGAGGCAGGAAGAGAAGAGAAAAGGAAAAGAGAGAAAGTAAATGATATAATAAGTGGTGTGATCAAACCAGAAGAGTAATGGGGTGACAGAGGAGATGAAAGAGAAAGTGGGTTTGTGAATATAATTACCCTATTCATATTTGGATTACTTATATTTACAGATGTGAATTTTGGTGTTTGGTTGGTTTTTTCAGGGGTTATAATATTGGAATCCGTTTGATTGATGAGTTTTTAGCCAAGTCTAATGTCTCAAGATGCAACGATTTCAGAGAGACTACTGATGTAATTGCAAAGGTAAGGTATTGTCTTTTGGTATCTTTACTTGCTGGGGAAAAATGTGTGAATGCAGAAATTTTGCCCTTCTGGTTGTTTATTTGATCTGTGTTATTTAATCTGCAAGTTACTGTTGCAATTTAATGTTGTTGGTAGCATTAGAAAAAGGATCTTGCTAACGAGTGTCTAAGGCTACTGGTTAAGAAATCAATAAATAGAAGGTTTTTATTAGAAATCATGGTGAGAGTGCATTCATAATATTAAATGTTGCACTTTCTGGAAAAATTTTCCCCTTTTGATTCCTTAACTAGTGCCCTTTAAATGAAGCTAGCTTAAATGGACGAGCTCCACCTATTTGTTTTACTTTCTCTTCTCATTAAAAAGGTAATTCTTTTATTATTTCATTTTCTCTCATGCTTTTAATTGTATGATTTGAAAATTTTCATATATTACATACTTATGAACTGTATTCCTATGAAGAAATATGTTAATGGGTTTATTATTTTATTGAAGTGAATATTTATTTTCATATAAATATGTGTGATTTAAAAATATTAGAATGGATGCAGGTGAGCCACACCTTCTCCATAAAATATTTATTATTTAACTCTTATTGGATTTTGGTTGGGCCCATGGTTCTAAATTGCAATAGCGGTCGCGGTTTCATTGTGATCCTTGACATTGCGGGAAAGTGCGGCTGCTGCAACCGCAATTGCCATCACGATGCGGTTTCGATGAGTCGAAAAACCTTTACGTTGCGGCTGCAATTGCAGTTGCGGATTGCAATTTAGAACCATGGTTGGGCCCGAGTAATTAGTTAAAATAGTATATTTACGAGATTGAAGTATTAGGGGGTAGGAAACTAGGAATTACCTTGAATAAGATGAAAGGGCTTCAAACTTGAAGAAAAGGTTGAACTTCAAGGTGATGGTATTGATACAGCTTGAGTAGTTGGTTGGAATAGTTATGTTTCAGCAGCTAAAGTGTTAGGGGTAAGGAATTAGCTTAAATTGGAGGAAAAGGTAGAAGAAGGGGTCAGGGGGCATATTCTGAATTGCTAGCATTTGGAAATTGAACAAATGTTCAGGGAAACCCTTTGTGAGGGGGAAATCCTTGAAAGAGAGATCTTTCTCCTTGTTCTGTTCATATTCAGTGAAGCAATGAAATCATTCATTTCTTTTCTGTATTTCCATTGTGGTTTCCTAGATTTGCACTCGAGTCTGCACGACGCATTTGTGACTTTTTTTTATTGTGTGATCTCAACATAGTGCATAGTTATAATTAAAAATGAACTGCTATGATCTTGGAGTGCATTGTGTACCCATTGTAAGTGTTACCATTAAAAAGATTTATGACTTAGAGCATCTGATATAATGACATGTTATTTTCTTTGCGAATATAGAGTGTCAACCGGACCAGATCGATGCTTTCATTAAGAAGTGGGTTTTCGGATTAGCTTATTTTGAGAAGACAATCTCTCTCTTTCTCTCTCTCTCTCTCTCTGTAACTTCTAACAAAAACGTCTGGAAAAAAAAATCAATTATTTTACAAAATGCAATTGGTGCCCAAAGTTGCTTTAAGAATGTTCATTGCCTATATTTATAATCAAACCACTTTTCAACCTAGGTTTGTTATCACCAACTATTTAGTCGATTATTATTAACTCTCTTTGGCCAAGTGTTATAGGAGGATATCATGTATGGAGTTCCTTGGCAATCTGTTCTATTATACTTATCTGGCTTTTGTCACATGTTATGATTGGTTTGGCTATTGATGTTTAATTTCAGTATGAATCAGTTGAGTGACATTCTGATTGGTATGATGTTTACAAGATATAGCATTGATTCTTGGTTGTGTGATCAGCATTTTTTGTTTGTTTATTAATTTTATTACTAGTAAAGTGTATTTAAAGGAGAAGATAAGTTTTTATTTTTATCAACTTTAATCTTGCTTTTATACAGGTTGGTTTTAAAATGTTCCTTGGTGTTACTGCATCTGTGACCAACTGGGATGCTGATGGAACATGTTGTAGTATTGTTTTGGAGGATAATCCTTTGGTAGATTTTGTTGAGCTTCCTGACAACTGCCAAGGTCTGTACTATTGCAACATCTTAAGTGGAGTCATTAGAGGAGCCTTAGATATGGTAAGTTTCTGTTCCTATTTGTTACCTCATTTGACATATTACTTCAACTTGGGAAACTAGGAAAATATAATAGTTGGGTTGCTGCAGCCTTCCTCTGTGGTCTTCTGAAATTTGATAATTTTTCTCCAACATGAAATAGATCACTCATGTTTTTGTGCAGCAAAGCTGTACATGGAAAGGGCAAAGTTTTTATCAATTTTTGCTTTCTGAGTTGCTATTTTTCTTCTATATAAATCATTGAGTATTTTATGAACGCTATTTTTTTAGCTCAATCGTTTCTGTAGAGATGTCAAAAGAAAGTCCATGTTTAACTTGAAATTTTCCATATTTTGGGCAAGTTTAGCTGTCCAAAACCTTATCACTGATCTCGACCGAATTAAATTGCTACACAACTTTATGATAGTAAATTGTCCTGGAGTATGAGGCATGACACACAATGTTCTGATTCCTGTTATATCTTGAGAATTGGGTATCACCTTGAAGCGATAAAGTTTTTTTTCCTACACCATACGCTTTGTTCTTTTTTTTGTCAACATGATTCCCGTGCATCCATGTACAGGTGTCAATGAAGACCGAGGTAACTTGGCTCCGTGATGTGCTTCGGGGTGATGATGTGTTTGAGTTGCAGGTAAAACTTCTCAAGCATGTTCCTGAAGAGTATCCATACAAGGATGATGAGTGAATTGGTTTTTGTAGTGTTGTATACTCGAGGTTTTGATTACTTCATTTCTGCAGTATTAGATTATCATCTTCTGACTTGTCCCGTGTGTATTTTGATGAAACCCTATATACAACAGAAAACTTTTAATTAAATCATTATCATATTGGCTTTGACAGCGAGCTACGATATATCATGATTTCTGAGGGCCCTTGAGATTGAGTTATTCTTATTATCTTCCTCTTTATGTTTTTATGGGCTTGATACAGTTGTTTCAGCTATTAGCTAACATATTTCATAATTCAAATTAAGTTTGGATTCCGTGTATTATCAGTCTACTTATCGGATATTTGAATCCCTGATCCTTTTGAATTGTAATATTCCCCGGGATTTAAAATCACTTGTTAATATAAACTTCAGGCATCTAATTTTTTTTTTCTTTTGGTGTCTCAGAGACGCCATTTGTCATGTACTGATTTTACTTTTCTAAAGATAACGAATATCTCGCAAGGGACATGTTTAATGTGAGAAGTGAAAAGAGTTAATCTTGATCATGCACTCGTATAAGATGGTCAAAATGATTTTACTTAAATCTAATTTTAATCATGTATTTTTATTGTATGATTGAAATTTGTTGCTCTCGCATTCTCATATCTTACCTAATATGATGTTTCCTATCACAATCAAAATGTGAGAGATGTAAATAATTGGAGATTTGGAATCATTTAGAAAACAAAATTATGTGTGTTATTACTCTTTTTTAATGCTTCGTTGTGGAAAACAATTTTATTTTATTTTTGAAAGGGGTGGAAGGAGGATAAATTTATGTATTAAAGATTTATTTTTAATTTTAATTTTCACCTTATCCCATCCCATTTCCCCAACAAGGGTTTAAAGAGAAATGAACGTGACAACTTCGTCTTCAGTTTTAACCATAATAGGGCAAGGTGGGATCATTTTAGTGGCAAACCAGGGCAATTTATCATCCTCATAAAGAAAAACAAAGCATAAGAATTATTTAAATCAAATAAATAGATAAATATTTTTAATAAGCATTATAATTACATTATTATGATAAAGACATCTTGATTAAGAAAATGTAAAAATGCACGTTGTATTATTCTGTATTAAGCTTAATTGAATTATATTTATATTTTTATGCTAAGCATATTTCAGTATTATTTTTTATGAAATTTTTAAGAATGTAAAAAAGAAATCTTTTCAAACTCGACGACATTTTAAAGAGTTGAAAGAAGACTCACTTGTAAAGGTTTTATGAAGAGTGAAGAAAAAGGGTCTGTGTCTAACAGGACTTGTTTATCTAATGAAAGTCTTCATGGTCATCACTACTGAACGCAAATGAACAGGTAAAATATTTTAGGAAAAAAAAAAAGAATTCTCTTCAAACCTTGCAATAAGCATAAGTTAAATGGATTAGCTACTATTTGAATTTTTCGATTAGCTACCTTTTGTACTTGGGGAATAGCTTCTATTTGACAGTATTAAGAGGAATCAGAATCGATTCCCTCGAGCATACGGGTATACCTAGTATTGCTAATAAAGTAATGAGAAATACTATTTATTCAACAATTTTTGTAATGAATAGAGAAAAAGAAAAAGAAGTGTAAGATGTAATAAATGCTATGATAGAAGAGATAGATCCAAAAAATGATGTTGTACAAATAACACATCCCTAGAGTAATAATGGAAAGCTTAGCTGGTAGCAAATCTCTTAAGTGTCAATGAGATGTGATACATGTATAATAATTTGTACAACAATATTTTTTTGTTTCTATCTCTCTCCATCATTATGACGTATGATAAATAATGTGCAATAAAAAGATAGACACAAAAAAATATTGTATATATTGATATATGAATTGTTATATCAATAACATTTCTTAATGCCAATATGCAGTCAACCGTTACGGTTGTACCCTCAAAACCAAAAAACACTTTCCACACCACAATAAAGAATACAAGGCACCAAAACTAAATCCTTCTGAGTAGCTCAAAGGACATCATCTCTAAGCAAATTTAGAAAGCTTACAAATAATAAATGGTGAAAAATGATATTAAGGGAACCTCCTAATGCAAATTCTCCTTGTACTGGACCCGAAACTGTCCAATATAAAAATAAGAGTGGAAAAACATAGAATGTGTTAGGCAACAAAGATTGACTCATGTACCTCTTACTGAGTAAGGTCGGCAGCATCTTTTACTAGAGTACATTCCCTAATTACAAATGGGAAAAAGGTTGAGATTGTGGTAGCTGCTTTGAACAAAGTGTGCACTTTCATCATTGTTTAAACTAAGCGTTAATATATATAATTAAAAGGCTTAAATGTGTTTTTAGTTCTTCAAATTTAGGACAAGTTTGTTTTTGGTCCCTTGAATTTAAAATTAATTTTTTTAGTTCTTATAATTAAAAAAAAGGTCTATTTTAGTCCCTTAAGATCACCTATAGCATCATTGACAGAGACAGATTGAATCAACTGTGTAGCATGAACTGAGTTTGGTGCAATGTTTTTACTAACAAGGACACTAGTAAGTAGATTTTGTGTGACAGATTTACTAACGGCTTTTGGGTATAGAGACTAAAACATACTTTTTTTCAAATTACAGGGATTAAAAAGGTTAATATTTGGGGACTATAAACAAACTTATTTCAAATTTGAGAGACTAAAAATATATTTAAGCCTAATTAAAATGTACTGATAGTGTAAACTTTTTTATATTTTCATCCACACATAAATTGCCCTGTATGGTAAAATTGCTGAGTTTTGTAATATATATATATGATCTCTTTGTAGTTTTTTGGCTAGAGTGAAATGATATCATTGAAGGCAAGTACATCCTGATTGATAGCGAAGACAAATAAAATGGAAATTTTGGACCTCTTATGTGAGATTGGCCCTACATAACAATGCAAAGGCAGGAAGACACTTCCAATAAACGTCCCTCGGAAATATCGAGTCATTGCCTTATTAAGTTGGCAACAATGCTTGACTAGGTCCAATTTGTAACACATCATATCCACGATTGTAACGGGAATGATTCTTTGCAGATATATAGAACTGCAAGAAGACACATTAACAGTGACCCTCATGGAGTTATGTGCCAGGGTAATTAACTAGGTGGAACCACAACAACTAACAAACATCGCATATCAAGTTACATAAATTATGCTTTTATTCTTTTTTGAATAATGTATTAGCCCGGCCAAACCACTCTTATATGTTGTATCAATTCCGGCTTTGCTTGTAAAAAGACGATAGTAAGAGACCAAGAGCCATCTGTTGGCTGCTGATTTTGCATAGCTAAGCCTAAGAGAATATAATTATTATTTAGTATATATTAGTCTTTCTATGTGTTTTCACTGAGATTGGTGATAAACCTTACTGAATCTTGAAAAAATAAAGGGGTATCTCTCCATAGGGAGGGTCAAGGGGAAATGGGGGACAATAGTATGTTTCGTTATGCAGATGGAGTGGACAAGTTGTTGATGTTCTTTGGGACCTTGGGAAGCCTAGGAGATGGGCTACAGACCCCTCTCACGATGTACATTCTTAGTGATGTGATCAATGCCTATGGAGACAAGAATAGTCACTTGACAAAGCATGATGTGAACAAGGTGAGCTTGTTCGATCAATAAAATCTATACTCTTCTACTATAGACAACAGGTACAATTTGTGTGGCACAAATACATCATATAGTTTAGTACACAATTTTGCAAGAAACTGCTTTTATTAACTTCTTAGCAGTTACTTGATTTAGAAGTTAAAGTTGTCATTTGGCAAAATTAATTTTGAATGAAATTGATTTTGCAAAATTGATTTTAGTTAAAATTGATTTTGAAGTGAAGTGATTTATGTTTGGATTTTTTTACCCTAAAAGCAATTTCAACCTAATGCAAAAGCTACTTTTTATTACTTGTAGGCAAACGGAGATTAAAGGCAAAGTCAATTTTATCTAACAATAACCAAACATTTGTTTTTTTACTAAAATCATGTTTGACGAGAGGAAAAATCAATTCTGATACTTCCAATTGTGAAACCAAACACACTAAGTGTGTGTTTGGATGAGCGTTGGCAAAATTGATTTTGAATGAAATTGATTTTAGTTAAAATTGATTTTGAAGTGATGTGATTTATATTTGAATGTTTTTATTATAAAAGTAAGTTAGTAATAAAACTCAGTATATAATTTTTGATTCAACGCAAAAGTTACCTAAAGTTACTTCAACTTATAATCAACTCTATACCCAGAATTAATTCCTCAACGTGAAACCAAACACATGAAAATTTACTTAAAATCACGTTAACTGGTATTTTAATGTGATTCTAAAAAATCCAACGAAATCAAACTTGTACATAGTAGTCACAAAACTTTATTTAAAGACACTGATTGTGCAAGTGGAGTATGCACGTAGAAACTGATTTATACGTTTAAGGAAGTATACCACTTATGCAAGGTCTTTCCACAATTTGATTTTTGGGACATGATTATTCAACAGTTTTTGAAATTGCCACTTCACTTGCCTTTTTTCAGTATGCGTTGAGGCTTTTTTTTGCTGCAATTGGAGTTGGACTTTCAGCTTTTATTGGTAAGTTGCAAACGTGATAGCTCAATTACTTTCCTTGCAGAATTTACATCAACTTTGAAGTTATGCAAATATCATGGCTAGCATTAGGAAAAAAATAAAAAAAATCTAACTACTTTTCATGTTTTATACCAATTGATGCTTGCTGCTACAGAAGGAATATGCTGGACAAGAACTGCTGAGAGACAGGCTTCCAGAATGAGAATGGAATACCTAAAATCAGTCCTTAGACAAGAAGTTGGTTTCTTTGATACCCAGACTTCTGGTTCTTCAACAACCTACCAAGTTGTCTCACTGATTTCCTCAGATGCAAATATGATCCAAGTTGTCTTGTGTGAGAAGGTTTTTCTGCAGTTTTGCCTTTCCCTCAAACTTGCTTGGAATGCAATTATGATCATAGATATATTTCACTGAGTAGGCTTTCCTTTTTATTGACTTCATAGGGTGAAAATTATAAACCTATGTTAATGAATGCACTGGATACAAATGTTCAAATTGTAATTCTTGAGTGACTGCAGCAAAGGTCCAGGCAAGAAAAATTCTTTTGGCGATGCATCTCCAAAAGTAGATTGGCCTTCTGGTCATGAACTAGAACATAATAAGTGCATTAGTGACACACTTCTTTTAATCTTCCTATCAAAAAAGCTTGTTGATCTATGATAAGTAATGGATCCCGCTAACAAGAACCCTAAGGGAACCGGTTAAATAATCAATAAATACAAAGTTTTTGTTGGAAATCACTGTGAGAGCACATTAGAAATCACAATGGGGGTACATTGATAACACTTCTCTGTAGAAACTTTCCATTTTTTATGCTTTCCCCAATTGCCTAAAGGCACTTGTTAGCATTCTCCATCAGTAATTGTTCACAAGGAAATCAATGAATCTGACCTTTACATGAATTTGAAATCTAATTAATTTTGTAACATTTTTAATAGATAGGTTTAATCTGAAAAAAATAAAACTCTTTATCTTTATGCTTTATTAAGTTGTACCTTTTTTCTGAGTGTAGATACCTGACTGCCTGGCTTACATATCAACATTCCTATTCTGCCACATCTTTGCATTTGTACTTTCATGGAGACTTACACTGGCAGCCATACCACTCTCTGTCATGTTCATTGTACCAGCACTTGTATTTGGGAAGATCATGTTGGATCTTGCAATGAAAATGATTGAGTCTTATGGGGTTGCCGGTGGGATAGCAGAACAGGCAATATCTTCAATAAGAACTGTTTATTCATATGTTGGGGAGAATCAAACACAAAACAGATTTAGCAGCGCACTTCAAAAAACTATGGAGTTTGGGATAAAGCAAGGTTTTGCAAAAGGGTTGATGTTGGGAAGTATGGGAGTTATTTATATAAGTTGGGGTTTTCAGGCTTGGGTTGGAACATTTCTGATCACTAAAAAAGGAGAACAAGGTGGCCATGTATTTGTAGCTGGCTTCAATGTCCTCATGGGAGGCTTGTAAGTGATTTTCTCATCATTTATGTTATAGTTTTACATCATATAGTTCACATTTTTAATATGACATGTTAATACAAATATTTTTAACTTCATGAATTTCAGGAGCATTTTAAGTGCCCTTCCAAATTTAACTGCCATCACAGAAGCAACTGCAGCTGTCACTCGTCTTTTTGAAATGATTGATCGGGTGCCAACTATAGATTCTGAAGATAAGAAAGGAAAGGCCTTATCATATGTGAGAGGAGAAATTGAATTTCAAGACATCCACTTCTGTTACCCATCTAGGCCAGACACACCAGTCTTGCAAGGATTCAATCTCACTGTCCCAGCAGGCAAGAGGGTAGGCCTTGTGGGAGGTAGTGGCTCTGGTAAATCCACTGTCATAGCATTGCTGGAAAGGTTATATGATCCTGTTGAGGGAGAAATACTCTTGGATGGTCACAAGATTAATAGGCTTCAGTTGAAGTGGTTGAGATCTCAACTTGGCCTAGTAAATCAAGAGCCTGTTCTCTTTGCCACATCCATAAAAGAGAATATATTGTTTGGAAAAGAAGGGGCTTCAATGGAAAGTGTGATAACTGCGGCTAAAGCAGCTAATGCACATGATTTCATTGTCAAGTTGCCAGATGGATATGAAACTCAAGTAAGTTGATATCAACTCGTTTGCTCAGACCAAGTATGAAAACAAACTAACAATATACATGAAGGAGAAAAGAATGAAACAGAACAGTAAATCTCTATAAATTCACTTATGTTCGAGTCAAATTTTTCAGTAGCTTTGAGTATGCTTTTGAAATTTCATTATCATATTTAAAGGTTTCTAACTAACACTTTCTAGCACCGAAGCACATCAAAACAGTTTGATCTTTAATATTGTATTAAAGGAACAAGACTTTATAACCTTTTTCATTTTGGTCTCTACATCATAAAACTCTACACTTTGGTCCTTACATGAAAAAATGTTTATGAATTGATTCTTACTGTTTACCAAAGTTATTACAGAGTTAGATTTTGCAGAGTTGACTAACACTTTATCCCATGTGGTATCATGCTATCTTAGTAAGTGGACAACTCAACAAAATCTTACACCATCATAACTTCAACAAACGGCAAGTACTAATTTGCAAGCATTTTTTTCATGTAAGGATTGAAATATAAATTTTTGAGGAGTGCTAGCAACACATTTTCTAACACACTCTTTTTAGCATGCACTCTATTATTGGTTAAAATTTATTCAGGAGAGATACTCATTAAATAAGAAGTGGGACTCACCAAAATTTGTGATTTCCAAAATATTTTTGTCAATATTAGGAAGTGTATTCAAAAGAGTATGTTACAGTATATTGCTAGCATTTTTCTAAATTTCTTCATATAGGGACTAAATAAAAAAACAATGTGAGGTATAGAGAATTTTTTTTAATTAAACCTTTGTTATGTAAGCTGCTTTGATTAAAGCATTGTTATTGCAAACCACTATGGTTTTCCTAGGTTGGGCAGTTTGGATTCCAATTGTCTGGTGGGCAGAAGCAACGCATTGCCATAGCAAGAGCCTTACTAAGGGATCCAAAGGTTCTCTTGCTTGATGAAGCTACCAGTGCACTGGATGCTCAATCTGAAAGAGTGGTACAAGCAGCAATTGATCAAGCTTCAAAAGGAAGGACAACAATCATCATTGCTCACCGCTTGTCTACAATTCGAACAGCTCACTTGATTGCAGTCCTTCAAGCAGGGAAAGTGGTTGAATCAGGTACTCATAACGAGCTCATGGAATTGACAGATGGTGAGTATGCTCACATGGTAGAGTTGCAGCAAGTAAGAACTCAAAATGATGAAACCAAACCTTCCAATCTTCAAATAGAAGGAAAGAGCTCCCACAGAATGAGCATTCCTCAAAGTCCAGCTGTAAGTTTCAGATCAAGCACTGTAGGTTCTCCAATGTTATATCCCTTCAGTCAGGGATTTTCCATGGGAACACCTTACTCCTACTCTATCCAATATGATCCTGATGATGATAGTTTTGAAGATAACTTGAAAAGACCAAATCATCCAGCTCCTTCACAGTGGCGTTTGCTGAAAATAAATGCACCTGAGTGGGGAAGAGCAGTGCTAGGAATCTTAGGAGCAATAGGATCAGGAGCAGTACAACCTGTAAATGCATACTGTGTAGGAACACTTATATCTGTTTATTTTGAAACTGATAGCTCTGAGATGAAGAATAAAACTAAAGTCCTGGCCCTCGTTTTCTTAGGAATTGGTGTTTTCAACTTCTTCACTAGTATTCTCCAACACTATAACTTTGCAGTTATGGGAGAAAGGTTGACTAAAAGAATAAGAGAGAAGATACTAGAGAAGTTGATGACTTTTGAGATAGGGTGGTTTGATCATGAAGAGAACACAAGTGCATCCATTTGTGCAAGATTATCCTCTGAAGCCAACTTGGTCCGTTCCCTTGTTGGTGATCGGATGTCTTTGTTGGCCCAAGCATTTTTTGGGTCTGTCTTTGCCTACACACTAGGACTTGTGCTCACATGGAGGCTTTCCCTTGTGATGATTGCAGTGCAGCCATTAGTCATCGGAAGCTTTTACTCAAGAAGTGTCTTGATGAAGAGCATGGCAGATAAAGCTCGCAAAGCGCAAAGGGAAGGAAGCCAACTTGCAAGTGAAGCTGTTATAAACCATAGAACCATAACTGCCTTCAGCTCTCAGAAAAGAATGTTGGCACTTTTCAAATCCACAATGGTGGGGCCTAAAAAGGAGAGTGTTAGGCAGTCATGGATTTCAGGCTTTGGTCTTTTCAGCTCCCAGTTTTTCAACACTGCATCAACAGCATTGGCATACTGGTATGGTGGGAGGCTCCTGATAGATGGGCACATAGAACCAAAGCACCTCTTCCAAGCATTTTTAATACTACTCTTCACTGCATACATTATTGCAGATGCTGGAAGCATGACTTCTGACTTGTCCAAAGGAAGCAGTGCAGTTGGATCAATTTTTGCAATCTTAGACAGGAAAACTGAGATTGATCCTGAGACCTCATGGGGAGGTGAGAAAAAGAGGAAAATAAGGGGCAGAGTGGAGCTTAAAAGTGTTTTCTTTGCATATCCAAGTAGACCTGATCAAATGATTTTCAAGGGTCTGTGTCTTAAAGTTGAACCTGGGAGAACAGTGGCTCTAGTGGGGCACAGTGGTTGTGGTAAATCAACTGTTATTGGTCTTATTGAAAGGTTTTATGATCCTGCAAAGGGAACTGTGTGCATAGATGAACAGGACATCAAGTCCTATAATTTGAGAATGCTGAGGTCACAAATTGCATTAGTGAGTCAGGAGCCAACCCTTTTTGCTGGCACCATTCGAGAAAATATTGCCTATGGGAAAGAAAATATAACTGAATCTGAGATAAGAAGGGCTGCATCTCTGGCTAATGCTCAAGAATTCATAAGGTACGAGAGAACTGTAATGGAAAAGATTTTGAAAAAAAAAAAAAATCACAATCACTTTTTTTAATTATTCTTTGTTCTGATGCCAAAATCTTTCATTTGCGTAAACACAACATTAAGGAAACAAACAAGAGTTACAGTCAACCCTGACCATAAGCCCAGTTTAATTGACATGCACAGGCTGCTAGAGTGAACAACTAAACTCTAGGTAGTATTTGGCACAACTTTTTCAACTTTTCTTCTCCTTGAAGGTAAAAGCTCCTCCAATTAACTTCTGTAGAAGCTCTATTCAGGGTGCATTTGGGTAAAAAGCTTAACTATGCACTGATTGAATAAGTGCTTAACATGTAAGCACTTGTCTATATGAGTTGTTTCTTTAATCAAAGAGAAAATAGGGTTAAACTGGTTTTATATAAGTTGTACGCCATTGTCATAAGCTATCTTGGAGAGCTTATGAAAATAAGCTGAAAACAGCTTATGAACATATCATAAACTCTCCCAAACACTTACACAAGTACTTGCGTCATAAGATAAGTCCCAATAAACTGTAAATAAGCTCTTCCAATTGGCTTTTAAAGGTTACTTTTACTTTTTAGACATTGTGTTTGGGCCAGCTTATCCCTTTATTACTCTTTAGATATTGTGTTTGGGCCAGCTTATCCCTTTAAGGAGAAACCCAAAATAAAGTTGGTCCAAACAACATCTAAACACTAGTTTTGTGTTAACAAAAGGTTTTCCCGAGTTAACTGCAGAGAAAAATAGCTGCACCTTGAAACCTTCTTTCTCTTGGCACTAACACTTTTTCTTTTGTCCTGGTGGTGCTTGTCATGGCAGTGGAATGAATGATGGGTATGAGACATACTGCGGGGAAAGAGGAGTTCAGCTATCAGGAGGTCAGAAACAAAGAATAGCCTTAGCTAGGGCCATACTGAAGAATCCTTCAATACTTCTTCTGGATGAAGCTACCAGTGCACTTGATAGTGTGTCAGAGATCTTGGTCCAAGAAGCACTGGAGAAGATTATGGTTGGAAGAACATGCATAGTAGTGGCACACAGGCTATCTACAATACAAAAATCCAACTCCATTGCTGTGATTAAGAACGGGAAGGTTGTAGAACAAGGTTCACATAACGAATTGATTTCACTTGGACGTGATGGAGCATACTATTCTCTTGTTAAACTTCAAAGTGGTAGCTCCCCTAGGTAAACTTAATTAGTAGTTGTAATATATGATTAGGCTTCTTCTTTTTTTCCTTCTTTTCTTTTTTGCTTTTCTGAGACAATAACGTGTTATTATAGAATCGGGGGTTGCCCTATATGAAATTTAAGCGTATTCCACGTTTGCTTGCTTGAATACGATGTGAAAAGAAAAGTTAGAACTGTTTTTCTTTTTTTGATTAAAAAAAATTAATGTTCTTAATGCATGTTTGGTAGCATGGTGAGTTGCACTCACCATGATTTTTTTGAAATAACAAATATTACTTTTCTGTTGATTTCACCGTGATTTTACTCACACCATGATTACTTAATTGCCACCAATCCAAATGCACTATTATTATAACCAAGTCAATATTTACCTTTTCTTTTTCCCAAGTTAGATATGTCATATTATAATATTTTATCTATATTATATAGCATATAATTTTATTTAAGTACAGTAAAGAAATTTATATATAAAAAAAATTCAGGAAACAAAATGTTTGGGACACCATTTAAACTTAAACGAACCATGTATGCCAATCTATCTATTTATAATATATTAAAACTGAGACGTGGACTATGAGATCACACTAGAAAAAAAACATAAATTAGGCCTACGCTAATCAGCAAGTGTCTGGATCGGTGGATCCTCTCCAGCCAAGATGTGTCTACAGCTTTCTTCAGCCCAAATGTCAGTTGTTAGATTGATCTAATGGCTGAGAGATTAAAAGATTAAAATGCCAAAAAAAAAAAAAAAACACATCCTGGACCTTTTATACGAGGAAGAGTTTTTACATCTGCTCACGAAGCACTATGACACAAAAGACTAGTTAGGTTGATCTTTCTTTGTTGAGGAAACTTCCAACTCATGGGGTATTCTTCAAGACCACGGTTTGATGCGTCTGCAAACTAGCCCCTGCATCTTGCACTCTTACAATTTAATTAGTTGATTAAAAACAAATATCACTCAAAAACAATTCAAAGAAATTTTAAAAGGGTATTAGAGCTTATCCTATTGGTTGTTGTTGGACGTATTGGAAAACCCGTTATCAGACTAGATGTCCAATCTTACAAACTTCACACTCAATATGTACCCAGTCCTCGACATAAGGGATGTGTGTTGGAGGTCACACATTGACTAGTGGTATGGCCAAAATAGTATATATAAGTAAAGGACAACTTTCATCTCACAACTAACTTTTGGAGTTAAGTGCAAACCCAAATTCTAAGAATATTTAATCTATCTAGGTTAATTAGGATAGAAGCAAGCTCTAAAGGTAATTTTTCATAATTGATTTGTTTGATTCAATGTCTCATAAGGAGCAAATGCTAGCTATTGATCTCAATCTCCGATTAGTTGACTTCTCAATAAAAAAGAAGATTGGAGTTGGTTTTGGACCCGTATAGGAATTGATTCAATCTTTGTTGTGTTTCTAGGAAAAAGAATTCAAAATTTGCAATCTTAGTTTTTCAGGAATTGTAGCTCTCGATTTTGGATCTCAATTTTCAAGCTTTTGTTTAAAATTATTTTAGCTAAAAGTTAAATGGAAGAAATGTTTAATTTGTGTCTGAGTTATGTTGCAATAATGTGTATATTTGTTGGGTCTTCGACGGAATTTGTTGTGTTTCTTAAGTATTTTTAAATTTTCATTTACTCAATTAAATTTTCATATTGTTTATTTGATTAACAAATAAAAAAGGTTTTTTTGCAATTATTTTTCTAAAACAAAAATTAGGGGTGACTCCATTAATTTTTTCATTTTCTCGTGCTCATTTCGTTGCGGTACCCTCCGAACATGTTATGACAAACAAAATACTCTTAAGCTCAGTGTTTTATATGCCTTAGCCAAAACCAATTATAAGTCTGATTTATACTTATTTTATTTGCAAATTTATTTGCTACCTATTTCTTTATTGTTGTGTTAATTCAGCGTCCAATTTCCTTATGATAGATATTTGTTATTAGTTGTTCTACATGTTATTGTTTTGTTGAAAAACATTCAAACACCAAAAAAAATTGCAAATGTTCTTACATAATCAAGTTGAATTATTTTTGATTAAAGAAAAGGTGTTGAAAAATAAAACACAGCCTTGTATACAACGTGGAAAATGCTCTTATGACAATAATTTGTTTAGAACTTTCAAACCAGAACTTGAACAACATGTTCAATGTAGATACGGGAAAGGAAACAATTAATTTGTTACTCTTAAAGCTAATCTAATTGAGACATTAATGGCATAGTTGTAATCGTTGTTTCTGAAACCATGCTTTTAGCATAGCAAAAGTTTGACTACAGAACATATTTGTGCAGATAAAAATGTGTTTACCTCCCTTGAAGCTATACAGGAGGAGAGGAATATGTGCTTTTAGGTGATTCAAGAACAATTGTTGTTCTTGGTAAAGGGAGGGTGAATTTAAAAAACACCTCTGGGAAAATCCTCTTATTAAATGATGTTTTCCATGTTCTTGATATGTGATACAATTTAGTGTCTATATCTACATTGGGCAAAGTAGGTATCAATTTTATTTTTTATTGTGACAAAGTTGTACTCTCCAATGATGGGTTTTTATGAATAAAGGGTATTCTAGCACTGGCTTATTTGTGTAGAATGTTTCTAAAATCATGAATGAAAATGCATCATCTTCTACTTGTTTGATTTTGTTGATCTATGCCATGGTAGTTTTTTTTTTTTTTCCATAGGTATCCCCTTTTGGAGGCAATTGTATTCGAGACACGGTCAGGCAATAAATGTGGACATCTCTCCCAGTAAATTCAGAACTCGATTCGTCACATTGTGAAGGACTAACCCTTCCTAAATAAAGAAAATGAGAGTTCATTAGGAATTCTACATAATTTGTAATTAACCAATAAATAAAAAAAGCCTGATATCTAAAAGCGTGCATAAGTCAAGTAAACCTCAGAATTTCGCAAAACTGATCTATTAGACTTAATACACTCTGGTATAGGTGACTCATCTACAATGACTTTATATAACTTTTATATATTATTATTCCAGATACTCGTGTGTATACTTGCTAAGAATTATAAACTGAAGTAGAGAACAAATCAAACAAGAAAATTTAGAAGACTTAGAACAAATAGAGGTGTAGTGACCTTACTGTCTTTTGTGAATAATATGAAATAAGTCATGGGTTAACACCTCCTTATTGACTAGAATCCAACGATATAATTAAAAGGAAAAAATAAAACATTAAGGTAAATAATGAATGCTATGCAAGCTGCTGATCTCCTTCAAATTTTTGGAGGAAAGCAGTACTTTCTTCTTGTCATATATAAAATATAATTATATTTAAGAAAACTAATAAAACTCCTTTTGAACTTTAGGAAAAATGATTACCTAATTTAAAAAATATTAATATGTGGGGAGCTCTTTCTGGTAAAGTTTTATTACCTAAATCTAAGAAAAGAAAATAGGCTGTAAAACTAGTGATTGCATGTTTATTGGCTTTCTTAAAATAGTTTTTAGCTAGTGTTGAAAGTGATGTTATAGAAAATAATACAATTACTAGATCAAAAAATACGTTGAATTCTTTGAAAATTTGTGTTTCCACTAAAATCTTCAATTAATGTGAACCTGCAGGTTATTCCAAGAATTTCGAACATAAACCTAGAAGAGTTGACTTTGGAGTACTTAATTTCAATGAAATTGGTTCTTAATCTGCAGGGCCGGGAGGATGACGCTGCAACATACATGAGCAAGAGTTGACTTTGAAACCTAACACCCAAAGCATCACTTAGCTATACAAATATTTGGGATACTTTCACCGAAATTGTTTCTTAAACTGCATGGCCGGCAGGATGACGTTCCGACATGCACGAGCAAGAGTTGACTTTGAACCCTGACTTAGCTACATAAGGTTCGAGGCCAATGGCTGCTTTACTGTGATCTCCATCAATTATTCATTTTTGGTCAAAGAAAAGAAGAACAAAGGTTTAATTTGATGAAGATGAAGGCTTAATTTGAAAGCTTGCTAATCCAAAAGAAGCTGGTATTGTATTTGTCATATGACATCCTCCACCTTCCAAGAAATTATTACATGGTCTAGATCACCATAGTCCCAATCAATCTCCACATGACACGTAATTGAATATTATTAATTCTTTTCTATAAATTAAAAAACTCAATTATGTGTCACGTAGAGATTAGTTGGGATCCTGGACATGTGGTGGTCCAAGACTACGTAATAATTTCTCCCTCCTTCCTCGCCTGAACTTGTTATAGATATCAAGTTTTTGTGTCATAAACTATTTGATTTTTCCACTTCATTTCTAACTTTCTTTTCCTTTCCAGTTACCTTGTGGCTCATACATAATCGTGTGCAAAGACAAAGAAAGATCCAGTGTGCATTTGATCCAATCCAACACCATCCAGTGTGCAAAGACAAAGAATACGTTGTATTTCTTTGTCTCTTGTTTATTTCTTTGTGTGTTGTTTTTGCTTGTCTCTCGGTCATTTCGAAAACTGAAGGGTGTAGAGGAAAAACCCAAGTCAGACAACAACACTCCTCAAGTAAAGTATGATGTTTTTGTTAGCTTCATGGCCGAGGATATCCGTGGAGGGTTTCTTAGCCATTTGATTGACACTTTTCAAAGGAAGAAAATAGATGCCTTTGTGGATAATAAACTTGAGAGGGGAGATGAAATATGGCCATCACTTGTTCAAGCAATTGAAGGATCATTCATTTCATTGATCATATTCTCACAAGACTATGCTTCTTCTCGTTGGTGTTTAAAAGAACTTGTGAAAATACTTGAATGCAGAGAGAAATACAGACATATTGTAATCCCTGTTTTCTACCATGTAGAACCCACAGATGTACGACATCAATCGGGGGGTTACAAAAATGCATTTGTTGAGCATGGAAGAAAATATAAGATCGAGGTGCAAATCTGGAGAGATGCTTTGAATAAATGTGCTGATATAACCGGGATTGAGTCATCAAAATTTCAGTAAGCTCTTTTTTCCCCATAGACGTTCAATATTTTCCAGCTGTTATATAGTTATATGCATATTATCACAATTTGGTTGCTTAAATTGCAAATAGATGTAACCTTTGTTTTTTAAATTGTTTTCAGCAGAATATATGCTTACTAGTTATTACTTTCGCATATATAACTTTGGCCATTGCCACTGCTAGAATTCTGATGGGAGACCAACTATGCTTTGTTGATCCATCAAATTTAATGATTAAATTACAATCATTCTAAATGATAATTTTTTTAAAAAAATTGAGATACATTTGACAACGCCCCTTATTTAGTATTCAGTACTTGGCCTCTTAAGGAGTCCCCACTAAGAAGGAAGGAAAAATTGAAGAGAGTTTTCCATCATGCATGTTGAAACCCCCTCTCCAAAGTCCAAACAAACTTTCAAATAAGTGAGTTAATATTATAAAATTATTTTTCACACACATTCTCTCTCTGTGTGTGTGCTACATAGAAATGATGCGGGGCTGCTTAAAGAAATTGTCAATCTTGTGCTGAAGAGGTTGGGTAAACATGTGGTTAACTTAAAAGGACTTGTTGGAATTGACACAAAAATTGCAGATGTAGAATCATTGATATGCAAACGCAAAGAGCCAAAAGACATCCATCTTATTCGAATTTGGGGTATGGGCGGTATTGGCAAGACAACCCTTGCAGAAGAAATATTTAATAAACCACGGTTTGATCATGAATATGATGGTTGTTATTTTTTAGCCATTGAAAGAGAATCAAGCAGACATGAAATAACTTTTTTGAAAGAAAAAATTTTCTCTGAACTATTTGGAAATGTTGTGAAAATTGATACACCAAATTCATTGCCCAATGATATTGTATGGAGAATTGGTCATATGAAAGGTTCTTATTGTTCTTGATGATGTGAATGATTCAGATCACCTAGAAAAATTACTAGGAACTCTTGATAATTTTGGATCGGGTAGTAGACTAATTGTAACAACTAGAGATGAGCAAGTGCTTCACGCTAACAAAGCTGATGACATATACCAGTTTAGAGAATTCAGTTCCGACAAAGCACTTGAACTTTTCAATTTGAATGCCTTTAACCAAAGTAATCATCAAAGGGAGTACGATGAGCTATCAAAAAGGGTGGTCAATTATGCCAAAGGCATTCCATTAGTTCTTAAAGTTTTCGCTCATTTTCTTTGTGGAAAAAGTAAAGTATGGGAAAGTGAGCTACAGATGCTTAAGAAAATGCCTCTTACAAAAGTTTATGAAGTAATGAAAATGAGTTATGATGATCTAGATCACAAAGAGCAACAAATTTTTCTAGATCTTGCATGTTTCTTTCTAAGATTGAGTGTAAAGGTAAATGTGGATGATCTAAAATCTTTATTAAAAGATGATGAAAGTGATAATTCAGTGGTTGCTAGCTTAGAAAAGTTGAAAGATAAAAGCTCTTGTAACTTTCTCCGGAAATAATTCTGTATCCATGCATGATAGTTTGCAAGAAATGGCTTGCGAGATTGTTCGTCGGGAGTTTATCGAAGTCCCTGGAAGTCGTAGTCGGCTGTGGGATCCCAATGACATTTATGAAGCATTGAAAAATGACAAGGTTAAAGCCTAACTAAATAAAAATCTTCTGAATAATATTTGAAGTTTTTTGTGAGAAATGTGTCTTTTGATGATGTTTAAATTTTTTCTTCTACATTGATGGCAGGGGACTGAGGCCATTAGAAGCATACAAATTCAGTTGCCAACAATTAAGAAGCAGACGTTAAGCCGTATTGTATTTGCTAAGATGAGCAGACTACGATTTCTGGAAATTTGCGTGGAATATAATTATGATTGCTTCGATCAACGTAATATTATTGCTAAAAAGAGCAAACGATCTCTAGAAATTACTGGGGATTATAATTATGGTTACTTCGACCAACATAATATTCTTGCTAAAGGGCTTCAATATTTGGCAACTAAACTAAGATTTCTTTTTTGGGAGTATTACCCTCCAAAGTCCTTGCCAGAGAATTTTTCTGTCGAAGAACTAGTTATATTGAGATTGCCAAAGAGCAAAATTGAAAAACTTTGGCATGGCGTGAAGGTAAATATATGTCTCACCGATATAATTTTCTGTTAATTTAAGGAATATGAAATTGACTAATATAGCTCGCGTGATATATTCATTTTGTTCCATTTTATTACAGAATCTGGTGAATTTAAAAGAACTTGACCTCAATAATTCTGAGATGTTAAATGAGCTGCCAGAGTTATCAAAAGCCACAAATCTTGAAGTACTGGATCTCAGTGGTTGTTCTATGTTGAGTAGTGTGCATCTATCTATTTTCTCTCTTGGCAAACTTGAGAAATTGGACCTTTGGGACTGCAGATCCCCTACCATACTCGCAAGTGATTCCCCTTTATGCAGCCTCAGTTATCTCAACATTGATTTTTGTAAAAATTTTACGGAATTCTCACTGATATCACATAATTGAAAGAACTGAGAGCAGCACATACGAAGGTCAAAGCATTTCCCTCATCATTTGGACTTCAAATCAAGCTTAAATCGCTATTTCTAGGAGGAAGTGACATTGAGAGGTTACCTTCATCTATCAAGAATCTTACACAGCTTGAAATTCTAAATGTCGAATTTTGTAGTTCACTTCAGACTCTACCTGAGCTTCCCTAATTCCTTAAAGCTCTATATGTCAGAAACTGCATATCACTTCAAACTCTACCAGAGCTTCCACAATCCCTTGAAACTCTAGATGCCCGATATTGCACTTCACTTCAGACTCTACCAGAACTTCCCCCGTTCCTTAAAACTCTAGATGCCCTAAAGTGCAATTCACTTAAGACTCTACCAGAGCTTCCCCCATTTCTTAACGATCTATATGCTGGTAATTACAGATCACTTCGGACTCTACCAGAGCTTCGCCTATTCCTTGAAACTCTAAGTGCCCATTGCATTTCACTGCAGACTACCAGAACTTCCCCTGTTCCTTAAGACTCTAAATGTCCAAAAGTGCAAATCACTTCAGGCCGTAGCAGAGCTTCCTCCATTTCTTGAAACTCTAAATGCTGAATCTTGCATTTCACTACAGACTATACCAGAGCTTCCCCTGCTCCTTAAGACTCTAAATGTCCAAAGCTGCAAATCACTTTGGACTCTACCAGAGCTTCCTCCATCTCTTGAAACTCTGAATGCCAAATGTTGCACTTCACTTCAGACTCTACCAAAGCTTCCCCAGTTCCTTAAGACTCTAAATGTCCAAGAGTGCGAATTACTTCAGACTCTACCAGAGTTTCTCCCGTCTCTTGAAACTCTAGATGCTGAAAGGTGCATTTCACTTCAGACTCTACAAGAGCTTACCCCTTTCCTTAAAACTCTACATGTCGAATTTTGCATTTCACTTCAGACTTTACCAGAACTTCCCTTGTTCCTTGAAACTCTAGATGTCAAATGCTGCATTTCACTTCAGACTCTACCAGAGCTTCCTCATCTCCTTAAAACTCTAGATACCCAATACTGCAAACATCACTTCATACTCTACCAGAGTTTCCCCCATTCCTTAACACTTTGTATGCCAAAGGTTGCAAATCACTGAAGACTGTATTATTGACCCCTTCAACGGCTGTTGAAGAATTAAAGGAAAATTGGAAACAGGATATGTTCTGGAATTGCTTGAACTTAGATGAATATTCTCTAGTGGCTATTGGGTTGAATACACAAATGAACGTGATGAAATTTGCAAACCAACACCTATATAGTGCAAATTACGATGATGTTGAAAATTATGATTATTATTATATTATTTATTGGTCTTATCAAGCTGTTTACGCGTATCCAGGAAGCAGGAAGCAGTGTTCCAGAGTGGTTGGAGTATAAGACAACAAAAGATTGTATAATTATTGATATCTCTTCTGCTGCTTCACCTTCCCCCCGCTGGGCTTCATTTTCTGCTTCATCCTTGGTAAGTACCACGATACAGCACTGATTGGCAGACTTGACGTTAACATCAAGTGTTTGTGAGGGTGAAGGTGAAAAGGCCACTGTCAGAATGTACATAGATTATTGGGGTCCGGGAATTGAATTGGATCACGTGTGTGTAATGTACGAGCAGCAGTACGACCAAAGATGTTCTGGCTTCCTAAATAGCAGAGCCAAAAATCAAACAAGGTTTAAAATTGAAGTTACAATGGGGGCAAAATTCCTCGACCCAGAAACTTATTATGTACTGCCGCAGCAGGTATTAAAAGGATTTGGTGTCAGCCCAATAAGCACTTCGGCGTATAACAGTTTCATTCAACAAATGGAATTGAGTTGTGGTTCATATCATCTCAGGTATTTCCTTCCCATGGTTTAGGACAAAATCTTTGATTTAGAAGAATGTGTATTATTTCATGTTATAAGAACTTAATTGGTTACAACATTAACGTGAGTTCTTATCATTTAAAGTTATCATATATATGGACCTACTAAGTTCTTAAACAAACAACTACAAGTAATGATTACTCAAAAGACAATAGTATGCAAGGATACTCAAAACTACCAAGGAAAACACTAGTTTGTATATAGTGTAATACTGTTATTAGTAAGGAATATGACCCTACGCCAAGTTGTTGTGGCACTTTCCCTTGGCTTTAGCATTGTTTTGAGTATTAATCCATACATTACCTCATATTGTTAATGTGTCTTCATGTCACAAATTCTTGTAAAAATTTCCAGGCGAGACAAGTGCTATTCATTGGTTTCAGAAACTAGTGGTAAGATACTGATGAGAGATTATTTACTTCCTTTTGAATTTTGATTTTAGGAGTACTATATTTCTTTCTTTTTTACGCATTCTGAAAAATGTATCATAAAATATGATGATGGATGGGGACTATATATGTAAAACAATTCGACATATATAAATTTCTACACAAGTTGTCTATTTTTTGTTTTTCTAGGTTTTGTCCCTATATTATATATTCCAAACACAAACACACTTCACATGAGAACATTGACTAATTTGATTTGGCATGACATTTCTGTCTCTTTATTCTTTTATTGTCTCTAATTATCCTCTCTTGCTAGTAGAGGAGAGAATGGATTGCATAATAAATTTCATCTGTGAAGATGTTGATTTATTTGTTCATCTTGTCATTTCATTACGTTTAAGGTTGGCTGTAAAAGTAGATCACGTGATAGAGTATGGTATAAAGATTTAGCAGAAGACATATTGGAGGCATTCAAGCTCATCTATTTAACAGTTCCCATTTATTTCTTTTCAGGCAAAACTGTCCTTTCCAGGGTAATCAAAGGGCATGATGCATCCGAGCTCAAACATATGAAGGTTGTGCACCATCTTCTGGTTGTCAGAGTCCAGAGCCTTTCCAGGAGGTTGATAAGGTGAACAGAAAATTTAGAACATTGCTTTGTCTGCTGCAGAAAACATTGCCAAATTCTAGCAGGTACTGGTGCTGAGAAGGATAATGGGCAATAAACTGTATTAGCTGGGTGGGAGGAAATAATTCTATTTGATGGCCAGCCTGCAGCCACAATGTCAAATTTTTTCACCTTGAATCTTTTGAAAGTATGTATCTGAGACTTGCATATATGTCTTTGTATGTTGTCTTTGTGGTAATAGCTGCACATGGAGTTCAGCATACCTACATATTACTCAAAATTTCTGCAACGGTTGAGAGAAATCTAACAGCTTCCTACTTTTTCTAACATTTCCATCTTTTCCTGTTTCTTGAAATTTCTAGTTTCTATTAGTTTTGGTGCTCAAAAGCCTTAATTGCAGATATTCTTTCAAATAGTCCAACATTTTACCCCGGAACCAGATGAATTCCCTGCATAGATTCCCTATTTGTAGATGCTCCAATCTTGCAATAACCAGAAAATGTACAGTGAACTCTCAGCTTGCATTCAAAACCTTTAACGATTTAACCTCATTTCATCTCCTAAAAAATATAATCTCCACCAAAGCAGTCACAAGGTTGCACCATTTTTGCCTACTTGCATTACTGGCTTCTCAACTCTAACATAAGCATAACGATTGTATCTATATTGCTCAATTAGTCAGTGAATATGATTACTGTTTAAAAATAGCAAAATTTAACATAATGACATACAAATATATGTCTGCAATCATATATTTCTACAATAAGTAAAATATATCATTTTCATATATATTAAATATTTAAAATTAATAGCTATTATCCAATCAAATAATCAAAAATATGATATATGATAAAATTTAGGGAAAAATGTACTTAACCCCCCTAAACTTTACCTCTTTTGCAAATAAACACTCTAAATTTTAGTTTCATCCTAATTCATCTTTAAGCTTTACTTCCTTTACAAATAAATACCTTAAACTATATTTTTTGTCTCAATTGATTCTTAAATTTTATCTCTTTTTGTTCATAAACACCTTAATTTCAACTTCATCTCAATTAATCCTTAAAATTTACCCCTTTTATGAATAGTCTTTTATATTAAATTGGGGCTAAAGTACTAATAAAGAAAAAATCTCAACTATTTATTTATTTTAAATCCCAATCATTTATTAGTTTTACTTTTATAAATATCTTTTTCAAACATTAAAATATAATAATTTAGAATTAAAAGAATCAAATAAAGACTATTGTATTGTTTTTTAGTATTTTCTTTTTCTAAATTCATATTTTTATTATATTTTAATAAATATGAAAAAGATGACTTGTAACAAAAGGGAAAAAAATTAACGAATAATTGACATTTAAGATATTTGATTCTAACTTGATAGAAAGAATTAGTTGTAAATAAAGATAAATTTTAAGGATTAATTAGAATAAAAATAAAGTTCAAGATTTCTCTTTATAAAAATAGTAAAGTTCAAGGATCATTCACAAGAAAACAGTAAACGTGAAAGCGATGTTTTATCAGTTTCCCGCATTTCTCTCTTTCTTACGTGGTTTTAGAGCTAAAAAGGTTAATGTTGGAAGCTTATCCAAACACCCTATTAAGCTACAAGGGTCATTAATTAAGTCCCTAGGTAAGCAAGACATACTAATTTTCTCTGTCACAGTTGCATTCTTTTTGTTTTAAGCATAGAGTATCTTTTGTAATCCAACATTGTCAGCCACGTACGAGCAAGATCGTAACAAAGGATTGAGATTAGCGGTCCTCTACCCAAAACCCGGTAATAACAATTTCCTTACTATTGCATAATAATTTGCATTTTTTTCTAAATAGTCACCCATTATCCTTTCCAGAAGAGAATCAAAAGTTGATGCTTTTGTTCACTGTTATCATTACGTTGCCCACGCTTTGTTAAAGTTGATAATTTGATTTTTTTATATATATAACTTCTTTTTGTCTCTTTTTCCTTTCCCTTTATTTGGATTAATAAAAACTGAGAAGAGAGAAATAGAAAAAAAAAAGTAGGTAAAAAAAAATAGTTTTATGTTATTTGTTTAAAGAAAAAAATAGAAAAAGGAGAAAATATTTGTGTAGGTCCTACTAAAATAAAAATTCTTCTCTATTAGAAAGACAAGAGAAAAATGAGAAATAAAAAATTGTGAAATTCACTCAAAATTACAATTCTAATACTACTGTTTTTTTTCTATCTCACAAGATCAATATATATTAAGAATAAATATGTATTTATAAGAAAAATTCATTCTCTTTTTTCTTCAATTTTCTATTTAACCAAATAAGTAGAGAGAAAACGAAACTTTTTTTTCTTTTCTATTTCTCTTATACTTCTTCCCATCAAAACATTTTAAAAATTTACCTATTTTTTACTCATTCTCTCCTTTCCTAATTCTCTCTTGTCTACTTCCCTCTTCTCTAATTCTCTTTTTACCCAAACAAATTAAGGTTACGGTATATAGATTAAGAAAAAAAATATAATCTTTTTATTTTTATTAACATTATTCATAGTTTCTTCTTGTGACTCTTACCTCTGTTATTTTTTACTTTGATATTTTATATATTATTACTTTTTTATTAATTGACAGAATAATAATTAATGATATTTAAAAATTTTAAAATGAAAGTGAAAAAAAATACAATTTCTTGAAAACAACATAAAATAACAATAACAATAATAATAATAATAGTAATATGCATTCACCAAAAAATAAATAAAAGAAATAATACTTCAAAAGTGTAAAATTTGCACCATCTCACTGATCGAAAATTGAACTGATTCTTTTCGTGTTATTCATACCCATCCAAATACCACAAAACAATTGAACCCAAAAAAATAACAACAATAATAATAATAAAGCACACTCAATAGTCAACTCAAGTAAACGCAGTGAGAAACAAGCCAGTGACAAGAACTCCGAGAACCGCCGCATAGCAACCCCGAGCCTCGGCAGCTTGGGACCCGAGCCTGGGCGGCGCGTCCCCGAGCCTAATCCCCTTGGGCCCCACCTTCTCCCCGGAGCTAGCATTCACCTCGACGTTAGCCCCTCCGACCAAACGGTGCCGTCTCACGTAAAACATCATCCAGATCTTGTACTTCACCCTAGTCGCGAACTCCACGCGCAGGAACACCCTCCCGCCCACCTTCGCCGCCGCCGTGCGGTTCACTCCGCCGCCGCGGGCGACGGCGGAGCCCCACCTGCGCGCGGTCTTGCCGCGGCCCTGATAGAACGCGCCGAGCGTGGCGTTGGCGAGGGGCCGCGTGGTGGCGTTGTCGACGAAGAGCGCGAAGGAGAGGCGAACGGCGTCGTATTTGACGCCCTTGTCCTTGTTGTCGTTTTGCAGCTCGAGCTGGAAGACGACGGTGTCGTTTTTGTGGCGGGAGGTGGCGTTGAGGGAGGGGAGGTAGAGGGACTGGAGGAGGCACTTGGGGGGTTCGGTGCGGAACGTGAGCCAGAGGAAGAGGGCGGAGAGGCCCAGGGAGACGAGGGAGCTGAGGCAGCACGTGCAGCAGTTGTCGCGTTCGGGTGCCATGCACGTGACCGGGGAAGGAGAAGGGGAACGAGAGTGGGTGGGTTTTGTGGGGAGGGGGGGTGAGGTGCTGAGATGACATGGAATCTGTACTGGCGTGTTGCTGTTAGAAATTCTTTGCCTTTTCTGCGTTTCTTCGTTTTTCTCTCTCTTGTGCCAGCGTGCAAGGAGTTTTGGAGCTTCCATGCAAATTCCATGTTCTTTCTTGCCACTTATAGCATCTCCAATCATAGTTGTTTACATAAAGTTGTTTATATCAAATTTGTGAGATAGTTGCTTACATAAAGTTGTTTATATCAAATTTGTAAGTCCCACAATGTCACTTAATTATAAGAATTTTATCCAAAAATTTATTTTAATGTTAAAGTTAATTAAAGTAAGTTCTTAACTTATTTAAGTGGGTCCTATAATTAATTTCACATATTAATACTTATATTTATATATTTTTATTTTGGATTAAAATATTATTTGTATTATAATTTTAAAATAATAAATATGTAAAAAATTAAAGAAAAATAGAATAAAACTCATTTGTTTTATTTATGACAATAAGATGAAAAATACATAAATGACAAGTACATAATATTATAATAATTAAAAAAATTAATTTTCCTTATCTTCGTGTCTGAAACGTTCCCAAATATGTTCCACTAAATCTGCTTGAAGTTGTTGATGATGCTGTTTTTTACGAATTTCAGCTCTCCTTTGCAAGTAGGTTGCAAAATCATGATGAGGACCATTGGATACTTTAGTTGTAGAGAAATTATTGTCTACATGATCATATTCAAAATTACCAATTAGTGAAATTCAGAACAGTTCATAATTTTAAACGGTTCAATTTTTACCAAATTAAGTCATAATTACGAATTGAAGGTCCAGCATTTTGGATCTTTCCTTATTTTTCATTCTATCTCCTTTGCAGCATTCTAGATCCTTCTCCCTCCCATCCGTTTCTCCCCTTCACCTCCCAGCCCTTTCACCTCCACCCTTCTCCCTCTCAGCCCTTCCGCCTCCACCCTTCTCCGCCCCAGCCCTTCCACCTCCCATCCCTTTCTGCCCCAGCCCTTTCGCCTCCACCGTTCTCCCTACTAGCCTTTCCGCTTATAAGAATTTCAACAGATCGGTGCAGATTAGGGGATTTTGACAACTCTGGTTCTGATCGACGACGTCCGACGTCACTGCTGCCTTCTTCACACCACCACAGATCCAGGTCACAGATTGATGGTTTTAGATGAGCCCGGCACAGATTGACGAAGTCCGGTGGTTTTTTTGCATTATTTTCTTTTCAGATTGTTGTTTTGGTTCATATCTGTTTTTGGTGGTTTGCATTTTTTTATTTTTTCATTTTTAGGCCTGTGAATGTCATTTTTTGGCCTGTATTTTTGGTGGTTCAAATTGTTGTTCTGATGATGAATGAACCGTTTTTTTTCCTTTGTTCCTCTGTTGCTTGTTGGATACCAAAGCAAGTTTTTTTATTCAAAAATAATGGTTAAGCAATGTTGCTTATACAAGCAACGGTGCTTGTATAAGCAACGCCACATCAAATACTCCAATGGTAACTTTTGTTAAGCAACGCACCAAATGTTTTAAGCAACCCTTCGAAGGACTGCGTTGGAGATGCTCTTACTATGTAAGTTGCTTTCCTTCTTTTCTTTTTTTTTAAATGATGGGCAGACACTAGACACCCATCAAAGCATCTCCAACCATGGTTGTTTATATTAAGTTGCTTATATCAAATTTGTGGGCCCTACAGTGCCACCTAGTTTTAAGAACTCTACTCGAAAATTTACTCTAATGCTAAAGTTACTTAAAGTGAGTTCTTAACTTATTTTAGTAGGTCCTACAATTAACCCTAACATTCTGGAAGCTTCTTTATTTTTCACTCCAGTCCATCCCCCTCCCCTCCCATTCTGCCTCTACCCTTCTCCCTCCCACTCCCTTTCGCCTCTTCCCTTCTCCCTCCCAGTCCCATTCGTCGGCGTCGTCCCCGCCTTCTTCATGCCGCCTTCTTCATGCCACCGCAGTTCTAAGTTGCAGATCAGGGGTTTTTGTCGAGCTCAACGCAGATCGACAAAGGTTGGCGCTAATTGAGGAAGCCCGATGCATTTGTGATTTTGTATTTTATTTTTTTTTGCATTATTTTCTTTTTAGATTGTTGTTTTTCTGGTTCAGATTTGTTTTTGGTGGTTTGTATTTTTTTATTTTTTTATTTTTTGACCTGTGAATGTCATTCTTTCATTGTGCAAACCATTGTTGGAGGATGATGAATGAATTGTTTTTTTCCCTCCGTTCTTTTGTTGCTTGTTGGACTAAAAAGCAGGTTTTTTTATTCAAAAAAAATGGTTAAGCAACGATGCTTGTATAAGCAACACCACATCAAATACTCCAATGGTAACTTTTGTTAAGCAATGCACCAAATGTTTTAAGCAACCCTTCGAAGGACTACATTGGAGATGCCCTCAGAAATTACTAATTCTGGTTCGAAATTATTAGAACATCTACAACCTAGCATCTCTCTTTGAAGTTCTTAAATGGGCCTTACTTGTACATATAACTCATTTTTATCTTTTTAAACTTAAGCACCATTTAAGCATCTTACCCTCCAACCCAGCAACTCCAAAATGTTTCCTAAATGGGCCTCACCAATAATCTCACATCCTTACATTTTATCAATAATTTATTTATTAAGTTATAATTATTTGCTCCACCACTAGTTAATTGATTTTCAACTAAAATTTTAATTTTTTAATCTAACAAGCTGGCCCATCTTACAATATAAGAGCCAGTGCTTATACAAGCATCTTGGTTCTTAATAAGATCCCCTCCAATGGTTGATTTCCCACAATTGTCGGTTCTTATCCGGAAGAACCCAACAAATTTTGGGCGTTGCAGTTGGCCTTATGGTTGTTGCTAATATTTATAAGACACGATTTTTACTGCAAACTATAGGTATTTTTTATTTCATAAACTAAAAACTTGAAAACATATTATGTAAAGATAGGTCGAAACATAATCATGTGTAGGTGACTCTGAATTACCTAATAATTTTTTTGTGTAGTAAGACATAAAGAGATAAAAAAAATTATAGGTATAATAGGTGATATAATATGGTAAAAATAAAAATAGAGAAATAAAAAAATAATGAGTATTAAGTGAGGTGTTTGGAATGATAAATTGTAACCCAGTAGAGAATGAAGGGAAATTTAAGTAGCAGGCACAAGATTTTAAGTTTAAATCTTGTTGTCGCCATTATACACACAAAAAAATAATGATAAATTATTTATATATCATTACTTTTTTAGGTATTATTGAGTAAATTGATTTTTCAAAATAAAAATGAGGTTAACCTTTTGTGTCAACGTTATGTTTGGATGCTCGTAAAGAGATCAACAGGGGATAATGATAATAATTTAAAGTGGAACGGAAAAAATAGAGTTTCATTGAATATATTTCTCCTATTTTATTTAATATTTTTATTTTTCTTTTCTGTTAACTTGAAAATATGAAAATTGCTTGAATAAAGTTATAACTCTTGTCATCAATCAATAGTTAATTATGTTAAAACTGTTCAGCCTCTATCAGGTGTCAACCTGTAAGGCTATTGATTTGTTGTTCAAAAATTATGTCGGTGAATTCTTTAGTTAATTGCAAAACAATATGAAGTTTTATTTATTTAAAAAAATAGCATTTTAATAAAATTGTCCGTGGTTAATTTTTGTTTTGCTCTAGTTTTATCCATTTATCAACCAATGAAATAAAAATTATACTTCATTATATTGTAAAATATTCAAACTATACTTCATCATATGATTTATTTTATTTTATTTTACCTAGTTTTACTTTTATTTCATTTTAATGCACTCGCATTTTATTTCAATTTGTTTAGGGTTTATACTTTTAGGTTCAATCTAATAGAATCAAGCATAAGATGGTATTGCTAACCTAAATTCCTTTTAGGACCGATGGACTAATTTGAAGCCCCGTACTGTAAGGTGCTTCATATGTCTAAAAGTATAGAATTTCTATCACTTAATCATGTTCTTAGGAGAAATTATTGTATAGTCTTAGACTATTATGTGTTTATAGTCCTAGTCAAATCTCTACATAACATGTAACTAGGATTTCAATTTATGAGTAATAATTAATAAAAATTGGCTACATTTCACATAGAGATTGGTCAAGACCATGTTAGGATTACCTCATGATTGCATTTAAATGTCATGATTGAAACTCACCTGCATCCCAACACTATATATAGAGTGCACTCAACATCATTAGGTAGACTTCTTTTTCATATATAGTCATTTTGTTGACAGACATATTAACTCAAGTGTTGGAATGTCTTTTATAGGTACCCCCACTTTCTCTTCCTTGTTGGACCAACATCATCACCATCATCCTTTTTCAAGTGAAGCAAATCTAATGGGCCTTGACCAATGAAGGCTTGGCTAAATCATTTTGGTACTATTTGTGAGAATTGATAAAGGTGTTCTATCCTTATCACCATGGTTACTACTTATCATCAACTACTTGGGATTGCTTTCACTCTTACTCTTATGGCCATGTTGTAGATTGGGGCTTATACTAGGGCCTTGATTTTAAAGTTGAGCCATCCATACCTCCCCTTGTCAAAAGGATAGAAGAGCACCAATCCATCATGATTAGCTATGTAAGTTGTTATAGAAAGGATCATAGACAACATAACAACCCATCCTCCCTCAAGGGATGAAATCATCAATCACTTGGAAGGTGAATAAAAGGGTTGGAGAGATATTTTTAACAGATATAGGGCAAGCATTGCACCACAACCACCACTAGTGAATCCAATGGCACAAGATTAACACGAAATGGACATATAAAGCTTTATGTCACAAGGAACACGTCACTATTGCAATGATGGCTTCTAGTGCCTTGCTTGAACTTAATACTAGTAGATGTGTAAGTTCAAGCACATTTTCATAAAAGTCATTGCTTCGTTCGAGATTCCTAACTTCTTAAACAACCTTATCGATTACTCCTTACAAGGAGATTCTAATCCTTAACAACACTTAGACATTTTTTGTAATGAGATACTCTTTATCAAAGCACCCAAGCCTATCATTTGTAAGACTTTCCCTCTTGAACATTGAGGGGGTTTGTAATGACTCGCTATCGCTACATGACACCAAAATAACTTACTTTGCAAAGATTCAATTTTAATAAAAACTCTTTGATTAACTTATTTATGAAATCGCGCATAGAAATTTTCCTTCTCTTTTTTTTGTCTTTGGCCACTTAGACCTCACATTCACTAATTTGAAACTTTGTGCATAAAGGCATAAAACGAAACATTTTGTCATGCTAGATAAACTATATGTTTGCCATCAAATATCAATATGAACATTGTCCCTTAAGGCACTACAACCATTAAACATCAGATCGAGTAGCTCAAAAGATGGGGTGTATGCATCCAATAGTGTACCCATCAACAAAAGATACATCAAAAGAGGGAGGGGGAATTACAATATCACGCACACCCTAACTACTCGTAACAACTACACTCTACACTTACTAACAATGAGGAGATGTCGAGGTGACGTTCTCATCTAATTCTCTACTTCTATCTGTACTTCCTTGGAAACGTTGTCCCCACAAAACATACGACGATATGTAGAACACGATTGACACCTCTCAAAGGCTGAAGAAGAACATAGCAAGACCCATCAAGTAGCTTCTCGAAATCTATAGTCATACAAACAAGAATGACAACAACTATCACACCAATAGGAACGTATCGGACAACCAAGACCCCATGGAAGAGTGCCTTCCGTGCCTCCCAATCAAACGGCCATTCGTCACTACGTTCCCTAACGGCCTATGCAAGCATAATACGAAAGGTGCCAATTGACGACGACTGGCCATTTGCTCCTACAAACACGTTATTCGTGATCGTCACAATCATAATCACATGAACAAATGGTGTAAGGGTAAGCTTACAAAAATTAACTAATACATGCACATTCTACATACATTTGAGATATTCAAATAACAATGACAATAATAATAATACAATAATAAGTCATCATCAACAATAATCCACATTCAACGGTTCATCAATCAATATTCAACATACAAAATACTACATCAATCATGCCATACATGTAGACTTGTTCCATAAAGACTTCTTAACGGTTCAAGCGATTAGTCCAAATCTATCCCTTAACATGACCCCACATTCTGGCCATTGGGGAAAAGTCGAAACTCTAATCTACAAATGAGTTTAGTGGTTTTGTCAAGATAAGTGTACATGGATAGTGGCTCATCGCAACTCAAGGTTTGCAAGGACCTTGACCCGTTACAAAATCGCCTGTCCACTTATCCTCAAGGCCCATTAAACAGCCCCACGTTTGATGCGTTGCATTTTATACCATTTATGCATAACATCTCACTTAGGATACATTGCATATTTTAGCATTTAAGACTTAATCATAACATATTTTCATAATTGTTCCTTTCTTTTTAGGACTTGTTATGTGTTTGGTCTTTTCTTGTTGTAGGAGTTAGTATTTTAGACTTAGAGGCACTAAAAGTAAAGATTAGAAGCATTTAAAGGCATTAGGATTAAAGCTAGTAACTTTGGAGACCCAGCAGACGAAACGAAAGCACATTTTGGTGGTCCGATAGAGTTCACGCATGTGAGAATGAGCGTGAGCTTCTCTAGTTCGTGTCTCTCAAGTTGGAGGCAAAGGAGTTCACACTTGTGAACTCCTACTTACACTCATGAACTGACTCGAAGCAAGATTTTACCTTTTTGTGTTTTTAATGTAATTGGGCCCAAACCCATATTTGTCTAAGTAGTTTAAATAGAACTTTTAGGTTATGTTTAGCGGGATCGAACCCTACGGGGGGTGACAACTTTAGGCATAGAATTGAAGACAATTCTTCTTTTTCTACCCTAGGTTTAGATGTTCCTTCTTGTTTGTTTTGTTTTCTGCATGGTTATGTGTGCATAATTCTTCTTTTTCTAAAATTGGGGCTTAGCCCTTGATTAACTAATGGTTGTTTAAATTGAATTATCATTGTGCCTAATTGTGTTCTCTTCTTGATTTGTTTTCCTATTGATATTCTTTATGCAAAGCATTTGGCCATTTAAGGAAGTACTGAAAGGTAAACCTAATCGTTGGAACCACAGGGAAAGGACTAAGGTTTTAAATCACGAAAGTAGGTGTAATCCTTCGAGGATCAAATGAATTATCAAAGAACCTAAAGGACCTAATTGAATATAGCTACCATGAAAGTAGGGGTCAATTCAATTAGGTACATCCCCGTATCTTGAAAGGGAATGGAGGTTACATTAGGTTAATTCACCTTTAAAGAGAACCAATTAGAATACTTAGATGAAAAAACTTATCCATTAGAAAACCATTGAGCGAACTCCTAATCCTTGAAATATTCTCATCATTTGTTTTCGCTAATCTTGAAATTTTTACATTCTTGCTTTTTGTTTTTAATCTTTGGTTTTATTCTCATCACTCTTTTTCTCAATCAAATAAACCTTTCTTGTTTTATCTTTTCTAATCACAATAATTTGGTAAGTATAACCACAGACTCAGTGGATTCGATATTTTATTACTTGATGACGACCGTACACTTATAGTTTTCCCCTATCAAGTTTTTGGCACAATTGTTGGGGACTGTGCCATTTTGCTTATCAATTTATTTGTGGTTTGATTAGGTTAAACAGATTTTTCTTTATTTATTTTTTAATTTTTATTTTATTTCTTTTCTTTTCTACTTTTGCTCTTTTGCTTATTCTACCTTTTTGCAAATAACTACAGTCATGGCTATGATAACTACAAAATTGCTACCATGGGATAATGAAGAAAGTTACTATCCAATGAGAACTTTTGAAAGTGAGTTGGACGTAAGTGATGTTGGCTAAATTTGATGCTTGGGATCAACAAATTAATAGGTATGAAAAGGCTAAAGTTTATGCAGCAGGTGCTCCTAATGTTTTATGTGAGATTTGTGGACTAGAGGGATATTTAAATTTGGATTGTCAAGTTGGAATCCCTTTTTCATCAGGCTTTCAACAACCTCAAAAGTCTAAACTTGAGACTTTCATTAAGGACTTTATCTTGATTGAAACCAAGAGAAACGAGGATTACATCTTGGCTTAAAATGTCTTTAGGCTTGAGAGTATCCTTGAGACCTTTACCTTAGAGCAAATAAAGCACAATGAGTTTGTGCATAATTCCGTTAAAGAATTGATAACTAAGATGGAGAACATAGAAGTCCATAGTAAGATACTGGAGACTTAGATTGCTTAATATGCAAGTTCCATTATGAGACCCCTTGAGATTCCTGAAGCTATAGGAAAGAAGAATGAGGATGAGGAAATAGAGAAGCCCAAGACACATCTACCCCACGTTTCTTCTCCTAAGTAAAGATTGGAAAATATAAGGACTCTGTTTAAAGGTGGAGATCAAAAGAAAAGCATACATTGCGAGTAGGACCCAAACCACTTCCTTCACTACGTAGGTATCGCCTTCTTGTGCCTAACTCTATTATTAATACCATTTGGGCTAAAACTGAAATTGAGAGAAAACTTAGAGAATGGTCCTTGAAGTTGGGGGATACATACCTCATATGGTAAGTAATTTTTTCCCTGCTCCCTTCTTTTAAATTATTACATTAGGGACAATGAATTCTATAAGTTTAGGGTTGCTAGGATCATGCATTGCATTCACCACCCTCTCATGCATCCATATTTAGGTGATTATTAGGTCTATATTTTCATATGCATTCATATTTAGTTATTTAGGATATACACATATACATATACATACACACACACACACACACACACACACACACACATATAAGGGTTTTTGTTTTTTCAAATGAAAGATTTGAAAACCAATTGATTCTAATAATGGATTACAAAGTGGATCATTTAGATCTTTCAATTCATAGATGTGGATCTCGAACCTATGAATGGGGATATGTATGTACATGTATATACATGAGTATATATATACATGTGTATATATACACATGCACACTCATACATACATACATACTTATGACTACTTTTTTTTCTACTTTCTTTCTATCCTTTTGATTTGCATGCACTAAGACTTGCATTCATGCATTGAACCCCCATTATTCACATCTCTATGTGTGCATGAAACTTTGTTAGCTTGAATTCATTAGTTTGGACACATGTTATATTAAGTTTTGCTGTAGTACATTTGTATGAAATGATCTCTAGGCAAGTTGAAAAATTAACATATTTCTCTAGTTTTGATGGTTGCATTGATTTAAGCCACAAATGTGAGGATTAAGCCAATACATTAGGGCAAATCTACGTGCATATCTTGGCCCTTTTTTCTTTGTTTGAGTGTAAATTCCTCTTAACTGTGCTCTCTAGAACTTGTTTTGGAACCTAGTCAAAGCTTTATTTCCTGCCTACAGGGATAAATGTGATCAAGGCAATTAGAAAATTTCTTTCAGGCCCCTGAATTGAAAAAAAATGACCCTTAGTTGCCTCTTTTAAGCTTTACATTGCATGATTTTCCTTTGGTGCCCTGTTATTTTGATATTTTGATGCTTCTTGGTATCCCATTGAATATATTGTAGCAACTTTGTGTTAAGTTTGGGGTTGTTTTGTTTTGTATATTTGTGAAGGTTTGAAAAAGTTTTGAGAAAAGAAAGAAAGGAAAAATGAAAGGTTGTGAAATCAAAAGAAAAAAGTTGAATATTTAGAAGAAGAAAAAGAAAAGAGGAAGGAAGGAAACAAAAAAAAATTTAGCTTGAAATGAGCCCTTGAATACTGTAAATTGTGTTGCTTGATATATTTTGATAGGGGTATTGAGAATGACTTGAATGATAAGCCTTTTGAATCCCCTTTCCTTCAATTCCTTACCTTAATGTTGCACCTCTAACCCTGTTACAACCTATGGAAAGTCCTTGTGATTTGTCTTGTTGGCAAGATACTCTAGTGGTGATGATGTTTCTCACCAAGCCTATGGAAGGGTGCTTTTACTAAGAAAATTAAGTGATATGGTCTTACCCTTAAACGCTCTGAGTAAGGGGAGATGAGTGAATTGGTCACCATAAACCTTGATTCTAGAGAATTAGCCTCTAACTAGACTTGATTGAGGTTGCTTGCATGCATAATTCTTAACCTGCTACTTGTACTTCCATTTTCTTTGTGTCCTAATTTGATGAATTATATGAACTTTACTTAAGTGCCATAGAAATTGCTTGAGGACAAACAAATCTTTAAGTTTAGGGTTGTTTCACCCAATATTAGGTGGTAGCCTAATTCTAAGCTATCAGCTCCTAACAACCAAACCAACTTATATGCCCGCTCAGTCACAACCACTACTATGGACACATTTATGAAATGCATATACAACTCATCTATCCAACATTAACACATTTATAAAAATCTCAACCAACAAGCCAACATAGTTGCACTTAAGTATCGTTGTGGTTTTGGATACGACAACTCCGTACATTCTATCTCAACTATGGCCTATTTTAAGGTCCTAAGCATCACTAACAACAACATTAACATTCTCAACTCAACAATTCAACAACATTTTCATAGTGACTTACTTAGTCACCTTGATGTTTTTAGATATAGCACTTCGTGATCACCATCTCATTATGGCTTGCCTTAAGGTTCCAAGCCCTACCACTAACAACAAAGTAGAATGTTCAATAACCATTCTCTATCAAGTAGGGTCCATAAGCATACTTTACGCATAATAACATCATCTATTGGCTCATAAATAACAACTGTTATTAAGTTTTATAAAACAACCATTAGGATTTCACTTTTAAGTCTTTCTAATCTTCACTATTATCATTCGTCCAATACTTTTATAGTTATTTAAGGTTGGGACAATTATCTTCATTAACTAGATACTTAGGTTGTTTAAGGGAGAATTTCGTTCAACTAAGGGAAGCCTTCTAGTCTTCGCAATTAAGAAAAGCTTCAAGGATTCACTTTCAATCTCACTATTTCATTAAGCTCAACTTATATTTCCATTCATGATTTTCCTAAGTTGTTCAATAATCATGTTAGATAATTATCCTTTTAAGGTTCCTTATAGGAGGTAAGGGATCACCAACTAGGGTTTCATTCTTAACTTCTTGTACTTTATTATGTGTTGGGGAGTGAGAGGGTTCCACACTCAATATGACCTTGTAGCACTTAGCGTGCTGCTTATTATTAGTTATACCAATCTTGGGTTCTACTGATGCTTAATGTGAATGCCATCACGCTTAGGGCTCATCATTACAAAGAACTAATCAACAAGGGATTAGAGGTGCTTAGCGTGAACTCCACACTACAGAGAGTTAATGCTTTTAGGATTATATGGCACTTAACGTCACATTTCTAAGCTTAGCTTGCCATCAAAATAGTTCCTACATGTTCTAAGTCATCATTATTCGTGCTTAGCGCACCATCACAATGCTTAGTGTTGCTCATTTTAGGGTTTCTAATGTTTTCTAGATTTTTATATGGCGCTTAGTGCGTATTTATCGTGTTTAGCCCTCATTCAACAAGTTCTTCAATTTTATGATCTATGCTTAGCCTGTATTCATCATGCTTAGCGTGCCTTCAACAGAAACCCAGAACATGATCTGCTCGTAGTGCGCATTCATTGTGCTTAGCTTAAGGGTTCAAACTCAAACTAGAAATTACAATTTTTCGTATTTTCATCTCAAACAACATATAAACACACCAAAGTGGTTCACAACATCATTACAAATATGCACAAATGTGTTATAAAAATAAAAAACAACATAAAAAAGGAATCATAGAGGATCATGCATTTCTCATACAACTTACAACAACCATCAAAACTCCACTAATCATGAAATCTAAAGCATCCACATACTTATGTAACATGTTTGCTAATATTTTAAAGCAACATACAACATATTTTAAGCAATAAAAACACAGAGTGAAGTAAGGTTCCTTTACTTGGTGAGTTTTCTCAAGAAAAGATGAAAAATGAAGATGATGATGTGTCCTCCAAGTTCCATAAATTCATCAGCAATATGAGGGGATAGAGCTCTGATTTTTAGCTAAGCTTGCCCTTTTAAAGAATGTTAGGAGAAAGGGTTATGGATTAAAAGCAAAAATGGCAACTTGCTTTATACAAAATTGGTAATTGATGTGGCTTATTACTTTTTGCCATATATGGGGTGTTTATCTTTTGAATTTCTTGCCAAAAGTGGTAAGGTGATTTACTATAAATGGTTTGATAAGCTTTTTGCCAAAAACGATAAGTTAATGGGTAATTATTCTTGATCAACATGCTAACTGTTTATGGAAATGTGTCAATGATACTTTGACACTAGCTCATAATACACCTCTACTTGGTCAATTATTGTTAAAACAAAAGACAAATTTATAACCCTCAAATATTTTGGTAATAATAAACAATTAAAAAAGAGCTATTCAAACAATCTTCTGGTTACTCAAATATCTTATGCTAGTTATCGTCTGATCTTTTTGCTCGTGTATCGTCTTTAATCGTGTTTCAAAGTTTTAGTAGTTAACTTCTCTCAGACGATGTTCTAACGATCTGCACACTAGTCATCTATAAAAGCGTAAACAATCTCAAAATAAATGAAGTCTACACACCTAATCTCGAGAAAAAGTTTACTTTACATGTAAAAGAAGGAATATGTGTGTGGATGTCAGAACAAAAAACAGATATATCCATTATTACAAGATAGAGTACGAGAATGGTAAAGATAAGTAGATTGTGTTATCTTATCAATGTGACAAGTTGGTGAAAGGCACTAAATGTTGCCTTTAATGCTCCAATGACTCTTTCCACCAGACGAAGACTGTCTCCTTTAAACACTCACAACAAATACTTTTCTGGAAAAGCTTATAAATAGAAGAAGAGACCTTAATTTCACAGTTAGTCAGTTGGTTCATTGTTTTCAAATCTCTATCTATCAAGCTCTGATATTGTGACAATCATAAAACTTAGTTTGTAAAACTTTATTTGTTCTTTATTGTATATTCGTCTGTTGGACGTTAAACCTAGTGAAGTAACTCATGTTCACCTTTTTTTTAAAGAAATTAGTAGAAGCCTAAAGAGGCTTTATTTTAAAGAATACTTAGGATATTGCTTGAAGAGGCAAGTAAAAGACTACTTGAGTTGAGTTTGAAGAGGCTTGTTGAAAGAATACTTGTAACTTAGATTAGTTAGTGGAACTTGATTGTTGCCAAGAACTGGACATAGTTTCTGGGGTAAGATGAACCAATATAATTCTTGTGTGCATTCCTGATTCATTTTCTACATCTGTCTTCTTTTCAAAATGCTTTCGAAAAAAAAAGTTTTCATTTTTGTTTATTCCTTCAGACGATACATCGTTGAAAAAGATTTTGCGAAAATTTGCTATAACACAATTCAACCCCCTTTCTTGTGTTATCTTTGTATCCTACAATTACTCTCTCAATGTGCAATTACACTAACACAACACAACTCAACCAACTCTAATAGGATCTCTTTACAGATCTTCTCCATAAAAAACGTGCAACGTTAATTAATTAAATCTTTTCATGAAATTAGACTTAATTTCTCTTGTAATTATCTTCAATCACTTGATTAATTACAGAGAAGAAAACCATGGCATTATAAGGTCGACCCTTAACTTGTTTAGGACCTCTGTGAAGTATTTATTTGTGGATAAGATGACATTTTGTCATAATTTACCCATCATTTCATTACATACAAAGATATTTCAAGGATGTCTCATCCATTTATTTTTGGTGTGTTTTTGACTTTCCAAAACTAGATTATAAAATGAATTGGGCATTGTGGTAAAGAATAATAGAATAATCACCATTGATCATTGCATTATTTATGATTGAATCTTCTTCTAAACCCTTTATGAATGTTCTTATAAATTATGAACCTTGCATTTTGGATCATCTTTTGAAAAAGTATTGATCAAACATTCTTAAAATTGTAAATTCGCAAAGCATCACTACAAAGAATGTTGATAGAAACAAACTTTTGACAACTATAATTAATCATTGTAGTTAAAGTCTCAAATACAATATCCTTCTTATTAGGCAAATGATTCAAAAAGACTTCATGATATGACATATTATTGCATCTCATATCTCTCTAAAAGTGCTTTCATCTATTCCATCAAGATATTCATTCAAAAAAGTTCAAAGATCTTATGAGTATATTTCATTGATGCATGTTGTAGAGTCTAACTCTTATTTATGATGTGAGGAGGCATATTTCTACTATTTTTTAATTGGGTGAGACTAGTTGTTTTACTTAGAAACTCACCCTAATATACTATTTGTACTTTCACCTTTTTGAGATGACTCAACATTAGCACATAATGCACTTCTATTAAATGTTGTTATAATTAAATTCCTCATAGTTGCAAAAGATTAATTAACGGAACTAATGAATAGTAATGCTAATCTAATGGGTGATTTTGTTAATATCATAAATTTGTTGAGTCATTTCCCTAATTATTAGTATCATAAAGAAATTTGGCTTATATTAAACATATTTTACATCTTTTAGCCTTTTTAAGAAATTCTTTTACTCTTTCCATACCAACCTCGACAACTGCTTTCAAAAGAAATTTCTTGCATCCAAATTGAAGACAATAAAGTCTATCACTTTAGAAACTAAATTGAAAGGCATTCAAATGGTCATTTCTAAAATGGGACAAAAATGGGAAAAGGGATATTCAAATGGCACGTGACAAATAAAAGAAACATGAATGGAGAATTCTTAAATAGAGACCAAGTTCTAAAACTCATTGGTGAAAACTGTGAAATACATTAAGAAGAGAATTGCTTTAGTTTGCCACAACCATGAAAACACTGCCATAACCATGAAAAAATGTGGGTGGCACAATAGACTTCTCAAATTCCAAGAGAAAAAGGTTTTGCTCCAAAAGATAAATATTACCATGTTACTAACAACTATATTTTTTAATTTTTAATGATGTGTAACTTTTTAATTTGGTGTTCCTAAATCTGATGTGTCAAGTTTTGGCTATCTAAGAAATGTTCAATAATAAAATACAAGAAGAATATTAATAGGCAAATGTCGACCAATACTCTTACAACACCGGTTAAGATTTTAAAAAGTGTAAAATTTTTATTTACATTTTTATTAATGTACTTCTATTATGGTTGTTGTTGCGTCCTCCATCTAATTTCTAATAAAAATTTTCTATTATTAATTATTAGACAGTGAGCCTTATTAATATTATGTTATATGTCTCATATTTTAGGGTATAATAATAATTGTCTATTAAATATGAGTTACTTTCTTTTCAACTAAATAAGTGAAAAGAAAATATTATTTTTCTTTTTCTTCTCTTTATTTTATATTTCTCTTGTACTAAAAACCTAAAGATCTATTTTTTTTATTACATTTGTATTAGGTTTAAATATTTTTTTGTCGTTCTTGTAAATATATACCATTTTTGGTTTTCGTCTTTATAATTTTTTTATTTAAACCTTTTTTTAATTCAAATTCTTTGTCTTTTATCTTTCTTTTTTATTTTCGTAAATCAAATAGAACGTTAGAGATTATTCAAATTCTTTGTCTTTTATCTTTTCTTTTTTTGTTAAATCAAATAGAATGTTAGAGAAAACAATGAAAAAAAGAAAAAAAAAAAGAAAATTTGGAATAATAATAAGCCTTTAATATTAAAAACTCACGCTAAAAAATGTTGGATGGATTATTACCAACTAATTAACTTAATTTAATTTAACGTAAGAGGAATGCTTGCAATATTCTCTTTCTAACACTTTCTCTACTACTAGCCATAATTTATTGAAAATCATAAAATTTTGTGGGTCTTAATTCTCATTTAATGAGCCTCTCTCCTGATTTAAAAATGAAACCCACCAAAATTTATGATTTCTAATAAATCTCAACTAATAGTAAAGAGAATGTTATAAAAAGAGTGTTCGAGAGAGCATTGCTAGCATTCGATGTAAAAAATAATCAAATTTGTTAAAATTAGGTTTAATTACTAATTTGGTCCCTTTATTTATTTATTTTATTTAATTGGTTCTTTCTTTTATTAAAAAGTTCAATTAGGTCTCATTATTTTCAAAAATGCTATAATATTACTCTTTCCATCCAAAACGATGTTGTTCTTTATTACATTTTACACTCCATTTAGTATAAAATTAGACCAAAAAATATGTCGTTTTAAATTAAAAAGATAACATTAGAGCATTTTTAAAAATAATGGGACCTAATTGAATCTTTTAATAAAAAAATCTAATTAAATAAAATAAATAAATTAAGAGATTAAATTAATAATTAAACATTAAAATTAAATGTAACAAAACTCTAACTTGTTGTCTAACATACTAGGATTTCGCGAGGAGCACTATTTTGACTTTGGTTTAATTGTATATTTTGTCACCTATCTTTCATATTTTACAAATTTTGCCATCCGACTATTTTAATTACATATTTTACCATCCAATTTTTAAAATTTCTCATATTTTATCACTTAATTATTTTAGTTATACATTTTGCCATCTAACATTCAAAATTTCGCACATTTTGTCACTTCCTTAATTGATCGTTGATGTGACAATTTTGACTATTGAGGTGGTAATCAATAGTTAACTTGCCACGTAAGTAGTCAACCTGTCACCTCAACAGTTAAAATTATCACATCAACGGTCAACTAATGGGGTGACAAAATGTGCAAAATTTTAAAAATTAGGTGGCAAAATGTATAACTAAAATAATTAGGTGACAAAATGTGAGAAATTTTGAAAGTAGGGTAGCAAAATGTCAATTACAATGGTTGAATGGTAAAATTTACAAAATCGTGAAAAATAGGCGACAAAATGGAAAATTAAGCCTTTTACTTTTTTTTTTTGTAAGTGACGTGCCATTCCATATTTTTGTCAACAGCAGCATACATTTTTTTTCTACTCCGTTATTTTCTCCCTCATTCGTTCCACCCTCCGTTACACCATTTTCTTTTATTTTTTTTATTTACTTATGATGTGTACATGCCGTTCTTCGCATTCTTCGTTTCTATGCTGCAGTAGTTGGACAACTTCTTCCTTTCTTCCATTTTCCGCTTCAACTTTGCAAGCCAACGCAAAACGCATTCATTCTAATAACCAACAACACCATTCAGCAACACAAAGACCAAAAACTAAGCAGCAAACAAACACACTCTTTTTTCGACCTTGTTTAGATGCGCGCCCCCACCGTAAGAAACCTATGCACCCTCAGCGCCCTCTTCCGCTCACAGTTGAAAACCCGCAAAGCCAACACCAACGTTGTACCCTTCAGAAAGCCTTCTTCTGAGTCCGAACACGATTTGCGTTCCGAACTGCACCTCTCAGAACTCGACCTCGCTCGTGACTCTTCCCAAGGTACCCTTGTCAAGTTTCAATTTTTACGCCTACCCATGTTTTCGTTTACGTCGAAGTTTGTAGAGGAGCCTTATTGCGATAATGGGTTTTGGTTTTTGGAGCTAAATGGGTTAGAAAAATGTTGGGCTTTGTGATAGCAAATGCGTTGGTTTCGGTTGTTTTGTTTCCTTGGCGGTTACTTTGGTGTGATGTTGGGGTATTTGGGTGTGTAATGATGTCGTTTTTTCAACGTTTTGGTGCAGGGGGTTTGGTTGACGAAGATGCGGATGCAACTCAGCTTTCTGCTATATTGTGCGGTAAGTGTTTGTTAAATTTACTGTGAGGAGAATTGCTAGCAACACACTTTTTAATACATTTTTTCTAGTACATTCTCCATTATTAGGTGAAATTTGGTGGAAATCACAAAATTGTGTAGGTTTCACTCCTTATTTAATGAACCCAACTCATGATTTTATAGTTTTCAATTTAGAAGGAATGTGTTAAAGAGTGTGTTGCTCGCACTCTTTGTACTGTGAGAGTACAAGTTTTGCTTTTTTTTTTAGGATGATGTGGAGACTAGAGAATTGAAATGTACCTTGGCTTATGTTGTTGTCTTATATCAATGTTGGGTATGTGCTGTTTTTTCTTTTGCAGCTACGCAGGACAAGAGGTCTGGTTCGGAGGAAGTTGATGATGATGAAAAAGGGAAAAGTGCAGTAGATATTCCATGGATACCGGACCTGTCTCATGGTAATTTATTGGCGAAACGGAAGGAGGTTGCTCGCGAGAGGAAACAAAAGTGGATTTATAAGTACACGAGTGATGACCGATTCGATAGGTTAATTAAATTGTGCGCAGATAAACTAGGAACTGGAAAGACTGTTAATGTGTTTGGTCACTTGGGTCGAGAAACAGGTGTGAAAGAGTACAATGCATTGATAAAAATGTGCATAAAGAAGGCTAGGGCTACTGACGATGAATTCATTGCTGTAAGAGAAATGAGTAAGGCTTTTCACCTTTTCAAATCAATGATGGATCTTGGGTATCCAGTAGAAGAGCAAACGTATGGTCCACTTCTTCGGTATATAATTGATATGGGTTTGGTTCAAGAATTTCAACTTTTCTCTGATGTTATCAAAGCTGAGAATCCTGGTTCAGCTTCACGATTGGGTTACTATGAAATGTTGCTGTGGTTAAGAGTTGACAATGAAGAAATGATCCGGGATATTTGTGAATATGTTACAGTTGAATGTAGTGAAGACACTATAGCTTTGCGAGGTTGGTGAATCTGTTTTCATGTGCATCAATTTTTCATGATTCGTTTCATCCAACTTTAAACATCCAGTGCAGGGTTTTAACAGTGACTTGTAAGAAATTCATGAGTTGCTTTATTTTTTCACGTAGGGACAAGGATGATGCCTTCCATAACACATTCTTCTTCATTTCATGTGCTACTGGGGAATACTAAGTGATATGATCTAAATGGATAACCGCTTTGGAAATGGATGTTTTATGCCTTTGTATTGCAATTAACGTTTTTTCCTTAATTTATGTATCTTATCCATGTTAGAAACATGGTAAGAAAACTGAATTCATGCTAAATTGTATTCTGAGTACATTGCTGGCATCTAGTGTCCTAATAATAGAAATGATTGTGCCCAACATAGTTATTTCAAAATCAGTGCATCTGGTATTATAACATAATTATTGATGCAATTCTTCTTCTTGTGTATTTTGATGTCCAATTGCAATAGACATTTTTGTTTCATGTGGTACATGAAACTCAGCTGAATTCAATTCTTGTTGCAGAAAGTTACTTGATGGCACTTTGTGAAAGTGATCGGAAGATGCAAATTTTGGATGTGGCGAGGAATATAGACATCACAAAGCTTTCATCTGCAGAATCTATTGCAAATATATTCCAATCATTAGGCAGGCTACAGATGGAATCTGTTGCGGATGATTTACTTTTGGATTTGAGAGCACGTGGTATGATTATGATCTTATTTTCTTATCTAAGAATCTTATTAGAGGTGGTACACTGTTCTGTTTTTAAAAAAGAAGGCATTTTTTTATATATGCTTTCCACTTTACATTTCAACTTTTGTTTGTCCTGTGATTTATATATATTTGATGGGTTCTATTTGGTTTGTAGAATTATCATTATTATATAGAATTGTTAATGCAATTTTAATTCTAAAAGAAATCAGAATTAGTTTTAAATTGTAGTTCTAATTTTTGGGCTACATAACAAGAGTTAAAATACAATTACACTTATATTCATAACAATGTTAAAATAATTGATTTTCAACAAAGAGGAAGATTTGTTGTGAGTTCATGAATCATTGAGAGGGAAGAATCAAGATAGAGAAATAAGTCAGAGGAGAGATGGATAGTGTATAACAGCAGTGCGCTGGACTTGGTGGCCAGATCAATTATCAAGCTTTGCCCAATATCAAACTTATTAGAATTTGTGTGTGACTGTGCGGGTCCTTGTCCAAGAGTGAGGGAGAGTGTGTGTTAGTGGGCTTAGCTTGAGTGGCCTGTTTGTTCAGAAATGGCTTGGCAGCACTTTGGACTCATGGCCCTCTTGCTTATATGCCCCTTAACTTGTTTCTAGCCTGCCAATGTGGAACTTGTTCACCAGCACTCTCCTTTAAGTCTGACTGACTTGGGCTAGTTGTGACTTGTCTTCAATTACTAGTCTGGGTCTGTACTTCAAGTTTGGGCTTTAGAGGCCACAGATCTTACTTTCATTTATTGCTTGGGCTTGTGCTCCTTTTCTTAAGCCTCAGGCCTGTTTTCTTTTTTTTTTTGCCCTTTTTTTTGGTTTGGTTTGGCCTTTATTGGGCCTTTTAATATTATATTTCCCTCCCTAGGCCTCTCTCTGTTTTGGGCTTTGGATTTTTCCTTGGATATGGGCTCTGTCGCTCTGATACCAAATTAGAATTTTTGTGTGGGCTCTTGTCCAAGAGTGAGAGAGAGTGTGTTAATAGACTTAGCTTGAGTGATCTATTTGTCCAAAAATGCCTAGACACTTTGGACTCATCACCCTCTTGCTTATATACCACTTAACTCCTTATCTAACCCATCATTGTGGGACTTGTTCTCCACCAAAACTTTTGTTACATCATACATTGGTGGCTGGTGTGTGATATTTGGAGCTTTAAATCCCTTAAGGATGAAGAAAGAGGCAAACTTGTTTTACTGTTTTGTCCTTTCTGAGTGTTATATTTAAGGAATTTTATGGGGTCTAACTCATTTATTTTGTAATTCAAGGGAATTGTCATGTGGAATTAGAATTCTAATTATAAATGGCATGCCATGCTTAGTATTTGGAACTAGAAGATCAGTTCCTACGGCCGAATAGGGTCTGATATGAATGAAAGCTCCAAAAATCTATTTCTTTGCCAGAAAGAATTAGTTGGTGGCAAATGTCCTGTATCTTATTTCAAAGCTTTGTTGAAGTTGCAAATGCACTAATATATGTTATTCTAACACTTTGTCAATATTTATCTGGAATAGTAATGGGTGGTGAAAATCTGTTATCCTTGGGAAGGATCAAGTATCACCTTCCTCTATAAATTTGTGCCCTGTAAGTGTAGGTATTTTAATGAGGATTCTTATGTAATGCAGATCATGATGCAGATAATATTTCAAACTTCATTGTTAGTTATGCTGTTAACATTCCAAATTTAGCGGTGAGGAACTTCTCATGAATGCTACTGGTAAATGTCCTTGATGCTAAGTGATACTGGGTTGCACTTCTGCCTGTCTACAGTTTGCTTCTTCCTAGAACTATGTTTCTAATCGTACATTTAACATTGAATCTTCAATCACAATGGATGTTGCTTGAAATCCAGCTTGCTAGTTTATGTCAGCAACTTGGCATGTATTTTATGGACAATTTTTTTATGATTGATTTTGCATACGAAACAAAAAGGATCATACGGAGGACTCTCTTTAGCAAACCTCTCCCATACTAGTTGAAGTTATTGCAAATAGAGCAGGCATGCAGAGATTGTCCAAACAGGGAATGCTCAAACATGGGTTAGGATTGAAACTATGCATCTTGCATATCATACTCATGAAATTTCGCATTTGTCTAAGATTGTTGTCAAGGATCTATTCTCCTAAAAGCTTAAATTATAATGTGGAAGCCCATGAATGGTATTATATCTGTAATGCATAATATATATATTTTTTAAACTTTTGCGTATGAAAAATATAATTTAATTTTTGGCTAAATTACAGTTTTGGTCCTAGTATAATTCTCAATCTGCAATTTTGGTCTCTCTATTTTTAATTTCGTGATTTTAGTTATCCAATTTTTAAAAATCTGCAATTTTGGTCTCCTTATTTTTAATTTCGCAATTTTAGTCTCCTAATTTTTAAAAATTCACAATTTTAGTGCAACCGTTAAATGTTCATTTGTTGATTGTTAATGTCTCAACATTAACTATGATGGCATTAGATTGAATACGTAATAGATAATATTTAACAGACTAATACCATGTCATAGTCAACGTTGATACATTAATGGTCAACGAATGGACATTTAATAGTTAGACTAAAATTGCGAATTTTTAAACATTGGGGGACTAAAATTGCAAAATTAAAAATAAGGGGACCAAAATTGAAAATTTTTAAAAATTGGGCAACTAAAATCACAAAATTAAAAATAGGAGGACTAAAATTACAGATTTTTAAAAATTGGGAGACTAAAATTGTGGAATTAAAAATAGGAGGACCAAATTCACGGATTGAGAATTATAAGGGGACCAAAAGTGTAATTTAGCCTTAATTTATATGGTCCTTTGTACCTGTATCATGTAACTTATTTGGGCATTGGATTATACAAAACTATTATTTTGATCTTGCACAACAAATTTCATAAAATTTGAACTGCTATAATGTGATTCTGTGATTGATATTTTTTATTTGAAAAGAAAATTTTAAATTAGTTTTAATATACATTTATGGAGCAGAAACCGATGTTAGATATATAAAAGAAATCATTCATGGGCTACCACCCAATAGCTTGAGCTTTTGTTAGAGTTGGTTATTGACATGGTATAAGACTCTCTAGGGAATTTGTTCCCTGATGCCATCAATATTTCGACACAAGAAGGTGGAAGTCCATGAATGGTTTTGCATCTCTAATTTTATGTAATATCTTCTCACCTTATATAGTACAACAAACTTTACACATATAAAAGTTTTAAAGAGTTTCACACATGCTTGAGTCTATTCTACACAATTCAAAACCAATATTGAGCTTTTCCCATCTCAAAACATGTTTTGTATGCATTTAAAAGTTTCAAAACTGATTTTTCATCTTTTTACTGTTTCAGCTAGAGAGAGAGAGAGAGAGAGAGAAAACAAAAACGTGACGCCAAAGCAAGGCAAATGATACGTGGATACATACTTCAATAGTTGCCTAGGCAGACTGTATTCCCTATAAATATGATATCTTAATAGGCTTGAGTAAAAGATATACTGCATATCTTGTTCACTCTATTATTTTGTAGGACCATATGCTGAAAATGTTGGGACATAAACTGCTCTGTAGCTGAAAAATAAGGGCATGAGGGAAAGGGTGTGGTGTGATTGAAAAAGGACTTCTCTCAGTTCCTGAATCAAAAGAGTTCAAATTTACCCTTATTTTGAACTGTTTATTAAATGAATAAAGTGGATCCTCAGCTGTGAATTTTTCCATAAGAATGCTTCCTTTTTGTTTATGATTGTTATATTTTTTCTTATATTGCTTTATAATGTTGGTGATTAAGTTTATATTTATTTCTTATAATAGTAACACATGGTGAAATTATTTGTACTATGCTTCTTCTGTTCTTGTTCTTCTATGTAATTTGGTTCATTACATTCAGAAGTTTTGTCACACTTATTTGTTTTATATCTTTTTATATTGCTTGTTTACTGTGTGATAAATAAACTTGCTCTCCAGCTTCTCATTTGTGTAACCACCCCACCCCCTTTTAAATAATTTTCTATCAATACTGACATATTTTAGGATATTTTGTATCTTTAGCTTGTCATTGATAGTCCAATGTTCTTCAAAGTGGTTTGTGATGCATATTTCTTTTGAAGTTTCTCAAAGCTTTGTGGATTACTAGTTGCCTTGTTTTGAGCAGGAACTACTTAATCCTTCTTTACTGCCATGAGGTTTTAAACCATCGTGCTTATATATTACAAAAGTACATAATGTAGATGAAAGTTTGACCACAGTTAAGAGATGTCTGCAAGGGTTTTTTTTTTTTTTTTTAATGTTATTTGGAATAATAATGGCCTAAAGTAATTGTATGTTATGAAAAATGGTTTTATTTTTGTGTTCTTATGTGTGTTTGGTAATGCGGAAGGTTGAGGATATCATCCCAAAAATCAAGAATATGCATGAATTACTGGAAGTGTTGCCTTCATCCTCATCATATGAAAAGCTCATTTTGCATTGCTGTGGCTTAGACAAGGTATAACTCTCTTTTTATTCATCCTCATATGGGTATCAATTGGTTGCAAGAACCTTGTTCATGAGAAGGAAAAAAGAAAAAAGGCTAGAAGGAAATTGAGTGCTCTTTTCAGAGCCTTTATAGAACACTCAAACCTTGCCCCATACATTCATCACTTGCCTTACCATAGTCTAAAGAACAAACTTTGGACAAATAGAAATAGTAATCTGTTTATTATTCACATTAATTCCATAAATTTTATCAAAACAATTTATTCACATACTAAAAGTTTCTTAAATTCCTTTTACTTCCCCCGCCATAAGTGACATTTCTGCTTCTTCCTTTTCTATCATTGACATTAATCTTGATCAATAGAAAATATTTCGGGATCACATCCATTGCCTTGTCCATTGACTTTTGAAGGCTTAACTACAAGAAAAGACTATAAGAAAAAGAAAGTGACATAACCCAACACCCTGTTTACTTCCATGTTTTGAAAACTAAATCCAAGATTCAGTTGGTGACACCTCTGGGTCATGATTTGATTGATTCAGCCTGGTATGAGTTAATGCAAATGGGAAATGTAGAGGTCTACATAGAAGCCTTTGGATTTTTGTCCTCTCAAGTGAGAAAACAACCGGAAGGGCAATGCTTGGGTTATTTTGTTAGGGGACTAAAACTGATATAAAATGCAAAACTCACACCTTTAAACTAAATGCCTGCTTGGAAATCTTGCATTCAGCATGAGATTTAGAAGCAGAATGGCTGACTACTGTCCGACAATTGGAGGTGTTAAAGAAGAGAAACAACGGAAAGATTTGGTGAAAACCGTGTGTCGTAGCTACACAATAGTGAGTTTATTATATAGCCTCAAAATAATAAATACAATTGATTATAGGAGATTTTGTTCTTATAAATTAGATATTGTTAAATAAATACAGAATATTCAAAATTGATTCTTAACACTCTTCCTCAAGCTGGAGCATATAGATCATATGCACCAAGCTTATTACATATGTGACTAATTCTAGGGCCCTGTAGAGATTTGGTGAAGACATCTGTCAATTGATCACTGGAATTGACAAATTTGGTGGAGATCTCCCTTGATTCAATCTTTTCTTTAATGAAATGACAGTCCACCTCAATGTGTTTGGTCCTCTCATGGAACACTGTATTGGAAGCAATATGTAAAGTTGCTTGATTATCATAGATAAGCATCATTTGCATAGTTTTTTCAAAATGGAGCTCCTTGAGGAGTTGCTTCAACCAAATGAGTTCACAAGTTACTAATGCCATGGCTCTATATTCAGCTTCTGCACTAGACCTTGCTACAACATTCTGTTTCTTACTTTTCCATGATATCAAGTTTCCCCCGGCAAGTACACAATACCCAGAGGTAGATCGCCAGTCATTGGGAGAACCAACCTAATCGACATCTGAGTAGCCAACTATTTGGGCATGACCTTTGTCTTCATAAATGAGTCCTTTGCCTGGAGCACTTTTAATATATTTTAGAATTTGTATCTGTTGAGAAGAAAAAAACAGAGACATATTTGACTGAAACCGTGTGTCTGAATACACAACGGAAACGAGTTTATATAGGCTTATTACATTAATGATACATAAATAGAGAATATTTAGTTTTCTCTAAATCAATGATTATATGCCTATAAACTACAATAAATTCGGAATATTTTATTCTGATTTTCAACACTCCCCCTCAAGCTGGAGCATATAAATCATATGCACCCAGCTTGGTACATATAGTCAACTCTTGGTCCCTTTAAAGACTTGGTGAAGATATCTGCTAGCTGGTCACTAGAGTTGATGAAGCTCGTGGTAATGTCCCCTGACTTGATCTTCTCCCTAATAAAATGACAACCAACCTCAATATGTTTGGTTCATTCGTGGAAGACAAGATTGGATGCAATATGCAAAGCCGCTTGATTGTCACAAATCAGCGTCATTTTCGTGGACTCTTCAAACTTGAGTTCCCTGATAAGTTGCTTTAACCATATGAGTTCACAAGTTACTAAAGCCATAGTCCTGTATTTTGCTTCAACACTAGATCTTGCTACAACATTTTGCTTCTTACTTTTCCAAGATATCCAGTTTCCTCCAATCAACACACAATACCCAGAGGTGGATCATCTATCACTGGGTGAACCAGCCCAATCGGCATCTGAGTACCCAACTATCTGAGTGTGTCCCCTATCTTCATAAATGAGGCCTTTACTAGGAGCATTCTTAATGTATTTGAGTATTCGAATTACTACATCCCAATGATCTTGACAAGGAGAGTTTAAGAACTGGCTTACCATGCTGACAGCAAAGGCAATATCTAGGCGAGTGACTGTGAGATAGTTCAACTTTCCAACTAGTCTCCTATATCTCCCATGATCTGATAAGGGCTCCCCCTGATTTGGTAGCAGTTTGGCATTAGGATCCATAGGAGTGTCTATTGGCTTGGCATTTAATAGGCCAGTTTCTTCTAGGATATCAAGAGCATATTTCCTCTGAGAGATCACCAAACTATCCTTGGATTGAGCGACTTCGATACCTAGGAAATACCGAAGCTTATCAAGGTCTTTAGTCTGGAATTGTTGGGAGAGGTGCTGTTTCAAACGGAGAATGCCACGTTGATCACTGCTTGTAATGACGATGTCGTCCACATAAACAATAAGATATATGCATCCCTGAGGTGAATGGTGATAAAAGACAGAGTGGTCGGCTTCACTGCGAGTCAAACCCAATTGTTGTACAACGGTACGAAAGCGGCCAAATTACGCTCGGGGGGATTGCTTAAGTCCATATAGGGATCTACGAAGCCGACACACCATAGTAGAGGACTCGCCCTGAGCAACAAACCTGGGAGGTTTCTCTATGTAGACTTCTTCATCAAGATTGCCATGCAGGAAGGCATTTTTGATATCAAGTTGGAAGAGGGGCCAATGGCAAATGGCAGCCATAGAGAATAAGAGGCGGACAGACGCCATTTTGGTTACTGGAGAGAAAGTATTAGTGTAGTCCTGCCCATACACCTGTGTGTATCCTTAGCCACTAGACGAGCCTAGAAACGATCAATGGTTCTGTCAGGGCCAACCTTAAGAGTGTATAGCCAACGACACCCAACAGCAAACTTGCTAGTGGGAAGAGGAACCAAATCCCAGATACCACTGCTCTGAAGAGCACACATCTCGTCAATCATTGCTTGCCGCCAGTCAGGGTGAGATAAGGCTTTCCCTGGAGAATGAGGAATAGACACAGAAGACAAAGAAGAGGCAGGTATAATGCAAAGGAGAAAGACGATGATAACTAAGGTTAACATAATGAGGAGACGGGTTGCGAGTAGAACGAATACCTTTTCGTAGAGCAATGGGCCAATTAGTGGCAGGGGGCAAGCTCGGATCTGGTAGAGAAGATGGTGCCGGGGAAGGGTCTGACAGGGCTCTCTATTATACCTGTGGAAGCTGGTGCAGGTGCAGGCGTAGGAATGGCAATAGGTCGTTGGCGACAGTGATATGTCTTAAGAGGTTGCACGGCCGGAGGCTCCACTGGAACATCGTGATTCACCACAGGGGCATCCAAAGAGACAGACGGAAGGGGGACACGAGTAGGGGTACCGGGAGGAGCAGACAGACATATATCGGGAGGGGAGGAAGCAGACTCAAAATAAGGGATAAACTCAAAAAAGGAGACATCGACGGAAAGAAAATACCTTTGAAGGGTAGGAGAGTAGCAGCGATATCCTTTCTGCGAGCGATGGTAACCCAAGAAGACTCATTTGATGGCCTTGGCAGAGAGTTTGTCGAGACCTGGAGTTAGGTTGTGGACAAAACAGGTAGAGCCGAAGATTTGAGGAGGAAGCTCATGAAGGGGTGAGTGAGGAAAAAGGATCGAATGGGGAGCCTGGTCATTCAGGACAGAGGATGGCATGTGATTGATGAGATAGCAAGCTGTGAGTACAGCATCACTCCAAAAGCGTGAGGAAACATGATCGTGGAGGAGAAGAGTCCGAGTAGTTTCAATAAGATGTTTATTTTTGCGTTTAGCCACTCCATTTTGTTGAGGAGTGTGGGTACAGGATGTTTGATGGAGAATGTTCTTGGATGCCATAAAGTGCTGAAACTGATGAGACAAATATTCACGAGCATTATCACTACGAATAGAGCGTATAGGAATACCAAATTGGGTTTTGATCTCATGATAAAACTTCTCAAAAAGGGAAAAGAGTTCGGATCTGGTTTTCATTAGATATAACCAGGTACAGCGGGAAAAATCATCAATAAAGGTTACAAAATACCTAAAACCAGAGGGGGTAACAATACGAGAGGGGCCCCAAACATCAGAATGGACTAAGGCAAATGGGGACATAGCCCGTTTATTGACTCTATCATGGAATGTAGCACGAGTGTGTTTTCCTAATTGACAAGACTCACAGTGCAGACTAGAAATTTTAGAGAGACTGGGTACCATCTTCTGAAGCTTTGGCAAACCAGGATGTCCTAGCTGAGCGTGGATGGTCACTGGAGAGACAGTGGTTGAGCATGCTTGTGGAGGCGTAGAGAGATAATAGAGACCATGAGACTCACATCTGACACCAATCATCCATCCTGAAGTCCGGTCTTGCAAGGTAACAGAATTTTTAGTAAAGGTAATGACAAAGTCATGGGATTGCGTAAGACGATGAACAGAAAGTAGGTTAAAAGGACAATCAGAGACATAACACAGACTTGACAGTTAGGGAGGGTAGGGGATGTGTGATGCCAATACCATTGGACTTTGTTTGAGAATCATTGGCAAATGTAATTGTGGGTAAATAACCAGATGTAGACAGAGAAGAGAAAAGGGAGTGAGTACCAGAGATATGGTCAGACGCACTAGAGTCAAGCACCCAGGGAAGGAGATGTGGAGATGCAAGCAATAGAATTACCGGTTTGTGCAACAGAAGCAGTGGTGCCAGGGGTCTGGCGAGTCTCAAACCACTTGACAAAATCCTCATAAGTCGCTGGGGTAGCCTGGGGTTTATCAGCAAGCTGAGTAATTTCTGCCTTAGGTGGAATGGAGGAGCCAGAAGACGCCATGGTGATTGGTAAAAATCGTCAAAATAGCCAATAGATGAACAGTACCGAACTTGCGGGTAGAGAACAGGGGGCGGTCCAAAACTGATTGGATGGAGACGAAACTCGGAGGGTGAGGTCGGCTGGGTTTGGCGACGTCGGCGCCAGAGTCGCGATCAGAAAAGAGCCTCCACGCACTGCCACGTGCCGACGAGAAGCGCTGTTTGGCGCAAAGAAGAAGGGCGTGTGAGCGCGCGTGGATCGTCGAATGTTGGCGCCGTCAACGGATTTGTGTAGATCAGCGGATGGCGATCCGGACCAAGTGGTCGGTTGCCGGAAAAGTCGTCGGAGCAGGGGCGGCAGCCTGCGGCGGTGGCCGGAGAAGACGTTGGAAAAATTGGAAGGCATCGCTGGAACAGAGGGCGAACTGGAGACGTACATGGTTTGCCAAAATTTTTTATTTTTGGTCTCCTGGGACAACAGGTCCACTGGGCAGGCACTGTCCTTGAGATGTCTCTGTTAGGCTCTAGATACCATGTTGAAAGAGAGGAAAATAAGAAAATATTGAGTGAATTTGTATGTTTGAATTATACCACGGAGCAAAGTTTATATAGGCTTATTACATTAATGGTACATAAATAAAGAATATTTAGTTTCCTCTAAATCAGTGATTATATGCCTATAAACTATAATAAATTAAGAATATTTTATTCTGATTTTCAACAGTATCATTGCATTCCAATGGTTTTGGCACAGAGAATTCAAGAACTGACTAACCACACTAACAGCAAAGGAAATGTCTGGTCGTGTGATTGTGAGATAGTTTAGTTTTCCAACTAATCTTCTGTACCTCCCTAGATTAGATAGTGGCTCCCCTTGATTAGGTAGAAGTTTGACATTGGGATCCATGGGAGTGTCAATGTTTGGCGTTCAACAGGCCAATCTCTTTAAGGATGTCAAGAGCATATTTCCTTTGGGAGATCACCACACCATCCTTGGATTGAGCTACCTCGATGCCTAAGAAGTATTGTAGTTTTCCAAGGTTCTTAGTCTGAAACTATTGTGAGAGATGCTACTTCAAGTGATGGATACCCTGTTGATCACTGCCAGTTATGACAATATCGTCCACATATACAACAAGATAAATGCATCCTTGTGCTAAATGGCAAAAAAGGACTGAGTGGTCAGCTTCACTGCGAATCATACCAAACTATTGAATTACAGTTTGAAATCTGCCAAACTATGCTTGGGGATAAGGATGTAAACGAGTTGAGCCGAGCCGAGCTGAGCACTTAAAGTTTAGGCTTGACTTGTGAAAAAAATTAGTTGTTCAAGCTTGGCCCATTTATTTAAACGAGCTTAATTGAAAGCTTGAGCTTGACTTGTTTAAAAAATATAAGACTTGAGCTTGACTTGTTTAGCTCATTTATGACTTAATTATTTTTGTCTTATGAAAAAATCTTACATTTTTTAACTCTATCAGTTTAATATTTAATAAAAATTTAAATACTATATGATAATCTACAAATAAAAATATGTGCTTAACATATGGCATGTGAAACTCAAACATTCTAGATTGTTACATTTTTATAATTCAATAAATAAAAAATTTATAACTTATGAACTACTATAAAAAAAACTTCAAAATCAATTTATTGCTCTCAACAAAGTTCTACATATTTCCATAATGAATATATAAATAACAAAGGATAGTAAAGTCCACAACCATCAATTTAAATAAATGAGTTATTTACAAACCATTAATGTTGAGCTCATAAAGCTTGAGCTTAGTTTATTTAAATAATCGAGCTAAATTTTAAGCTTGAGTTTGTTTATTTAATTAAACAAATGAGTTTGAATGAACATTTAATGAATCGAGCTCGAATAGTTCACGAATAGCTTAGCTCATTTGCACCCCTACTCCGGGAGATTGCTTAAGCCTATATAAGGACCTATGAGGTCAACCAACCATGGTGGAGGACTCCCCTTGAGCAACAAACCCAGGTGGTTGCTCCATGTAGACCTTCTCATCAAAATCACCATGCAAGAAAGTATTTTTAATGTCCAGTTGAAATCGATGTCAATCACGAATAGCCACAATAGAGAGTAGTCAAACAGAGGCCATTTTGGCCATAGGTAGAGTTGTCAAAATGGCCGGGCTAGCCCGACCCGCCTGGGCTGTTGCTCATTAGTGGGCCGGGCCGGCCCGGTTTGTGTCCGGGCCTCTATTTTTTGAGCCCAGCCCAGCCCTATACGGGTTATCGAGCCAATTTGGCCTTAATTTTTTTCGGACCTATTAACATTGTTATCTATTTTAATTATTATTTTTTCTGTCAAAAATCATATAAAATTAAATTATTTAAATCATGTTAAATATTTAAAATTAAATTTTACATATTTTCCAGCATAAACAAACATTTTTATTCATATATAATTAACTTAATTACTTAATAATCTTATTAAAAATATATTTTTAAGTGAATTTTATTTATAAAATAAAATACCCCTGTTAGTTTTTTTTTTTCTTTTTTTACAAATGTGTATCTTTTCTTTTTTAATTTTTTTAAGTATATTAATATTTTTATTTTATATATATATATATATATATATATATATATATATATATATATATATATATCACTGCAGCGTGACATATATATATATATATACTGCCAAGTGAAAAAAAAAAAGATGCAACCAACGTGCGTGACATATATATATATATATTGCCGAGTGAAAAATAAAAAAAAATATAAAAATATATATATATAAAACCGGGCCAGCTCGTAGCCCGTCAGGCTTGCCCGGCCCGGGCCCAATTGGCCTGCCGGGCCGGGCCGGGCCAAAACGGTCCGGTTTCTTTTAGGCCACTTTATTTTTAGCCCAGCCCAGCCTTTTTTGCGAGCTAAGCGGGCCAGCCCATCGGGCCGAGCCTATTTTGACAGCTCTAGCCATAGGTGAGAAGGTATCAGTGTAATCCTGCCCAAACATCTGGGTGTACCCCTTTGCGACCAAGCAGGCCTTATAATAGTCAATTGTGCCATTAGGACTAATTTTAGTCAACAACAATCAACAACCAACAACAGTTTTGCCAAGGGCTAGAGGAACTAGTTCCTAAGTACCATTACTTTGGAGAGCACACATCTTGTCAATCATTGCTTGCCTCCACTCGGGGTGCGAGAAAGCTTCACCTGGAGACTTAGGAATAGACACAGAAGACAAAGAGGACAAGCAAGTATAGTGCAAAGGGAAAATTCTATGATAACTCAAGGTAGTGTAATGAGGAGATGGATTACGAGTAGAGCGAGTACCTTTTTGAAGGGCAATCGGAAGGTCCAAGTCAGATGGAAGGGCTGAGTTTGGTAAAGGAGTTGGCGACAGGGATGAATTTGGCATGGCCTTGCTGGTAGGTTCAGGCACCTCAATGGGTTGTCGACGTTGTTGGTACACTTGCAAGGGATGCTCAGTTGGGGAATCTTGATGATGAACTTCCTGCGGGACAAATGGAAGAGGTACAACTACCGAGGAAAAGGAGGAACAAACCCAGGAGAGACAGTATTGGACTCAAAGTAAGGGACTGATTCAAAAAAAGAAACATCGACAAATATAAAATAATGGTGGAGAGTAGGAGAAAAACAACGATAACCTTTTTGCGACCTGTGATACCCCAAGAAGACACACTTGATGTATTGAGCCGAGAGTTTGTCATGACCAGGGGAAAGGTTGTGGACTAAACATGTGGACCCAAAGATGTGAGATGGAAGAGGATGCAGTGGTGCATATGGAAACAAGACCGAGTGAGAGATTTGATCATCCAAGATAGAAGACGACATATGATTAATGAGGTAGTAAGCCGTTAAGAACGCATCGCCCCAAAAATGAGGTGGGACATGTCCATGGAGTAGAAGAGTCCGCGTGTTGTCGATGAGAGGTCTATTTTTGCGCTTGGCAACCCCATTCTGTTGAGGAGTATGGGCATTTGATGTCTAATGGAAAATACCATTGGCATCTATAAATTGCTGAAATTGTTGTGACAGGTATCCGCGGGCATTGTCACTACGGAGGGACTGAATTAGAACACCAAATTGAGTTTTAATTTCATTAAAAAATTGCTGAACAATAAAAAATAACTTAGACTTGTTTCTCATTAAGAACAACCATGTACATCTCGAAAAATCATCAATAAATGTAACAAAATATTTAGAACCACAAGTAGTAACAGCACGAGAAGGACCCCAGACATGAGAATGAACTAAAGAAAAGGGTGCAGATGCTCGTTTATTGACATGTTTAGGAAACGAACTAGGGGTATGTTTCCCTAGTTGACACGACTCACAATGTAAGGTAGACAACTTGGAGAGGTTGGGCACTAACTACTGAAGTTTGGGAAGGCCAGGATGTCCCAATTGAGCATGGATGGTGAGTGGAGACTCTGTGACAGAGCATGCGTATGGTGTAGTGGAAAAATAGTAAAGGCCATGAGACTCACATCTAACGTCAATCATTCATCCTGAATTGCGGTCCTGCAAGGTAACAGTGTCTTTAGTGAAGGTAATAGAACAACCATGAGATTGGGTTAAGCGATGTACAAAGAGTAAATTAAAAAGACAACCAGGGATATAAAGAACAAAATCAATGGGCAAGTATCAGTGTAAATAGTAGTATAGGGTCTTGTAAGCATACATGAAACCGCTTAGTTAGTTAAAGTTCCCGGACTCTATATAAACTGTAAAATCAATACCTATCAATAAGATACTCATTTTACAATTCTCTTAGATTAGATTGAAACTTTTCTCTGTTTTTACATTTCTATCATGGTATCATAGAGCATTTTTTTTCGAGCCTATGTCTCTCTTATGGTGCTTTCGCCATTGATTCCTGAACCCTCGTCTCTCTCTACATCGGTTCACTTCACCTATGCGCTCTCCGTCAAACTTGACGACAAAAACTTCTTGCTATGGAAACAAGTCGAAGTTGTTATCAAATTGCATCGCCTACATCGGTTTGTGGTGAGTCCTCAAATTTCGGCGAAGTTATCGTTGGAAACCGATCGCGAACTTGGCATTGTCTCCGAATCTTATCAGCAGTGGGAGATTCAAGTTCAAATGCTCTTTTCTTGGATTCTTTCCTCCTTTTCCGAGTCAATTCTTAGAAGAGTAATCAGTTGCACTCACTTGTATGAACTTTGGGAAAGAATCCATAATCACTTCTACAAGAATCTTTGTGCGAAAGTTTGGCAACTTCGCACAGAGTTGTGAACCACCAAGAAGTCTGATCGATTGATTTCAGAGTATCTTCTTCGAATCAAAACCCTAGTCGATTCATTACTAGCTATTGGTGATCTTGTATCCTATTAGGAACATCTAGGCGCAATCCTTGCTGGCCTTTTGGAGGAATATAATTCCTTTGTCATGATGATTCATAGTTGTGTGGATCCTCCTTTGATTGAAGATGTTGAATCTCTTACTTGTACAAGAAGCACAATTTGACAAATTTCGTCAAGAGCTTCTATCTCCCGCCATTACTGCGAACGTCGTTCAAACTTTGAATCCACAATCTCACTCTGAGTCTGAATCTCGGGACAATGGTGCCTCTTAGGGTTTTGGCCATGGTGGAGGTCCTGGCCGCGGCCGCGGCAGAGGTCGTGGTGCTAGCACTAGTTTTAGACCTACATGCCAGTTGTGCAACAGATATGGTCACAATGCGGTTCACTGTTGGAATCGCTTTAATCCAAATTTTGTCCTTTCACAGCAGTCTTCCAGTGTTGCTCATCAGCAACCTAGTTTTGCTTCATATCAAAACACGTGGCATTCGCATCAACAAAACCCAAATGCTATGGATGCTCAACCTCAAGCTTAAGTTGCTACTCCCTACCCGCAGGTTGCAACTCAATCACAATGTCAATCACTAAGGAATCAGGAATTCTAGAGCTGGTATCCAGATTCAGGAGCTTTGCATCATCTTATTGCAGATCCACAAAACTTAGCTCAAAGCACCTAATTTGAGGGCACCGATCAGGTTCTCATGGGTAATGGCCAAGGTTTGTCAATTTCTTCCATTGGCAACTCTAAATTTTGCTCACAGTCCAATCCGTCAGTTCAGTTTACTCTTAATAATCTATTATTAGTTCCCAACATTTCCAGAAATCTTATGTCTGTTTCCAAGTTTGCCCAGGATAATGGTGTTTACTTTGAGTTTCGTCCTACTAATTGTTTTGTTAAATCTCAAGCATCTAATCAAGTCCTTCTTGAAGGTGCAATTGGTGTGATGGATTGTATTGTTTCCCACAGCTAAAGGTTCTTAAAAAGTCAGGTTATGACTCTAAACAATTTACACCTTGTCCCAGTTTTCTTGTTTTTCATAATTCTGTTGTAAGTCCTTCCTGTGATGTAAATACTACTTCATTTTGTACATGGCATTATTGTCTTGGCCATTCTCATTCGCATGCTGTAAAGTCTGTACTTCAACTCTGTAATATTCCTTACTCAAATAAATCCATTTCTAATTTTTGTGGTGCATGTTGTTTAGGGAAGTCACTCAAATTGTATGCTCCTCCTTCTTTAACTGTTTATACCTCACCCTTTCAACATGTTTTCCGTGATCTATGGGGTCCCACTCCTTTACCCTCATCTAGTGGATACTTTTACTATATCTCCTTTATGGACGCATATACATGGTTTATATGGATTTATTTTCTTAAACAAAAGTTTGATGCTTGTTCAGCTGTCAAACAGTTCATTCAGCTCATTGCTACATAGTTCTCTACAATGGTTAAATCTTTTCAAACGGATTGGCGTGGAAAATTTCGTCCTCTAACAAGGTACCTATGTGAACTTGGCATTACTCATCGACTAACCTGTCTGCACACCTCTCATCAAAATGGTGTAGTTGAACGTAAGCATCGACAAATTGTCGAAATGGGACTCACACTTCTCGCCCATGCCTTTATCCCTATGAAATATTGGGATCACAGCTTTACCACTGTAGTATATCTAATCAATTGTCTACCAACGACGGCTCTACCCCATTGTTCATCACCATTCTACACAAGTCACTGCCTAACTATAAATCATTGCGCATATTTAGCTGTGCTTGCTTTCCACTATTGTGACCATACAAGAATAAACTTCAGTTTCGGTCAAGGAAGTGTGTATTTCTTGGTCCATCTCCTCAGCATAAGGGTTATAAATGCTTAGATTTCGATGGCAGAATTTTTATCTCCAAAGATGTGTCATTCAACGAGTATTGATTCCCTTACCTCTCCCTCTTCCCTACAAATTCACCACCTACATGTACCATCCCTTCACCTATGTCTAACATACCATTGTATCATAAACTTGTAGCCCCACCCATACAGATTCACCCTCCTTCTACCTCTTCCAATACAGATTCACCTACGTCAATCACTTCACAATCTCAATCTCCAACTACCTCTTCCATACCTATCCCATCCCCTACTACCCTACCTACACCTTTCAACACTGACCCTATGGTAACCCGCTCTAAGACTGGCAACCTCAAGCCTCGTGTTCTTCTCGCTCATGTGGAACTTGCTACTGTCAAGCAGGCATTAGCTCGTCCGCAGTGGTTTGCTGCAATGAAAGTAGAGTATGCTGCTCTACTTGCTAATGAAACTTGATCTTTGGTCCCTTTACCTCCTCGTTGACAAGCTATTGGGTGTAAATGGGTATTTCGTGTCAAGGAAAACCCGGATGGCAGTATCAATAAGTACAAGGCACGCCTGGTTGCCAAAGGTTTTCATCAACAACCTGGTTTTGATTATACTAAACGTTCTCTCCGATTGTCAAACCCGTTACCATTCGTGTTATTCTCTCACTAGCTGTCACTCATAGGTGGTCCATCCAACAAATTGATATTAATAATGCCTTCCTTAATGGTCATCTTCTGGAGGAAGTTTATATGGTTCAACCCCCTAGCTTTGAGGATTTTAACCGATCCTTAGTTTGTCGCCTCCATAAAGTGCTTTATGGGCTTAAACAAGCTCTGAGGGCTTGGTATGACAGGCTTACCAGCACCTTATTAAGATTTGGATTTGTTTCTAGCTGCTGTGATTCTTCTCTCTTCCTTTTTAAGACTAAAACAACATGTCTCTATGTGTTGATCTACGTTGATGATATCATCATTATTGGATCCTCTATTGATCTTATTTTGGATCTCATTAACAAGCTCAATCTTCAGTTTGCACTCAAACAATTGGGTTCCCTTGACTACTTTCTAGGTGTTGAGGTCAAGCACCTCCCCACTGGCTCTTTGTTGCTAACTCAATCTAAGTGCATTCATGACCTTCTTTATCGAGCCAACATGATTGATGCAAAGGGCATTTCTACACCTATGGTGAGCAGCAACAAACTAAGTCAGGCACAAATACTGTTTCTAATCCTCACCTATATAGGTCTATAGTGGGTGCTCTGCAGTATCTTACTCTTACTCGTCCTGAAATTGCGTTCAGTGTCAATAAAGTATGCCAATTCATGTCCAATCCCTTGGAGTCTCATCGGCAAGCAGTTAAATGGATTCTTCATTACTTGAAAGGTTCCATGTCTTATGGTCTGCTACTTCAACCAGCTTCTCCACATACTCCTCTTGTCCTTCGTGGTTATGCTAATGCTGATTGGGCCAGCGATCCTAATGATCGTAGATCAACCTCTGGTTCCTGTGTTTTCCTTGGTCCTAATCTGGTCTCTTGGTGGTTAAAGAAACAACCCTTGGTTGCTTGCTCTACCACAGAAGCTGAATACTGTAGCATGGCTAATACTACAACAGAGATACTCTAGCTTTAATCCCTGCTAATTGAACTTGGCGTTCCTACTAGTATTCCTATGTTATTTTGTGACAATCTCAGTGCTATGTCTCTCTCCCACAATCTTGTTCTTTGTGCAAGGACCAAACATCTTGAGTTGGATCTTCACTTCCTTTGGGAAAAAGTCATTTCTAAGGCTCTCACTATCCATCATATACCTGGCGTTGATCAGATTGCGGACTCTCTCACAAAGCCATTTCCTATTGCCCGATTCAGTGATCTCTGCACCAAACTCAGGGTGCATTCTGTTTCTCTTGCACCTTTAGTTTGAGGGGGGGCTATTAGTGTAAACAGTAGTATAGGGTCTTGTAAGCATACATGAAACTGCTTATGTTAGTTAAAGTTCCCAGACTCTATATAAACTGTAAAATCAATACCTATCAATAAGATACTCATTTTACAATTCTTTCAGATTAGATTGAAACTTTTATTTGTTTTTACATTTCTATCAGCAAGGAAGGAAGGAAAGGGGTGGGTAGTGCCAATCTCTTGGGATTGAGTTTGGACACCATTAGCAGAGGTAATACTAGGTAAAGATCTAGAGTTAGAAAGGGAAGAGAAAAGAGATTTATTAACAAAGGTATGCTCAGATGCACCAGGGTTAAGGACCCAAGGGCCAAGGGAGGGAGATTGAGAGATGCAAGCGAATGAATTACCGGTGTGTGTTAGCGAAGCAATGGTGCTGGCATTCTGGCGAGTCTCATACCACTATAGAAAGTCCTCGCAGGTAGCCGGAGAGGATCGAGGTTGCTCAAAGGTCGACAGAGCATTGGATGAGGTCTGTTGAGCAACATTTGTAGAGCGTGGAGGTTTGCCATGCAACTTCCAGCAGCAATCAATGGTATGGCCTATCTTATGGCAGTGTTCACACTTGGGATGATGCTTGGAATGAGATGAACCCCCTCGAGAGCATCCAGAATTGCTACTTTGGGTGGCAAGAGCAGAGGAGTCACCAAGTGGCGATGCAATAAGGGGCTCAGTTATGGCTTTAGGAGGAAGCTACAGAAGAGTAGAGGATGCCGCAGTGATAGTAGGGACAACTGTGGGCCTTTAGATCTGATCACGAGTGGCAGAATACTCCGGAGGTAGGCCATAAAGTGCAAAAAGCATGAAAAAGTTGTTGTGGTTTTCAAGTTCTTTCTTGCATTCCGTTGGATAAGTAGCCGTCGGTGGTAACAATTCATTAAAATCACGAAGGGAAGTATGGATGCGCCCAATATAGGCTGACATAGGGCCATCAAACTTCTGAGGGGCAATGAAAGTCATCGAATCTTGACACAAGCTATAGAGGCGTTGAGTGTCATTAGTGTACAAAGCACGATCCTCGAACCAAACCAACTCATAGGTGATATGAGGGCGGAAAATTGGTTTGATGGAGGGGTGGAGGGTGGACTTGATGACACTGCATAACTGGGCATCAACCTTCTCCCATTTGGCACGATCAGGGGAAGTCATTGAGTCAACAGTATCAGTGAGGTGGTCCTTGTATCCTTGACCACTAATCCATAACAAAATATCAGAGGCCCAAGTAGCATAGTTGGACCTATCCAATTTTTCAGTAGTGGGAACAAAATTGGAAAGAAGAGGAGGCTCTCTCGTAGGTGGATCTGTAGAGCCAGATGTTGCCATTAGCACAAAACCCAAGGCAAATAAGTGCAAAACAGTACTTGACACAGCAAAAAAGAAGGAACGTTGTGTCAAACATCACGGAATAGCCCGAAAAGTACAGGGCTTGGTGTGCCTCAGTCTAGCGAATGTGGCGCCAAAGGCGGCGACTAGACGTGTCGGAAAAGCATTGCTACAGGGATTGTTTGGTGCACAAAAAGACGCGCGTGAGAGCGCGTTACTGGGTTTCTGGGGATGCGACCTGTATGGCTAGACAAATTGGGGAACGGTGCGCCTGAAAGAGATCTTGGTTGTCGAAAAAGTCACTAGAACAAATTTCGGCAAACAGTGGCTGCCAAAAAATGCAAACAGGCACCAAAAACAGCGTGAAGAGGGTGGCAAACCAGAAATGGACACAGTTTGCCAAAAATTTTGTCACCAGAGGACAATGGGTCCCCCTGGTAGGTACGGTTGTAGGGTCGCCTCTGTTTAGGCTCTTGATAACATGTTAAAGAAGAAAAACAGAGGACAGATTTGGGGAAAGCCATGTGTCTTAGCTACACAGCGGTGACTTTATTATATAGCCTCAAAATAATAAATACAATTGATTATAGGAGATTTTGTTCCTATAAATCAGACATTGTTTCTGTTATAAAATAAATACAAAATATTCAAAATAGATTCTCAACAAGAGGGAATTCATGGAAGTCCAAAACTTGGAGCTAGGGAGGTGCTACAAGATTTTCAAAGGGTGCCACAGGCTTGCACGAGTGGGAACACCAATCTATAACTTCATCAAACAATGGCAGTCGTAGTTTGAGTGGTGATAAAAACTGTAATTCTGTTTTGGTAAATTCTAGACTTTTACAAAACTGAGACAACATTACAGCTTCAGTGTTAAGGGGAGTAAGGCAGAGGGTTAGCTTAGGAATTTTGGTAATAAAAGTCAGGGTTTGCACCATATAACATACGAATAGCTGATGGACAGGAAAGCAAGGGCCTATGTTTTAGGTGTGGAGAGAAATTCTGTTGTTTACACGTGCAGAGATGATTTTTAAATGTTGTGTCTTAGAGGTACACACGTGTATTATTTATAATGAGACATTAGGGTACAAAGGGAATTAGTCATTAGGGTATAAATACTCCTCTTTTGTAAACTCATTCACAATAATGCAATTACAAGAACATTTTCAGTTTCTCTCAAATCTCTCTCTCTGAATTCTAAAAATATGGAAACAAGTCAAAGCAGTAATTGAAGGCCATGGATTGCAAAATTTCACCTAGCATCTACCATATCTGCCAGTCTTCTCTGCTGGAGCTAATTTCTGGGATTGAGTTAGGCCAGTTTGTTCTCAATTCTAATAGATCTCAATGTGTTTGATTTCTTGTACCATTTATTTGTTTTATAATTTATGAAACAAATCTGTTATTCATATACCTCTGTCCAGCATGGAGACTGCATTTGAATTAAATTATTTGCCTTTTGTTTTTCAATGCAGGTGGGCGTCGCTCTTGATATTGTTGAACAAATGTGTGAAGCTGGCTTTACCTTGTCAACTGAGGTGTTACAATTCATATTACAACTGTGTGAGGAATCTTATGAATATATTTTGGTATAATACATCTTCCATACAATAACTCCTCTGTTTCTTCTTTTTGATAATTTATACAATAATCCATTCATCTCTTCCCACTACATATATCATAAAATTTTGCCCTTAAACTATTGAACTTCAAGCAGTCCATGTTGAGTTGCACCAACGAGACCTAAAAGCAAAATGATAGTTTGAAGAATTATTTTATTCATTAAGGTCCTTTGGCCTCAAAAGGAGGACAAACTATAGGCCAAAACTACCTTGTGCTGAAATTTAATTTAAACTAGATATAGACCTGTGTGGTGAGAGGCATCTTAGTTTTTCTAAATAAAAAATAAATAGTAATAGAATGTATTGAAAACTAAAAAAATTATATTGAGATAATTATCTTTCTTATTTAGAATTTTATTGTACATTTAAATTTGGTTCAATAGTATTTAGAATATGCATTATTTTTAGATGTTTGGTTAGAATAATTTTATTTGAATTTGGTATTTTCAACTCGTTTTTTTTTTTTATCTTCACTCTATTTAAACTTTCTTATCACAAGTATGCAAGAATGTGCAAATAATATTACTATCTCAATAAATTAAGCCCTTATAAAACGTATATGGTTCAAGCCTATTTTGAGTTATTTATCCAATGTGTCTTAACACTATGAAACAATAAATCATCAAGGCCTCTAGTAACAAGTTAGATTATAAATTTTAGGAAGTCAAAATTTCTCAAATGATGTCTAGATGCACTAAGAATAAAAATAATATTGAATTAGTATTTTATCATTACTTTTTTTTTTGCATAACTGTCATGATTATAATTTATATTCTTTTCAAACAAGTAATACATATGAATAAAATAAAACAAGTTACATTGTAATTTGAAATCAAACATAATATTTTGAAGTGCATTATAGTTGGTATAATTATTTTTGTGATGAAGGTCTATTAGATTGATGATTTAAGAACTGAAATACATGCACTTAATCCTTTATTGAGTCAAAAAAAGACGTTGATTGCAGTATAAATCCATAGTAATCTCATCCTTTCTTATTATTGGATTTTGCAAAGGATCAACTTTTTATTTGTCTTTCTTATGACTATCATTTCAATGTATGTTTGAAAGGATTTAGTTTTTTTATTTGGCTTCAAATTAGAGACAAATGTTTTTGGTTAGTTTTATATTTTTTTCCTTAATTGAATAGGTTGGATATATTTTACTAATGTTGTTTTGGAATATTTTAAATAAAATAATGTGAAGAGTGTGATGCTCATTTAAACTCCTTAATCTAAACTAATATGGTCCATAAATGCACCCAAAATAAAACTTGTAACTCCTAATCAACATCTATGTTGGTTACTCATAAGACATGAAAGAGATAAATCAAAGATAATAGTCTATATGAAGACAACTCATGTAAAAAGTTTAGTTGACTAAATGAGATTGAAACTAAAGTTGAGTGGACAGTTGACATGTCAACGCCACAGCTTGCACTTTAGCTTTTACATATTATCAATTATAAGAGTATGTTTGGACTAACTTTTTTTTCCTACTTAAAAGCTATTTTGAAATCAAAGCTAGAAATTAAAAAAATAAGTAGAAGTTGTTTAATAGTTTTTATTTTTTTAAACTTAAGAACTCCTTTTAAATTAAAAGTTGATTGGTAAAAATTTGAAAAACTTTAGTTTTATTTAAAACTAGTCATCTCATCCAATAAAAAAGTATATTTATAAAATAAAAATTGTGTAAGATTAATTTAATTTACATAAAATTATTTTAATAATAATAAAAATATTAAAATACAAGTATTTAAAATAATAATTTTTAAAAATGTCAAAATTACTTAAGTTCTATATATATATATATATATATATATATACCCACTTATTTTGTTAGTTGGAATATGTCAACAAGCTACACTATTTGTGTATTTTAAGATAATACTAGTTATAATTTGTTAACGTACTCCAACTAAAAACAAGTCGGTGTACATTAGCAAACTTCACAAGCATTTATTAACTACATCTACTTGTTTTTTAGTTGGAGTATGTTAACAAGTTATACATGGATGTATTTTAAGACAATTCTTAGTTATAACTTGCTAACGTACTTTAACTAAAAATTAAATGAGTGTATGTTAGTGCATGTGTATATATATATATATATATATATATATATCCAAACTTTTAACGAGACTTTTATACACATCACTGAATGACTTTTTTTTATACATATACACAATTGAATTCATCCAACCTTTTAAAAAGTCTAGAAAAAACACAATACATGGAATCAAACACGGTGTCTTACCCACAAACCAGTGAAAAGCTACTCAAAGGAGCATTTTCTTAATCTCCTGATTTTTATCTTTTCTTCATTAAAAATAAGCTCCTTTTGTTTTAAGGGCTTTTGTAAAATAGTGTTTGGCCTAGCTTCTCCTTAAAAGGAGAAAAAAAGCTCAAAAAAAGTTGGGCCAAACACTACCTAGATAGATGTGTAGAGAATGGGTTGTCAATCATTTAATTCCCAAATAATTGGTCATGGAGTCTCTAATACCACCTTACATTTTTCAACTTACTGACTTAAAATGCAAGGTCCAAGACTGGGTGAAATCTTAATTATAATGAAAAGAAATATTTTGTTCACAACATTAGTGCCCAATATTCATAAAATTTATTTGACCCTTTTTGGGTAGTTATCTTAAATTGTGAGGTTGCTTAGAAATGATCAACTAATCTTTTATAATACTTTTGTCAAAGACTCATGATTTGTGATTTATACAACATAATATGGAAAAAAATGTTATTGGGCAAGAAAAGCCTTTATTATATCTGGATATTGATGAGAATTACATAATGAAATTTATTTTCCTTTTGCCAGTTCTGTTTGTTCATGAAATTTCATACTTAAAGTAGGGCAGAATTCAATATATATATATATATATATATATATATATATCACGAGCTTCATTATTTTAGCTGAAATAAACTGTGATAATGTTTAATTGCTTCAAACCTTTATTCTTCATATTATACTGATATCTATTTTTTCTTTTCTTCCATGCTTTGAATAAAAATCAAGGTCCATCAAATCTATTCCATAATATGTCACTATCAGTTGGAGTTGAATGGTGAAATATGCAGGTGTTTGGTACACTTTTGTGTGAGGATGAAAGATGTAAGTTGTATCTATTTTGTTTCCATGGTTGCATACATACGTTTTTTGCAATCTGATCTTTTTTAAGGTCATGTAAAATCAGAGGAAATTCTATTCTCTGGTATATAGTTTTTATGTTAACCGGTATTGAATATACTCATAATATACTTCCTAAAACTACTCCCTAGGACAAATGACCTAATAATCAATTAAATTGCAATAGATATAATGTGTATTTGGGTGAATGTTTGCAAAATTGATTTTGGATGAAATTAATTTTGGTTAAAATTGATTTATGTTCTGATGTTTTTACCCTGAAAGCAAGTGTGCTACAAAACTTAGTGTAAAATTTTCAACCTAATGCAAAAGCTACTTTTTATCACTTCTAATCAAACCAAGGTTTGGAGGGAAAATCAATTTTACAAACCTAAGAATGACCAAACATCTATATTTTTATTAAAATCTCGTTTGGCTGGAGGTGAAATCAATTATGATATGTCCTACCGTGAAACCAAACACATACTTAAACGTTAAACTGATGAACATTATTGATTGACTTCACTTGAACATATACATATATATATATATATATAAAGAGATAACAAAAAATAGAATAGAACTCCTATTAGTTAGGAATTTAAACTGTCTGTCTGATATTGGTGTCAAGAACATGTCAAAAATGCAGCAAACTTATTTTGTATTTACTTTCTTAATGCAGTTTGAAGGTGCATACAAGATGATTGGTGACTTAGAGGAAATGAATTTCAAGCCTACGACAAACATGTACAATGCTATAATGGCAGGATCTTTTCGAGAGGTGACATTCTTGGATTTTGAGTATACGTCTATTCTCAGTCAAACTTTCAACTATTTTTCCAACAGATTTGAATGTTTTGCTCTAATTTCAAATGTAATATGTTGCAATTTTTGACATTTTCAACAATTAGTTAAAATAGCCTCTTGACATGCATGTCTAGAGGCTTCAAAAAGTAGATTGCATGGACATTTTATCTTGTGTGCATATACTATTTTTGAACTTCTTTTCTCTTAATTATTAAATAAAAATATTGAATTTGTTTCAAATAATGCATTCCTGTTCTCGCCATTTTTGATATTTTGTAGAAGAACATCAGTGGTGGGTTGAGGGTCCTCAAGCACATGCAAGGTGCCAACGTAAAACCTGATTCTCAGACTTTCTACTATTTGATTTGCAATTGTCAAACGGAAGAGGATATAATCAAGGTAACTTAAGCTTAATGTTATGATGGTAATACATGACTAGAAATTGGGCATAAACTCTTATGTTCAAGTCATTTTATTATTTTTTGTCTAGTGTTCTTGTCAAATGGTTATTGTAACTTTTAACATTGACAGTCTCCAATATTATTTGCCTTCTGAAAGTTAAAGGTAATATTCAATCATAGCCCACCTCTAGAAAGAAATCAAGAATCCATAACATGATAGTTTGTCCTTTCTTTGTTGCATACGTATGTTTCTGAGCTTTGTTTAGTGTGTCATTGTTACACTACAGACAGATTATAGCAATAAAACAGCCACAGAAATATTATTATATTATATCAATAACAGAAGGAATTCTGCAACTACTGCAGATTACAATGGCCATGTAAGTCTTAGCAAGAAGAAAAAGAAAATAAAAGGAAATTAACACTTCAGGGCCAAAGGCCAAATGTCCCTTACAGGGAATACTTCCTTTTCACTCAACAAACTTCATAATCATGATCTGCTGCATTACTAACTCCCAATATATGCTACCTCTACCTCCCCCTTCTACATGGCAAGTTTAACCATGCCACCCCTAGTCCTTGTGCTCGCCTTTTTTTATTCTTTTCTTTCATAGAATTTCCAAGCCTCTGGACCATCAATCACTAACCCGACAATTGATCCCTCACCAGTCACCACTATAGTCCTGGGCTGCTGTAACAATTCTGCCCAGGGCCATATTAGCCTTGTCCTCAAGGCTAAACTAAGGAAATTGCTTCTTGATGTTTTTCACCTCTTCCTAACTTGCCTCATTTGCGCATGGTGAGCGCATTTAACCAGAATCTGTTTGATTGGTTGGTTGGTCAGATAAAAATTCCAAAAGGCACTGCCTCAGGTTCACGGACAATTTCTTACACATTTTACATATGTTACACGTGTCAATATCTGTAGGATATTTGTTAGATATATCCTATGTAACACATGTATCACATGTCTAATTAGATTTCAGCACATGTAACTTCATGGGGAGAGTGATAGGAAGCTGTAATTCTTCTAGAAATTTTTTAAGCCATGGAATTTCGCAAACTTCTTGTGCCATTGCCCTAACATTTTGTGTTTTGCTTCTCTAAGTAACCAAATTTCCCCAAACAAATGCAGCGTAGACAGATGTTGACTTTCTGTCAATAATGGATCCATCCCTCTGTCTAGAGCTCTTTTCAAAACTTCAAAATCTTATAAACTGCCTCAAGGTGTTCTTCATGTGGTGAGTGCTTGAATTGACTTGCGCAACTTACTGCAAAGGCTATATTTGGCTGGGTATGAGATAAATAAATCAATCTTCCCACTAATCTTTGGTATCGAGCTGTATCTAATGGATCTCCTCTGCACTGCTAGCCATAACATTTTTTTTTTCGCTTCTTCAAGTAACCAAACTACGCCAAACAAATGTAAAGTAGCCAGATGTTGACTTCCAGTCAATAATGGACCATCCCCATCAGCATCTGTCAACATTTCAATGCCTTGCTGTGCACTTTTCTTAAAAAACAGTCCACTGCCTGGAGCACTTTTTAAATACCTCAAAATCCTATAAATTGCCTCAAGGTGTTCTTCACGTGGTGAGTGCATGAATGGATTCACTAAACTTACTATGAAGGTTGTATCTGGCCGGGTATGAGATAAATACATTATCCTTCCTACAAATCTTTGTTATCGAGCTGTATCTACTGGCCTGTAACTCATCATCCCAGTTTCTTTGAGAAGATGTAGAATACACTTTCTTTGTGACACAACAATTCCATTCTTTGATCTTGCAACTTCCATCCCCCAAAAATATTTTAAGAAGCCGAGGTCTTTAATCTCAAACTCAGCTGCGAGGGAAGCTTTCAACTTGTTTATTTCATTTAAATCATTTCGAAATAATCACAATGTCGTCCATATAAACAGTCAGCATAGTCGTTTTTCCTCTAGAATAATGTTTTACAAACGTTGTATGGTCACTTTGACATTGAACATACCCTTACTTCTTAATCTTTTGGAATTTCTGTTTTTGTCAATGCTGAATTAAAAGCCCAAAAGGAAGAGGATAAGTTTTCATATGACGCAAAATTTGAAATGGATGCTTTGTACATGATCTTATAGCCTTTCTAATAGCAATAGGAATGACATTTTAGTTGAAAAGAATTTATACAAATGCTCCAATTGTTCCTTAGAGAAAGGGAGTGACTCAGAGTTGTCCTTTGCTCCATGTTTTTTCCATTTGAGGTTTGAAATGCTTCACCTTCTCTATTTGTTTCCTTTTTCTTGTTGGGTGGCTTGCCATGGAGTTTCTAGTAGGTATCCTTTGTAAGCCCTGGTTTTCTACAATGATCACACCAAGGCCGCTTCATAGATTGAGCACATTCAATGTAGTTTCTTCCATTCAGCTTTTGGATTATAAGCTGTAAACTAGAACCCGAGGACAGAGCATTGATCACAGATAATGATGAAGCAGCTTCAATGCCTCTAGAATTTGCCGAAGACATGATGGGCGAACACATGATTAGAGCCTAAGATTTGATACCAAGTAATTTTAGGAGAAGAAAATGATCTTTCTTCTTATTGATTGATTAGAATTACATGCGAGTTATATAGGTATAGCTGGCTAGCAGAGATCCTAATCACTCTGATTATGAGAAGATAGGGAGAAAATAAGGGAGAATCAAATCAGATCTGAATAATCTGATCTTGATCTTAACTACCTAAATCTTCTAGAATTCTTATTTGAAATTTAAAATAAAAGCACATGCAACTGTTGGCAACTTGTTTAGTGAGGCTCCGTCTATACCCTTCTTATGTTTGCTATTTTTTGTTCTGCTAGTTTTATGTTTTGGAAGCCTGGCCCATGAACAAATTGTTGGGATTCTCCTTGGAAGTTTCAATGTTGAATGAATTTCATCAAGTCGGCTGAAATGATCCCTGATAATGTGTTTGTGTTGTACACATAGATCAAGTTCATATGCTTTAGTGTATGTCAATATCACGATAGTGGGAGGGCTGAAATCAGTGAACTTCTAGTAATTATTGATTATTACATGTTCAACCATTCATGCCCAAAATATAAACATGATTGACTGTTAATTGTTTGTTTAATGCATGCATACTTGTAGCTGCATTCATACACTTTTGATGAATTGATGCAACTAAGATTTTATGTTAACTGAAGTTCTGATCTTAAGATTTGATGTATCAACATTTTGAATTGCTAATTACAATATTTTCTCATAGTATTGTGAAGAAATGAAGCAATCTGGAGTCCAAGCTACAAAACAAATTTTTATGGCCCTTATTAATTCGTATGCAGCTTGTGGAAAATTGGAGAAGGCAAAACAGGTATGGTGTAAGCAGCAACATTGCTACCTGACATTATGTTTTTGGGACCATAAGGGTAATAGAGGCATTGTGCAACTTCCAATATCTAGCTGATTGAACTTGCATATTGATGAGTAGCTGCATGTAGATTGTCATGTTCACACAGTTAACAAATAATTTTGTCTAACTAATTTGATCTAATTAACCATAAATAGTTTCTAAACTCGCAGGCCCTAGGCTTGACTCTGAAATCCTTTATAGGATGAAGTACGAAGATTATTTTGGGGGTGTGTGAAGTTTGCTAATTTATGGTTCTGCTTGAGTTTTATAATACCACCTGCAGCTATAAGTATAATAAAAGCTTTCTCCTTCTTATTCTGCATATTCTTAGTCTGATTGATTCTTGATAATTACTCTACATGCCTTTTGTTGAGATCTCACATCGACTATAGATATGGAAAAAGTAGAGCTTATAAAGGCTTGAGCAATCCTTACTTCCTGAGCTAGCTTTTGGAGTTGAGTTAGGCCAAACCCAAATTTAAGATGCTATTAAAACCTATCAAAGATCTGATATTGGGCCACCCTCAACTATCCAAAAATGAACTTGGCCTTACAGATTTCCCAGGGCAATTGACTTCGTCCTGTGGCTTTCCCAGTGCAAATCTACCTCTCCATGCAGCTTTCCTAGAGTACTCTACCTAGCCCTGCAGTCTTCCCAACGCAATATAAAATGTCTTTCTGACAATCTCCATGCTCCAAATGTCCGTTCCTAAGTATGAGGGGCATGTGTTGAGATCCCACATCAACTACAAATATGACCAAAGTAGAACTTATAAAGGTTTGGGCAATTCTCGCCTCATAAGCTAGCTTTTGGGGTTGAGTTAGGCTCAATTTCAAGTTCTTAAATTGACAGCATATTATTACAAGTGTTATTTTACATGTTTGTAAAAAGACCAATTTTTATACACCTAAAATTAAAAATAAAAATAGAAATATCAGCTTGTACAATACACATATAATTTAATTTTACTAAGTAAATACTAAAAATTAGCCAAAATTATTTAATTTCTTCATTATGTTTAAATATGCTATGCTTTTCTACACTTTCCCTTTCAGAGTGACTTTGTAAAGGACAGAACATCTTGTAAATAATCTCTTTCTTCAATATTGGTATAGAGCATAAGTTGTGTTTCATGTTGCAGGTAGTTTTAGATCCAAACATACCAAACAAGAGCTTAAATGAAATCAAGAGTGTACTTGTCTCAGCTCTTGCATCACATGGGCAATTGTCCGAGGCTCTTCTTGTATATGAGGAGATTAAGAAAGCTGGACATAATTTGGAGCCAAAAGCCGTTATAAGTCTGATTGTAAGGTTTTGTATTAGTGATTTGTATATCATCTACCTTTAACTTTATAATTAATTACTGAACATTCTTAGGAGGAGTTCACTCAATTCAAAGGGGAGTTGGATGGACTGCTGCTTCTACTTAAGGAAGTGAGTGATCTAGACTATTGGGTTGATGGTTGTTTCAAGGTTATCATGTATTGTATACAGAACAAGAATTTGAGGTTTGATGTTTTAATCCCTCCCGTATCGAATTTGTTTGTATTGAAATTGTATTCTGCAAGTTGCTTATTTTCATACTTTGTATTTTTGGGTCAGTTCTGCTATACTCTTGTTCAAACAACTCAAGGATAAGTTTGAAAATGATGAAATAGTAATGGAAGCTCTCTTTGATGCGGTGAGTTCTTGTTCCCTCCGGGTTTAATTTTTATAAACTTAATATTATAAGAATGAATATGCTGGGTTACTGATACAGTTTGTGTATGAGTCTGAAATCTTGGGCTGCTCTTTGTAACAGACTATGAAATATTTGTCATACATGGAAATGGCAAAATTTAGACATGTTTTGCCCTCTTATCACCATTACTCCCATTGACAAGAGTCTTATTTATATCAACATTGTGTCGGTGTAGGTATTTTCTCTAATTGCAGCATCCAAGTCCACTCATTTACAGATTGGCCTGGACTTGCTTTGGGCAATCAAGGATGAGCTTGGCCTTATGCCTTCACGGCAGTGTCTTGATTTTCTTCTAAGTGCTTGTGCCAATGCTGGAGATTTGAATAATGCCCGCTTGATTTGGAGAGAATACGAGGTTGCTGGATTTCCTTACAATGTATTAAGTTACTTAAGGTAAGTTGTAAGCCTCTCCCTCCCTTTCACTAACTCTGTTTGAGTTTTTAGATCTATAGTATTTATCTTTGCCTCATGGTTGTGTTGTGGCTGTTAATTATTTCTGTGGTTGTAGAATGTATCAGGCACTTTTGGCGGCAGGAGATGATAGATCTGCTCACTTTATGCTTAAGAAAATTCCACAAGATGATGCCGAGGTTTGTTCTGTCATCATAGCATGTCAGGAAACTTACAATGGTCTTAATTCTATGGGAGAGAAGAAAAAGCAAGGAAAAAGAAAAAAGAAAGAAAAGAGTAAGACTTGAATACTAGTTCCATTGATATGTGTAGGGGGAAAGAGAGATACTCACCTAATTTTTGTTTGGCTTTAGAAATGTGCTTCACAAAGGGTGATGCACTTGATATGATATATCCATTCTATGTTTACTTAGTTTATATAACCTACAATGGCTCCACTACAAAGTTAGTTTGCCTTTCTTTGTCATTATAAAATACTTTGTTCTGCCAACTATGGGTGTGTTTGGAAATTCGTTTGCATTAATTGATGCAAATGAGAATTCACACTTTTCAAAGCACAAAATCAAGAAGCAACATTTTGTGTCATTTAATTTCAATAGACATTTTCCCACGTTTAACTATAAACGCTATGTCAATAATATTGAATATCATTGAAGATGTTAGTTCCAATTAATTTATATTGAGGTTCGCCCTACTTGATTCAGAATAGTCCCATAGCCTAGCTAAATGGTAGTTTTGGGTTCTCAAGTTGTAGGCTTGTATTGTACCCTGGATAGTCTCTCATAAGTCTCATTTCTAGCTTGAAAAGGTGCCTTTTGAATATGAAGGCTTGCAATTGTCATTATTAGTCCAAGATAAATAACTTAAGGAGTTGTATAAAAGTAAAAATGAGGTTAAACAGCCTCATCAAAGAGATTGGTGCAATCCTTTATGTATTTAAAGATGGTTGATACAACATAAAATATGACACTATCACAAGGACTTTTGAACTCAAAGTATTTGTATTCAATTAATTGATTTTATTTGGGATTTAAATTTTATTTAATTTAAATCATAGGGAAAAGAGAAAATAAAACTGAAAGACATATATTGAACATTCATATATCATGCATCAACAAGAAACAAATATCACTGTTATCAATATGAATACAATCATTTGAAGCAAGAATATGCCATATTTATACATATGCGTATGTAAAAAGATTCTAACTACCCATCAAATTCTTAAGTTAGAGCAATGACTATATACAACTTATCCTAAAATAAAACATAAACGTCTTCCACAGCTACAATGAACCTTTTGTAGCATCATCCTTATTGTTTGTCATCCTCTCTCGTAGATGGCTTTTCTCTAGGTGTTTTTCAACCTTGGCGTAACCACAATCACATGCTTCACAAAATCAAGACATCAAAGATGGTAGGTGGGTTTTGGGTGCCAAAATTTCATCTTACTATCTTTATGTAAGAGAAAATATTAAGAACCACACCACTCCCCCCTTATACCTTAAAAAAAATGGAGAAATGTGGGTGTTAGAGATGAGAAAATGATGACTCAAGCTTAGAACCTTGCTTCTAATGAAGGTCCTCCTTCACCAAAGTCAAGAGATGGAGTCTTGGAAGTGAAAAATCAAAATGGAGATGGAGAAGGGTGGGGAGAGTCTCAGCTAGGCAGCTCAAAATGGAGGAGAATGTGTGAGATTTGTGAAGATCTTGGATCTTTATATTGGCACTTAAGTGTACTTACCAAATCTTAATTTAGATTTGGTTGATTTAATTTAAATGGAAAATGGTAGTGATTATCTATAAGTAACTAGAGCCTATCTCTAAGTAGCTAGTGTATATCTCTAAGAAACTTAGTCAAGCTCTAGTTAAGAGATTTAGTTATACTAATTTAGGCACATGTTAAATATGTTTAATTTAATTAAGTTTAATTTTATAATTTGATTTTAAACTTTTTAATACTTATTCTTAATCAATTTTGGACTCAACATGGAAACCCAAGGTAGCCCAATGCAGTTCGTGAAGTGTTGGACACAAACTTATTTTTCTTATTTTTTTATAATTAATTTATTATCTATTATTCATATTTTATTAAGATAATAAGTTTTGTGCATTTTTCTTGTACAAAGTGACATGGCACAAATTTATACTATAATGGCTAGGCTCAAATAAATTTCCACACCTTAAAAATAATTTTAATTTATTTTCAAAATTTTTAATTAATTAAAACATGTTTTTAAGTTTAAATTCACTAGAAATTTCATTTTAATTTAATAAAATTTGAAAGATCCAAAATAATTTTAGATAATAGTATTTTATATAAAAACATAATTTATATAAATTTCTCAAAATTTTTGGATGTCAAAAGGTTTTTGGTTTGACTTATTAGACCTTTAGGGCATTTTGGTCGTTTTGCACTGAAATTTCAGAAAATTTCTAAAATTATATTTTATTATTTTAAATATAATTTTAAGTGTAGGGACTTAGCTAGTTGGGATTAGAGTTACTAATTATCATTAGCTAGTTGGGATTAGAGTTACTAATTATCATTTAGATATGTGTAATTTAAAACCTTCTTTAATCTAATTTCATAAAAACATGGGATTTTTTTTGCTTTTTACGTATATTTGTAAGTGCAATTTATAAAATGTGGAACTTGTCATAAAATAATACCTACAATACCCTCGTATAGAGAAAGAAAAGAAAATGCTATAGGTACCTGATAAACAGTTCATATACAAATATATTTTAATTACAAATTAGCCTGAACAAGCAAGCGAATACATCTTATAAAATCAAAACATAAAAACAAAAACTTTAAATAGGATGCTCTTGTCCATTAGTACTTGATAGTAGTTGTATACGAGATATTGGGATTGGAAATACATAAATATTGAATGTCAACAATAAAGTGTTCCATGCATATCTCAAAACAATAAACATTAGATTTATAGTACCAAATAAATAGGTTATAAATACGATTACATTCCTCTCAAATAAAATTAGAAATTACTAATTCCCAACTACAACCACTAACTCACATAACCCACAGACACTCTTTACAGCATGAGGTCTCCAACTCTCAACCTAGGTCCCTTAGGTCTAATGTTTGGAATTACACGAGGTTCCCAAGGAACAAAACTTATCACAGGTGTAGTCACAACAGTAGTAACAGTAGGGGTCAATACTACTATGTGACTACTAACGAGACCCCTAAGTTGGTACACACTACCGTCATCAGGCATTAAGGAACCGACATCTTTCTATATGGACAAAACAGTCCTAGACACTCCACTGCCCAGACTTCTTGCTTGGGGATGATCCTACTATGTGAAACATTCTTGGCAATAACTCCATCTTCTTGCTCCTCGTATTTTGCTCTCCATCCATCTCCTTGGGTAATTTTCGTGTCTTGTTGTCCTTTCATCCATTGCTTGGTGACAAGTAGGGCCACAACCAAGAAACAAAACAAACATAAAGGGGTGAAACAATAGATGGAGACAAACACCATAAAGGAACATATGACTTCAAGGCTATGCCACCTATTGGTAAGGACCAATGCAGATACACACAACCATAACAAAAATAAGGGATATGCCACCTCACTAGTAGTAACCCATCCAATTGTAAATACAGCACACAACAACACAATGGTATGCCACCTCACTAGTAGTGACCCACTCACAAATACTTTCACAAAAAAAGTTAACCTGGGCAACACTACAACTACATCATACTCATCATAATAAATATAAGGCACATGCTAGCACAACATAGTCTCACAGTTTAATTCTCCATCATAGTCAGCATATACAATGAATGCATCATGGTCGTAGTGCATGTATAATTATCAATCATATATTCATTAAATAATTACATAACACAATATCACATCACGAGTACATTCATGAACATTCAAGTCTCCTCAGTCAACCACATCAATGCATGTCCACTAGTCAATCATTCTCTACTCTTTCATTAGTTCTCATGATGCATGCGAGTACCCATAACCATAATAATCTGGTGCCATACACCCTATACTAGGCATTTCACACTCCTTACTAAGCATTTTCACCGTATGGGTATTTGTCAATTCGTCTCATTAGGAGACCACAACTCTCCTTATTAAGGGACCACAGCTCACTCCATTGAGGGACCATCACCTGAGTACGAGGCATTTTACCCTTTTGGGCTTACAAGTCCATGACCATCCACAATTCCAACAATGTCATGATGCATGATGAATGTTATTATGTCTTTTCCTCTTATTAATATCAGGATAAAAGGAGCGGAAATGGATTTATTAAGAAAAGCTCACAACCTCCTCAAAAATTCCTTTCCTCAACCTAAATTCCAGCCTCAGTTTCAAAACACAACTTATTCTCAAAAAGGTTTCAAAAACCATCAATAACTTACTTAGCTGCCATAAGTGACTAAAGGAAAGCTCAAATAGTAAATTTTTCTTAGAAAAACACGTTCTTAAAACTCAAGGCATTATGAACACAAGGAATGCCCAAACTTTGCACATATGTTTAGGTATAAACCTTATTAGTCTTATGCTTCAACATGAAACATAATTTTTAAGGATCATAAATTTCAAAAGAAATCATTAGAAATCAACATTGTCAAAATACATAGCCGGGGTTAGGAAAGCATTTGAATGTAACTCATTTCATCAAATATAACCATCATAAAAAAGGTTTTCTCACTCAAAACTCCTTCAATAAAACTTAATCTTCATAATATAGCCAAAGTTGGCATTCTACATATTCAAGACCCATCTAGTCTATACCTATAAAATATGTCATCTCCCTCATCATCCTTAGGTATTCTCATCATTATTCTCATATTGTGTCATTGGAAAAACAACACGGTGTCTCTCATAGGCCACCGTCACAGGGAAATAAACTACAACATCCTCATATACTTATACATCATCACCAACATTTCATCATGACATATACACATGCTATAGCAAAACATTCATCATGTTCACAAACCATATATCACATATACACATCTCAAACATCGCAGTAATGCCAAACAACATACAATTCCCTTATAGGAGTGCAAACAGAACAAATCATATAATGTCCTTGTCTCATCTTATACATTTACATCAAGGTTATCATCATCATAATATGACAAGCAAGCATCACTGAGTAATTCAAGCACACATGCAATCAAATAAACATCAATCATAAGTTACCTAGAGAGGAATTCTTAAGGTACATATAACTTCACAACATCTTTACAGATCTTATTAGCCTCTAATGGAGGTATCACCACTTTCATTAGAAAGCTAACACATGAGGCTAAAGGCCTACCAATTGATTTTGGCTAACTCTTTTCATGTTGACGTCAACTTTTTAACAATAAATCAAGCCTCTTGTAACTTGAGATTATAAGAATATCTACACAACTCACTTAGCTCATTCACTTGTGCTAGACTTACATGTGAACATACACTTCAAAAAGGTTAATTCTATTCACCTCTATGGCGTAGGAAAACTAGGAATAAATTCCCATCCACAAACTCCACCTCAACACTCCACAACAGATCAAGAACCACAAATAACACTCAATTGTCTTGCCCAAAATAAGTTTTAACATACCTCATGAAAATATTCACAGAATATTCCACAGAACTCCAATAGTCCAAACCATAGAGGTTGGAAAGAAGACATCTGGGCTACATGCCCACCAAAGAATTTGATCTCATTCCCACTAGACAGTTCACAAGAATCAGAACAACATAGGACATGTGTTGTCCATGGGTTTAGCAACCATAATAGAGGCTTAACTCCTTCTACTTCCCCTAGCCTTAGGTAAGGCTTGGCACATTGCCAAGGACACATATAGACTCATTTCTCACACATATACACATAGGAAACACCCTCCCAACAATATGGCACCTAAGCTAATTACACAGGACTTACATAATCCATAAACCTGCAGTTAGGCTGTATTTTTGCAACACTGAACCTGCCTTCCCACTATATTCAACAAATATTAGACAAACTTCAAAAAAATATGACTCCACTTCCATTTGAAAGAAGACATCCGGAACTATAACCCTACCAAAAATGAAAGGCTGACTCCTTAAGGATAAATTACACAACAATTTCCAAAACAGGTAGATTCATGCACAATTCAGCAATTAGATCAAATAAAATACTAAGTTTCTTGACTCTAAATGTGGCCTTTTATAGCTCTGAAGCATTTCCCTAATGCTCAACTCAACACACAGAACCACAACACATCAATCTACAATCATCAAAACATCATAACCAGCACACACACACACACACACAACATAACATAAAAAATGACCCAGAGCTATAAGTTGTTAGGAGCAATGTGCTCCTAACTGACTCAACTTGTTTACCACTAGTAGACCATCTTACTACCCTCTTACCTTGGGTGTGAGAGAAACGTCGTTTGCTGCTTGACGCACTTCACTACTTTGCGACTTTCAATCTTGCAATTAGTGTCGTTTCTTCATCAGTGGCCCAATCGACGATCAGGACTTGTCAAAACGAAGAGTGTAATGAATACTATACAGATATTGGTTTGTAGTTGGGATCAGATAACCTCGGGCACCACATGCAAACCCCCGAACATAGACTCATGAAAGAGCAAGAATGGATAACAGTGTCACTTTAAAAAAATGCTTCGATCATGTGATCAGGAAACTATAAGGAACAAAACTACAGGTTCGTTTTGGTCATACGATATCATACGAAGCCTCATTTTTCAAAAACAAGAGGAAACAAGACAAAGAGAAAAGAGAAGGTTGAGAGAGATCGAAGACTTATTGCAACTATACAAGACCGTAGGCTTGATCGCGCGCTCAAGTACATAGATTGACACTAAACAAAACTTGAGTTTGAACCTGGGAAGCTCAAACCTGACAACATGCAAAGGATGAGAAGCACGATTTGAGCTCGAGTTGCTCACATGGTGGTGGTTTGGGTCGCCAGGAGAAGAACAAGAGTGGGAGCAAGCTTTGTGGAGATAGTGGAGGGGACTCTCGGTGGTCAGAATTTGGAGCAGCAAAGCTACAGTTTGGCTTGTGCTGTTCCACGAAAATGGCTTTGATGGGTGGTCCTCGTGCAAGTGAGGAGAAGATCGGGGGAGTGGTTTCACGTGGCTAGGTCGAGAAAAAAAAAAGGGAGCCGAGAGTGAGAGGAATGCTTCGTGTAAGAAATCAGGAGGTGGGGGGTTTCTCGATGTGCACCAGAAGTGCAAGGGGTTGCTCGACTTCTTTAGGAAGAAAAAAGGGTGAAGCTTCGTGAATAATAAGCCAAGGGTGGGGCTACATATGTAACAAGGTCGGAGGAGTACCACGGGTTCTAAATGGGAGACATAATATAGTATAAGAATTCCAACTGAAGCCTCGTACGTACATATGCACATAAGAATGCACACAAATCGATTTAGGAGTTATAAGGTGGTATAATATGTTTTATAACAATGGACAAGAATAAAATTTAAACATATAGGTGTAACTAGGAAAATATAAGGGACTCATTGGTAAACATAAAATTGCTCAAAGACACCAATAAAATAATTTGGGAATATCAAGAAATTATTTAGAGTAAAGATATGACATCATAAATTTAAGAAACCTATTTAAGAGATTTAATACATATATTAAACTTATACAACAATTACTATAGCGATATGTAATCATATTGAAAGCCTTTAAACATAATTAAACTCACAAAATAGTTGATATAGCAATATATGAAAATAATTGAAAGCTTATAATTGTACTAATAACATCTATATTATAAAAACATATTTAGAAAGCCTTATAGCGACTTAATATAATTTAAGAAATCTGATCAAGAGATTTAATACAATTTAACCTCACAACTTAGTTATTATAGTGACATACAAATATACTAAAGGCTTTCATATATTTTTGAATTCGTAAAATAATTGCTATAGCAATATTTGAATATATTAAAACTTAGGTTTATAATTAAAACACTCATATTATGAAATCATATTTCAAGAAGTTTTTATAGCAATTATCTTTGTAATATATATGGATTTAATTAAAAAGGATTCTCACATTTAAAACTCATAATTTAAAATACTATACCAACATATATCTGTATGTATATAATTTGAGAGTGCAATACTTCAAATATAACATTTCGAAATATAAATATTTCATTAAATCTTTCATAACATAATTGCTATAATAAAACATGCTCAATATGATAATACTTTAAATTAATAAGACGTTTCACAATTAAGTGTTAGTTCTCTAAAAGTTCCAGCCACATTTTTTTTTATGAAACTCGTCTTTAATTAGCTTAAAACCCAAAGTAATGTAATATAATTCTCAAAAAACAACATTTTTCTAAAAAATATAATTTGCTGTAATAATAATTTCATAAACTCTCCATAAATAAGATATTATTACTCCAACATATACTACCATCCTTTATAGTATAAACTTAGGCTTTAATAGATCAAAGCTAAAATAATGTAATACAATTTATTAAGAAAATCTTTTCTCCCAAAATATAGTAATTTAGAAAGTCATTCATACTCCTCAATATATATATATATATATATATATATATATATATATTGTATTTGCAAATCGTGCATTTAAATATGCATGAGCATGCACCTGCATGAGCTCGTATTATTACAAGCTTTTATGACATCAATTACTTGCCCTTAATCAAGGTACAAGGTACTTAGCCGAGTTTACTTCCTAGGGTTAAAACTTAGCATGTTACACTAAGCGCAAATATATTTGTTTTCTAAATTTTTATGTTATTTTATCTTTTTTTACCTTATCTAGTAAACTAAGGGCAAAATGGTGTTTTGTCAGCCTTTGTCTGAAAAAATTATTAAAAATCTAAACTAAACGTTTTTTTAACATTCCAAACATAATGGTGCAGTTAGAATTTTGAGATCATCATTAGTTACATAATAAATAAAACATTAGAAAATTTAAAAAAAAAACTTAGTTAAGGAAAAGTTAGAGGTTACGTAGAGAATTACACCAATCATCTTTGATGAGGTTGTTTAACTCCATTTTTACCTAGGGTAAATTAGACAACCCCATATCTTAAGCCTATAAATGTTATCTTCCACAATTATTTGAATTCATGTGTGGGCTTTCTCTAATAGTGTGGGAGAGAGTAAGTGGCCTTTTAAAAACATTTGGGGATTACCTTTTGCACCCCCTTGTATCCCCTTGCATTTCAAAAACTAATTTTTGTAATTGTTTTATACATTTCGAAAACTAATTTTCAAAATACAAGGAAAGTGTGGATAGAAAAAAAAGGGTGTGAAAAGTTGGGCCCAAAATATTTTGAGACACTTAAGACTTGTATTCTCTTACTCATTTTATTTAGTTCTAACTCATCAATGTAGGACATATTTTTTAACACTTCCCTTCATATCTGATTGGTTTGGTCCAATTGGAACTTGTCTCCAATTTTCAACCTAAGCTTGTACTTTAAGTTTGGTTTCAAAGGCCATGGGTTTTGCTTTCTTTTATAGCCTGGACTTGTGCTCATTTGCTTGAATTTCAGGGGCTATAGGTTAGTCTTTCATTTATTGATTTTTTTTTGCCTTTTTTTTTTTGTTGGGTAACATAGTTTAATCTTTGTACCCTTTGTTAATTTAATGTTTAGGAGGCTTCTTTTTTCACTTTTTTTTTTCTTAATAGACTTTTTGTAATTTTTTCTCAACAATACCCTTTTCTAGATACTAATTTCTGGAACTTATTTTTGGTGATAGGTAGATATTCCAAAATTAGTTTTCAGAATGTATTTATATCAATCTGGAAACAAAATTTTGGAAGAGATCAATAATGTGACACTATCAAACAATGATGTAGAATGAACCCATCACACCCCCTTTTGACACCTCCATTTACTTGCTCAAATTTTACTTTGTCTACCCACTTCTACAAAATCAGATCAGTTTTCATTTTGTTTCTTTGTTGACTGGACCTACGTGAGAAAAATCTAAAAGAACATTGATATGCCAAAACCTGCACCCGCCATACACCTGCACCTAGAATCTTTCTCTCTCTCTCTCTACTTAATCAGACATCAGATTGCATTAGGCAACCAAACGATACCGCTGAAAGGACTTATAGAGTTAATTTTGTTGACCGAAATTTATTTTTGGTAATAGTAGATGTTCTAGAATTAGTTTTCAGAATGAATATAGTGAAAGAAATTTAGTTCTGGAATGTATTTAATGTATTTTGGAAACTAAATTCCAGAACATCTACTTGTTCCAAAAAAAATGTAATTTTGGAAAAAGAAATTACAAAAGTACGGAAGGGAGTGTATTTAGATACAAAGGGGGTGCAAAAAAAAAAATCCTGTTAATCTCCTTACAAGGGGCGTCTCAGTACGTCATCCTGCCTATGTTCTGACTGCCCAAATTCAGAGCCTTATCAAGCTGCCAATTTAGGTGAAGTGGTCTCATGTTCACGGCAAAGCAAACCAGGTGGCAGAGTCACTTGCCAAGTTTAGCTTGTCTTCTCCAGTTCCCGAGAGATCTTTTCATTTCGCTCCTGATTTTATTAGTCTTTCCTTACTAGCTGATTATTCGAATATACAATTCCCTCGGGGATTTTAGTTGTGAATAAAGCTCTTCTTTCACCAAAAATCTGTAATTGGTTTATTTAAGTCAGAAAAATAAAAGGAATTTAAGCCCCAAAACTGCTCTAGGGTGCTTAATGTCATAGTGCTATCAAATGTATATTTCATTCTTTATCGACTTTTTCCGTCATGAATTGTAATAATAATTAGAACAATGATTTTTGGACACATCATTTTTTAAAACACTCTACCGACACCTCTCATTTCTCTTTATCATTTTCTTTCTATCACATTATATCACCAATCATACCTACATTTTTCTCTTTTTTTTTTTCTCTCTCACTAAATGTTGAATTGCATTTGGGTGTCCAAATATATTTTTCCTAAAAAATAACATGTTATCTCACTGTTGAGCAGATGTAAAACGTAAACATTTTTCAATACCGCGAAACTTTTGTACTTTGAGGATAAAATGATTATTCAGTGATGCATTATATTGAAAGAAATGTTAAAATTTGTGGTCGCTTATGTCAGAATCCATTGCAGAGCTGTTCTTCTAAACAAGCTATTTTTCATTTTGGGCGAAAAGATTAAAAACAATTTTGAGAATAACATTTAATGTGGAAATTGAAGATTTTGTGCTATATAAATAAATACTTGTATCACAATAGCTAAAAGTAACTTAACAATGATCCTACTACTCGGCAACCATTTACATAAAATAAAAGTTGAAAGGAAAATTGGTAGTCATCCATATAGTATATTCGTAGTATTATTATAAAACATCTTAATTTAGATATTTTAAATAATTTACAAAGTATGATAATATTTGTTCACTCACTTGTTATTCCTCATTTACCATTCTATTGCATAATCAACCTTGCTGTTTTCTTGGGAAGCTTTGTTAGTGTTCCATCCTCATATTCATTTACCAACTTAATTCATCATACAAACTTGAAAAAGAAAGGAAACAGCAATTTGTTTTGAGTTTCAAACTACAAAATACATATGAAAAGATGTTTCAAGATACAAATCTTTGAACACGGCAATTTATAAAGGGTCGCTATATATATCTTTATTTTTAGCTAGCTGTGGACCTTTTCCATGATTAAATGATACGGGTAAAAATGGGTAATCTAAAATCAAAAGTAGCATATGTCAATAACATTTTAAAAAGTATATACTGGAAACAGTGAATCTTTCCAGAAAAAAAGGAAGCAATAATACTAAATTTAAAAGGTTAATTTTTGTTTACTAAATGAACAAGTATGTGCGATTAGGTGCTTCTTTACTCTAGGCAAGTTTTATGATTCCAATTGTAATGGATCTCATCTCCTAACCAAATTAAATTCAAGTTATTCCAGCACTTAGCAAACCCAACAATGCAAACAGAACTATCAGTCCAAGTATTTTTCAATGGCTACAACGTAGTAAAGAAACAAATCAAGACAACGATGAGATGGAAATGTTCTAGCTAACTTTTTCTGTATAAAACGGAAGACATCTATGTTTTCAACAATTTGGGGGACGACACAGACAAAATCTCTTGGTGACTGTCATCAATGACTTCACCGAGAGCAAATGCACAAGAAAGTGATAAAAAATTAAGAATAATGCATATAAACGGATTGAATTTGTTGGAATAAATGCCAAGTTTTTTCATAGTATATAATCATATGTATTTGGTCATCCCACTTAATTTAACCTAGAATAGATTATTGAGAGGAGTAAAGTTTCATAGCTTGAAAACATTTGAAACAATTTTCTGTCAGGATTAAAGGTAATTGAAAATGTTAAAGTGGTGATAACTTTTTAGTAACAGTTTGTTTTGCAAGTAGAATCTTATTTGTGGCGATGAAACAGTGTTTGAAAGTTAGGTGAACTTTTTGGTTTAATTTTATTATTTTAAAATTCATTTCATGATGAACAAATTAATTTTTGATAAAAGTAAAAATTTTAAAAATTTCATTGAGTAGAATTAATTCATGATATACAAGTACAACCCATGACAATTTTTGAAAACGTACAGATATTTATGACACAAAAGGAATCTATTTTATCATTCAAATAAAACCATTTCTTCTAAACTAGCTCACTTATAAAATTTCATTCCCAAACACAATTCAAAATTTTCAAAATCTATTCTAGTAGAATCTAAAACAAATGCATCCTTATTTATCCAAAGAATTAAAATAGTGCAAATTCATTTTGGTTAAAAACAGCAAAAAAATTAATGGTTTAATATTTTCGTATTGGAATAGAACTTGGAATTGATATGTCCAGGGTTTTCCAGGAGTGCGCTTTTACTTATGGGTCAATCAGATATTTGTTTTCTTGTAGTGGGTACTTTTAGTGTTATTCAATATATATATATATATATATATATATATTCTTTTAAAAGTGAAAAATATATATTTGTACACTACTAAGTATTCCTTCTTTTGTATTTCCCTTTCATTTCTTTAAAAGCTTTCCAAAGTAGCTTGCTGGATGCCGATAGGTCTAACTTTATTGTTTATTCTAATACTACTTTGAATTTTCTTTCATTATGTTAAGCCTATTAATTAGCTTTAAACATACGCTAATCTTACTTTTCTGACTTGGGATTTCCTGTGCTGAAGAAACCAAGTTAAAAGATTCTACGCGGGGAAACTATGATCTTTCCGTCACTGAGGGACTAATGGATGATGTGTCCCCTGCTGTATGGAAACTATATAAGAGAACGGACAAAGACAAGTGGGTATATAAACAATGAAAATTATTACGAAAATTAAGAACAAGCTTTCAATAAAGCTCGTTGGAATGGAGATGCTGATAGGCCAGGTTGTCAGTCACGTCTACTCTTTAATGTCCAAACCATAAGACACGTTAGGATTAAATTATTGTCTTAAGTGGAAAAAATGGGGCAATCAAGTCCCGTTTGTATCTGTCCCCTGCACGGTCCCATTTAAGTCCAGACACCACAGCCTTGGAGTTGGAGGCGCCATCTCGTGAGCCACCTGCTGGTTGGACTTCACCATTATCATCATTCCGCGTCAGCACACTGTTTGTGAGTAATATATAATTTTCTTTTCGCTATCCATAATGAACCTGATTGTTTTTGTTCCGTTTATAACGTATGCACCTGATTATACTCTCAAACCAATATCCGTAAGTTGTTACATGCTAATCACATCACCATTTTTGTGTGGAAAATGAAAAAGCCAAAAGAAAAAAAATGAAAAATAAGAGAAGAGCAGGCGTTGCCTCCTCTCTGTCGGTCACCGCAAGAAGTCTTCCCTTTTGATGTGACCATCGAATTGAATCATAACATAGCGGATAACATAGCACCCACCGCAGAAACAGACCCCATCATTAACACTGCCCCACATTCGCTCCACCAATCACCATCCTCTAACCATCACCAAAATTGCCAAAGTCACCAAAATCCTCCAAAATCTCAAATTAGTATTTTACCTGAGTGTTAAGCATTGTACAATAACTGTTCATTTATATATAATTAAAATTAAAAATAAATAAATATTTTTAAATATATAAATTATATTATAATTAAAATTCATAATTAAAAAATATTTTTGAATATATATATTATATATTAAATTTACAATAAATAATTTAAATTATGATATAAGATTATTTTTAATTATTGACAATTTTTTTTAAAAAATTATTAAAATTTAATTTAGAGATAAAGAAAAAAATGGTATAGAAAATTAAAAAAAATCATATATATATATAATTAAATAGTGTAAACTAAGATAGTAGAGAGAGGATTTTTTGGATTAGTTGCTGGACTTTGAGTTTTTCTATAGTATTTATCTTTGCTTTTAATTATTTCTGTGGTTGTAGAATGTATCAGGCACTAATCAAATCACACAGTGGTCTCATAATCAAACATGCTAATTGTGTCATATTGTAATGTGTGATTGTTACCAGTTGAATAACACTAATATAATTTGTGTTGAGTAACTGAAAAATTTAAATTGTATTTAATTAGTAGTTATATTTTAAGTATTAATTTGTAAATAAGAGATTTTTTTGGTATACTAATTAATAAAGATTGAATTTGATTAAAATGTCAGTAATAGAAAAAATAATAAATAGTATGTAATTATTATTCATTAGAAACAGCAGAAAAGTGCAATTTTTGCACCAAAACTTAAAAATCCAACATTATATGGCAATTGAATTAGTGAATAAGGTCGTATAAATTTTAAAATACGAGACCCTTTATATATTTGAAAATAATACTTAACAAAGTTTATTGGGCTCATAAGAATACAATATTGTAAAATAGTATGTGTCATGTGTTACAAACATACCCACCATGTATTCAATAGTGACAAATAAGCATGAGATATGGTGTTGTTGTGGAAGCATGGTGTTGATATGGAATGCATGAAATAATGACAGATAAGCAAAGTGTCTTATGTGGCAAGAGATCGATATGGTGTTGATGTGGAAGCATGTTGTTTCGTAGCTCAAGCTTTATATATTATAAATAGATAAATAGGTGGAGATTTCTTACACATTTTACAGAATGTATCAGTCTCTCATGTAGTGTCAATCAGAATGGCAAAGCAAATCACAAGATTGAAAATTCTACTAGTGAAACAAACGAGTTGCCATGACCAATCTAAGTGGAGTTGCATGCCCTAATAGGTTCTAATTACACCCAGACACAAGTTGTGAAATCTGATTATGACTCTTTAACAATTGAATAAAGTTTTGAACCCCAAATTCAACATGTCTTATAAAATGGGAACCCCAGTTATGAGAAACCATAGCAGTTCACCATAAAAAAAAGAAAAGAAAAATACAGATATAGCACATTATTAGAGTCAAAATCTTACTTTGTAGTACCTGCTTGTTTTGTAAGCATAACCTCATTTGTGGCAATGAAATCGCGTTTGCAAGTTAGGCAAATTGCTTGGCTAAAATTTTATTATTTTAAAATTGATTCTGTGATGAATAAAATTGATTTTGATAAAAGTGAAAATTTTAAATTTTGTTTAAGTAGAATTAATATAAGATGTAGAACCCAGACCAATTTTAAAAACAGACATATATTTATAATACAAAAGTAAGTATATTTTATAATTCAAATAAAATCGATTCTTCTTAACTTTTAAATCTGTATTCCCAAACATAAATGAACGTTTTGAAAATCTTTTATACTAAAATCCAAAACAAATCCTTCGAAATTTTTCCAAACAAAAAAATAATGCAAATTATTTCTAGTTAAAAATTAGATAAATCTAATAGATTAATACTTGAATTTAATTTGAATACGTAGTCAATATAAAATTTTTAACGCTTTCAACTAATTATAAATCACCTTATATATGATTCTTATAGTTATTATTACAAAAGTCAATAATTTTTAATTATATGACAATTTATAATAGGATAACAATATAAAAAAATTTATACTGTTAGTGTATTATGACACTTAAATTCTTATATTTTTGTTTTGGAAGTTAGAACCTGGAACAAGACCAAGGTTCTCTAGGAGTGAGTTTTCATTTATTGTGATAATCATATCTTCTTCTAATTTGCATTCATTTTACCCATTTCTCTTCATTTTTATTTTTTAAAATGTTTATATAAAATAATAAAAAGGCATTTGCTAAGGACCAAAATTAGATTCAGTACTTAAATTTCTCTCTTTCTCATAATAAAAATATATAAAAATACAAAATACACATCAAAATATAAATTAAATAAAATTACACAAAAATATAAACAACATAAAAAAATAAAATACTGAAAAAATACAAAAAAAAAATCTAAAGAACAAAAATTCAATGATAATAAAAATAAAATATTCAGGTCCTATATGTGTATGCCTCCAAGTCCAAACAGCATAGCCTTGGAGGAACCATCTCCCGAGCCACTTGCTAGACTTCATCATTATCATCGTTCAAGGTTAACAACTGTTTGATAGTAATACTTTTTTGGTTAAACCATTACTTTAGTCCTTGAATGTGTATGGTTTAGTCGGGAAGAAAATTAAAAAAGTTCCTAAAAGTCTCTTCCATCATTCACATTAGTTTGCCTGGGTGAATTACTGTTAAGTGACACCGTCAAGAATGACGAATTGGCACGTTAAGTACCATATAATGTGTCAAGTATGTGTAGACATGGCATCCACATTACTAAAGATTATATAAAATAACTAAAAATATTTTTTTGAAAAAATGCTTCTTCTTCATCATTTTGTTTGTTAACCTTAAAATATTTGAACCACCATTATCAAACTACCATTGCCTTTGCTAATGAATTCTCACCTCTCTTTTTTACTCCTTTTACTCGTTGTATCGGGATGAAACCCCAATTCCTCTTCACCAAATTGTAAAACAAAGCTTCTGCATCTTCCACGCGCTTATACCTGCACAACCACATCAAGAGTTAAAAAGCCTCCAAACCAAGCTCCAACCCAAACTCCTTCCTCCTGTACAACAAATGAATTGCTTCGTCCACTTTATGAGCACCTACGTTGTGCCGATGCCCGTCGGAAATAGGACCTAGCCTCTAAAAAGCATTTTGAAGAAGGACTTTGAAAAGATGCTAGTTTAAAATATAGAAATTTGTGGGGAATCTTTTTTTGCGTTTATAAAAAGAATTGAAATAATTTTTGAAATAAGATATCTCAAATTTCAAATTTTTTTGGCAAACCACGTGATGAAAATCAGTATCTAAGTATTGATTTTTGTTAATACATGCAATGTACAAGCTAGAAGCTTGGCTTTGAAATCCATAGGTACTTGATAAGCAGTTGTATAAACATGATAGTGTAGATCTGATAAAATCATAAAGGATCATATTCCAAAATAAATATCTTGAAACTCCTCGGGTACCTGATTGACAGTTATAATAATCTGAGAAACAGTAAAGAGAATCTGAAAAGAGTATGGGAGGTAAACCGTATGATCATCATAATTTAAAGGAGTATAAAGTATCAATTCAATAAAAGTAAGTGTAAGTTTTCAAAAAGGACATGACCTCCGTTGGCCATGATAGCATAAGTAAATATATATCAAAATAAACAAAGGGCCAACTCTAGCAAGGCCTCCCATATATAAACAGTAACAGACACAAAATGTATACAAAACATGAAACAAGCATGACAAGCCTAAGCAAAGATCCAAAAAGGTGAGTATCTAAGGGCTAGATCTAACATCTTCTGGGTTTTTCGAACTAGGCCTCCTACTACTTGTGTCCTCCATCAACTGTTTATGATAGGTATAAGCAAGACATAGACAAGAAAGAAGGAGTGAAGTTCTAGTATAGCATGAAGGATGGCAGGAGAGATAAAACACAGAATTACACACACACACACACAAAATATAGCCATCCACTTGCACTAAGTCGCATATAAAAACACATACACATATGTAGATAAGGACAAGCATATAGACCACCATGCACTTACATTGAGTCACATATAAAAGCACATACACATAGGAAACAAGCAATCAAACCACTTCATAGCATTATGCTAAACAATCATAGTACATTCAAATGTGTGTTAGTTTCCTATATGTATGTTGTGCATAGGACTTAAGTCAGTCAATTTTATTCTTTCTAGTTATACATGAACATGCATGGGGTACCCAGAATTAGTTATATGGCACTGTGAAGTGGACCTTGTACTAGGCATTTATGGACTTTGTACGAAGCATTCCACCCTACGGGTGCATATTAGATAACTGTACAAAATAAGATTAATGATAATAGTGTCCATTTAAGGACTGTGGACCTAGTTATGAGGCATTTTTCTATTATGGCTTAAAGAATCCAGTAGGATTGTACTTTCTGAAGGGATAGTACTGAGTTAGAAATGTCATGATGCATGAGTAGTTTCAGTAGCTTTTATCTTGAACAATTACAGAGATGAGGTGAATGGAATGGACTCACAAGACACTCTGGCCCTTTCTTCTTTAGGGAGGATTTCTCACCCTTATGGAATTTAATAGGAAACTTATAGAGTGCTTAAAACTAGGTTTAGTAAATATAAGGATAGAAATACTAAGATGTAGCATTTTACAAAAAGTAGTTTTAGTGTCTAAGAGAAAGAAAGCCATAATGTATCTCTTTTTAAAAAATAATCCAGTACCAACAAACAAATTAAGATTACAATTTGAAACATGTAAGGATACAATACAATCAATGTGACAAAGATTGAAATTAGGTTTGTGTTAATAAACCAATGCATCCTAATGTAATAGACCATGTGTACTTACGTAGTAGCTAGCAGTAACATTTCCTAGTTAAGTAAAATGAATTTGGATTACCGCCACTTCAATTTTTCATTCAAAGTTTTGCTCTGCCACTTTAAGCATGCTTTATATGTTCCATTTTTATTGGAATAATAGCCAATTTGTATTTGGATACTATAAATATCTTACATGATTAGTTAATGGGTTTTATATTTGTATTAATATAGTTTTGATGTATTGTTTAAAAGATGAAGTGTTATATTGGAATTAATATAGTTTTGCTGTATTTCTAGCATGGAAGCTACATTTTTTGGCTATTTTTAATTGCTTGAAAATGTTAAGAGTAAATAAAATAAGAACGCATTTTCTGGCGATTTAATGTAAATTTAATTTTTTTTTTTGTGTTTTTACATTGATTATGTTTATAATTGATGTAAAAATAGCATTTTTTTTGGCGATTAAAAACAGCCAGAAAATGCAAAATTGATTTTTTTGTAATGTGTTTACATCGATTGTGTTTATAATCGACATAAAAGTAGCACTTTGTACATCAATTATAAACATAACTGATGTAAAAAGTATTTTTTTACATCAGTTCAATATCTGATGTAAAAAATCCTCACATTCCACGTTGGTAGGATCTATATCGGTTCTAGTGTTCTACAACTGATGTAAAAAGTCTGTTTTAACTAATATTAAATGTCTCCCCTCAACTAATTATTTAAGTTATTCATTGTAAATCCAAAATATAATTTATATAATAAAAATATTAATTTATTATAAATTTTAATTATAATATAATTTATACTTTAAAAATATTAATTTATTATAAATTTTTATTATATAATAATAAACATTTATCCTATATAATACACAAATTAAGCCACTGGCTAGTTCCTATTAATTACCAAACTAAAACCGACTTGAAATGTACGTTGCTGGTTTAATTAGTTCTATTAACCCAGTAATTTTTATTTTTTTGTCTTTTGCAAAAATACAAATAGAAATTTTATTCCTTACTTTTAACAAGTCTCGAATAAAATAAACTTAATTACACAAATATAACTTGAAATACACTCTACGTTGGTTATTGATTTGTTCTCGAGTAGGTTATTGATTTGTTCTCGCTTTGCGTAATCAATGATGTACTTTGCCCTTTGCCCATAGCAGTGCCTTGATTTTCTTCCAAGTGCCAATGCTGGAGATTTGAATAATACTTGCTTGAGTGGAAAAAAAGGGACATTGGAAAAATAGTGTTTATTTTAGCTTTATAATTAAGTGGAAAAAAGAGAACCCAACCCAACTTGACCGGAGAAGTGAAGCTACGTGGGAGAAGCTACCAAGAAAAGAAATCTTTATAATTATGTCAGCTTCGTAGAAAGGAAAATGGAAAAATAAGATGCGACCATATTAGATTTATAGAAGTAGACGAAACGTTTCCATTATTCGCAAGAGATTTTGATTTAATCTACCAACTTGATTCACAGCATCAATTTTTTTTATCGAGAAACAGTTGTCATTAATTTGCACCTTCATAGTAATACGAATACATATCATTGTCAACAAGTTTGCTTCCACTTTTGCCAATTGCAATGGCTTCTTACTCCATCGTCCAAAGCAGCTCCTCTTCATTTCACGCGGAAAGGATATATGACGTGTTTGTGAGCTTCCAAGGTGAAGACACACGCAATAACTTCGCTGGTTTTCTCTTTGAAGCTCTCCGCAGAAAAGGCATTGATGCCTTCAAAGATGATTCACATCTCAAGAAAGGCGAATCCATAACACCCGAGCTGCTACAAGCCATTAATGGGTCTCGCATTTTCGTTGTGATCTTCTCAAAGAATTATACTTCCTCAGCTTGGTGCTTGCGTGAACTAGCAGAAATCTGCAGTTGCATTGAAACAACATCAAGACGTGTTTTGCCTATTTTTTATGATGTTGATCCTTCAAAAGTACGAAAACAGAGTGGATGTTATGAGAAAGCCTTTGCAGAGCATGAAGAAAGATTCAGAGAAGATGGAGGAAGTGCAGAGATGGAGAGAAGCTCTCACACGAGTGGCCAATCTCTCTGGTTGGGATATACGAAATAAGTAAGCAACCCTCTCTCTCATTTGACAATGGCTTTCTCGAAATTAAGAGATGTAGCATGAATATTGGGTCCTATACTTTGTTTAACACACAGTATTTAAAAGGTAAAAAGTACTTTGTTGTATCTTGTCTTATACATATACATTCTGTTTTCTTCGGTGATGATTTGACATCTTTCATTTTCTATAAATTTTCAGGTCACAATATCTAGTGATTGAACAACTTGTTCATATGATAATAAATATATTGGTTCCAAAATTTTCAAGTCTTCCAAATGATGATCTAGTTGGGATGAAATCTTGTGTTGAAGAATTAGCAAAGCTTTTATGTTTGGGGTCAGTTAATGATGTTGGAGTTGTTGGAATTAGTGGGATGAGTGGAATAGGAAAGTCAACTGTTGTTCGTGCTTTATATAAAAGAATCTCCCATCAATATGATTTTAGTTGTTTTATTGATGATGTAAGCAAAATTTATAGAGATTCTAGTACATTAGGTGTGCAAAAACAGTTACTTTCTCAGTCTCTAAATGAAAAAAATCTAGACATTTGCAATACTTCTGAGGGAACATGTCTGGTATGGACTAGGCTATGCAATGCAAGGACACTTATAGTTCTTGATAATGTTGATGAAGTTGGACAGCTAAAGATGTTTACGGGAAATAGAGAGACTCTATTACAAGAATGCCTAGGTGGAGGGTGTAGAATCATCATAATTTCTAGGGATGAACGTATATTGAGGAGACATGGAGTAGATGATGTTTACCAAGTCCAGCCGTTGGATTGGGAGGATGTTGTTCAGTTGTTTTGCAGAAGTGCTTTCAGAGGTAATTATATTATAAGTGATTATGAAAAGTTGATGCATGATGTACTATCACATGCTCAAGGTCACCCCTTAGCAATTGAAGCATTGGGCTCATCTTTGTTAGGCCAAAGCGTCTCACAATGGAGAAGTGCATTGGCTAGGCTAAGAGAAAATAAAAGTAAAAATATTATGAATGTGTTGTGAATAGGTTTTGATGAGCTGGATGACATTGACAAGGAAATGTTTCTAGACATTGTTTGCTTTTTCAATAATTGTGATGAAGAGCAATCTGTGAAGGAAGTTCTAGACTTTCGTGGATTTTGTCCTAAATATGGTTTACAAATTCTCGTTGCTAAATTGCTCATAAGTATTCACTATGGAAACATTTATATGCATGGCTTATTGAAAGATCTGGGTTGGTTTATTGTTCTAGAAAAATCACCTATGGAGCCAAGAAAGTAGAGTAGGTTGTGGGATCGCCAAGATTTCCGCAAAGTTATGTCAGATAATATGGTAAAATAGTTTTTGAGTATAAAATCCTACATTTCCATTTTTCTAGAATCTGTAAATACTTAAAAAGATCTAACATTTTCTTTACCCTTTGCAACATTGTAGGCAGCAAAAAATCTTGAAGGCATAGCTGTTCAACAGGATACAATGGAGTTTCATGAAACAACAATAAGGGTTGATGCTTTATCAAAAATGAGTCACCTTAAGTTGCTTAAGCTTCAGAATGTGAATTTTTCTGGAAGCCTCAATCATCTTTCCAATGAGTTAAGATATCTTACTTGGAATAAATATCCTTTTGAGGGTTTGCCTCCGAGTTTTCAGCCGCACAAACTTGTTGAGTTGTCCCTGAGTGACAGCAACGTCAAACAACTATGGGAAGACAGAAAGGTAGTGTAAATTATTATTCTAACCTTTTCTATTGTTTTTCTTTAAATGAACAAATAAAAATACAAACTCTCTTTTGTTATTTCCTTTTTCTCAAATTAATTAACGAAACAAAAGATAGCCTAACTGTCATTGTAACTTTGTCTCCTACTATTGGTGCTTCAATGCAGCCTCTACACAATTTGAGACGTTTAGATCTCTCTTATTCCAAAAATCTAATCAAGATGCCAGATTTGGGGAGGCCCTAAATCTTGAGTGGCTAAATCTCAAAAGATGTACAAAAATCAGGCAGATCCATCCATCCATTGGTCATTTAAGAAAACTTAAATTTTTGAATTTGCAAGACTGCAGAAGTCTTGTCAAGTTACCACATTTTGGAGAGGCTCTAAATCTTGAAACACTAAATCTCAAAGGATGTATAAAACTCAAGCAGATCGATCCATCCATTGGTCTTCTAAGAAAGCTGACTCTTTTGAATTTGGAAGACTGCAGAAGTCTTATCAATTTACCACATTTTAGAGATGACCTAAATCTTGAATCACTAAATCTGGAAGGATGTATACAACTCAGTCAGATTTATCCATCCATTGGTCTTCTAAGAAAGATTACTTTTTGAATTTGAAAGACTGCAAAAGTCTAGTCAGCTTACCCAACAACATACTGTGCCTCAGTTCTCTTAAATATCTGAATCTCTCCGACTGTTCAAAATTGTTACTAGATGAACCAAGGGATACAGAGCATCTGAAGAAGCTCTGCATAGGTGAAGCTCCTATTCGTTCCCAGTGAAAATCTTCCATCATGAAAAGGTGGTTTACGTTGCCTTTACATTTGTTGTATTCCAGAGAACATAAAGATTCAGTTAGTTGTTTGTTGCCTTCCTCACTTACCTTCCCTTGTATGCATGAACTTGATCTATGTTTCTGCAATTTACTTCAAATCCCTGATGCTATTGGAAACTTACATTGCTTAGAAAAGCTAAATTTAAGCGGAAACAATTTTGCTACACTGCCCAACCTCAAGGAGCTTTTCAAACTGTATTATTTAAACTTACAGCATTGCAAGCACTTGAAATATTTGCCTGAGCTCCCTTCACAAACTGAGTTGTCATCAAAAACCTACAAGCTGCCAAGGACAATTATAGAATCTCTAGCTTGGGGAAGAGTGACATTGCCAACTATAGAACATCTACATGATGAAAGAGAAGCAGGATTAAATATTTTCAACTGCCCAGAATTAGTTGAGAGGGAACGCTGCACTAGCAGGACTATTTCATGGATGATACAAATTATTCAGGTGTGCATGCTCCTTCCTTCCTCCTCCTGTCTCTTTCACTCTCTTTTTTTGGTGTGTAGGAACCAAGAACCAACATATAGCTGTGTCTGTGGTACTAGGTGCACCACCAGTACAAATATCCGTGGTTCGGAACTAGGTGGCCTCTGCGCATGTCAAGTTTTATTCCTGGAAGTGAAAAACCAAGGTGGTTCAACAATCAGCATGTGGGCAGTTTAATAACCATAGACGCACCTCCCCTTATGCATGACAATACTTGCATTGGCGTTGCTTGTTGTGTAGTATTCGCAGCTTGCTCTGGAAGGGGATCAATTTTAGGGATGGGTCCTCCAAAACTAAAATCTGTTCGTCGTCTTCATGCTTTGATTCCAGTGGTCCTTGATGAAGATCTAGTCACGGATAAATAAGATCACATGTGGTTATTCTATTTCACTGAAATCTGGGGCACATCTTCGACGCTGGAAATTTAAATAATGGTCCAGCAAAGTTTTGATTTTGAGGTGAAGAAATACGGGTTTCGTTGGATATATGAACAGGATCTGGAGCTATCAAAAGTGCAACATTTTGGCAATTGAAGGAAACAAGTACCAACAGTCTTTGACCAATTTAATTGTGGCTCCAAGGTGGCACTTATCATTCCTATGTCTCACGTTAACTGTCATGTGCCACGTTAACATTAACTAAATGGCAGTGCTTCTACCCTCATATCTACATCACACAGAATAAAATGAAGGAAGAAAGCAAGGAAAAAGAAGCAAAGAAAGAATCTCAGGAAAATGAAGAAAACTGCTATTTGGGCATTTGGTTAACTTGGGCATAATCAATTTGCACATTTGGGCCTGCAGAATGACTGCTACAACTGCCATTTATTTTAAGCCACTAACTGCCAATATATCATCTGAAATTATACAAGCTACAAGCAAAGGAACAATGACAAGATTTTCATTTGGGTTGTTCACTCAACTCAAACATTAGGAAGAGGCATAATGAGGGAACTAAAGCAAATTCTGAATAAGCTTGCAACCATAAAATGATTTTTTTTTTGGTTATCATAGGATCCTTGTGCTGGTAGGCATATGATTCTTTTTTTTTTTTTGGTTGAAATGTTTACCAGAGGATGAGGGTGAGCCTTGCGGCTTGGTGAACGGTTGATCATGGGCTCAAATCTGGGGGAAGGCTGCGTACAAATCCTCCCCCATATCTTTGCAAAGCGAGGAGCCTGGCAGTGGGGTATGTTAGTGTTTTATGCATTTAGTGTATCTAAGTCAATATATTGACATATAATATCATGATCTTTCTTGCTCTTTGTTAGTTTAGAGTTATATAATGTACCAATCAATCATTTTTTATTCAAGTCATACTACTTACGACAACTTGAACAGAAGCTGGAAAAAAATGATTCCTTGATCAGTTAATCTAATAATCAGGACATAAAACCAAGGAACAAGATATCAGACTAAGCAGAAAGGAAGTGAGGAAAATAGTTTTGATGCATAGAGTCGCCATATCTTTGTTTTCTGCTTTCAAGTCTTATATACTTAAAACAAATAGAATCTGTTTCATATTTTGATCCAAACAACCATTGCCCTGTCCTCTGACATTTGACTCTCAAGGATTTTGATTCATAAGAAAAGAATAGGAAAACGAACGACATTACCCAACACTATTTGCTTCAATGTTTTGAAACTAAATTGAAGATCGAATACAGAAGCCAAATGCCTTTGAAAAATATTTTGAAAATGCTTGGAATCACTATTTTTGTTTTCTTCTTTCATGTTTTATGTACTTAATACAAATTGAATCTCTTTCAGATTTTGGTCCAGACAGCTATTCCCCTGTGCTGTAACATGCGAGAGCTTTACTAGTTTCAAAGATTTGTATTCTTCAAGAAAAAACACAGAAAAAACGAAGAAAAGAAAGTGACATCACCCAACACTCTCCTTGCTGCAAGGTTTTGAAAACCGGATCAAAGATGGAAATACAAAGACCTCTGGATCAATGTTTGATTGGTTCAGTCATTTAAATTTATGATTAAACTGTAATTAGACTTTGGTTGAATTAGATACATAGCTTGTTCATGGTCCAACCAGTTACCAGTCCATCGCATATTTTCCCTTGACTACTATATTGCCGGAGAGGCATCACACGCATGACAGGGGTGGGTAATTTGATTCGTGTTCAGTTGGGAGAAAGACAAATTTCAGCTGCCAAAATTAGACTCCAATGCTGAAGAAGTTGCTGCCGATGTTGTTGATGTTGCTGTCGTTGTTGATGGATGTACAAGTGTAGAATCTCAGGCTAAGATTGGTTGGTACGCAATGTTGTGTAGTTGGGACCCGGATGATACCATCTGTTGTTGCTCGTTTTGGAAAGGTGAATTGGTGGTTCCAAATTAGTGAGGGAATTGCATGGGTTGTTGGGAACCTTGTGAGTTTCATCATCCACTTAATTCCTTTGTGAATTTGCCACTGTTCGTGGCTGCAGCCAGCCTTGAGCATCAATAAACACCACTCCTTTCGCTTTCGTTCTCTGGACTCAGATTCGGATTTGATCACAGAGTAAAAAGAAAGACCGATTTTTGTAATCTGGGTTCTGTTCTATGCCGATCAAATCAAAAACAGAATCGGATGCCAAGTTCTTTCCTTAGAGCTACCCATCTTCAATTTCGTGCGTAGAAAGAATGAAATTAAAGAGAGATCACACGTGGTTTAGAAATGATATGACACTTATGTTTACTGGGACAGCGGGATTGAGTGATTAGACATCACCCATGAGTGATGCTAATGGACTCTGACAGATATGTATTGGATTGTTACACATCTTGACGATTTTGAGCAGACCCTAAAAGTAAATTTTATCATGTTTACAGGACAAAGAGATGTTTAACTCTAAAATAAATAAATAAATAATAAGTTTAAATAAAAAATAAATTTATATAGAACTTTAATTATAAACATATTAATTATAAAATAAATAAATAAACATAAATAAAATGTTTTAAATTAAAATAAATAAAGTCAACCTTCAAAATACATACATCATGTATGATGTACCCTTTTTGTATATCATATCTCTTTATAATAAAATCAACTTTCAAAAGGCACACATCACAGTTAAGAAAATTTTCTACAACATTCATATTAGCTCTTTGCCATCAGTACCACATCCTTCATCAATTGTATTAAATTAAAATAAATTATGTTTTTCTATTTTATATTTTCATTGTTCTTGTAAATTAAAATATAAATTATGTTTCTTTTTTTTATATATTTTCATTGTTGGTGACTAATTTCATTACAAGGTTGACCAACTACCTCTGAGACATGTATTAGGAATTAAAGTTGATGACTAGTTTCAATATAGGGCTAAACTCTATGAAATTGGCCTCCTTCAATAGTTTTTGTGTGGTTTTAAAAGTTATATTGAAGGTTTGTGAAAAATAGAGTGATATGGACATTGCACTAACCACAATTCTACCTAGTCATTTCTTTATGTGGCCTATATTTAATGGATGAGAAGACGCGAGAAGGAGAAAAAATTGGTAAGCTTGTACTCAAAAGGGTGTTATTCAAACAAATGAAGTTTCAAAAGGAAAAGAGAAGTTTGCTATTTGGGTGGTAACATCAATGGATTGTGTTCAAATACACACATCCTTTTAATTAAAAAAATAAATTTTAATTTAAAAATAAAAATGAAAAGTATAATTTGAAAGAGATAAGTGATTAAAAGAATTTTTAAAAACACTCTTGTTGAAGGAAAACCCCTAAAAATACTCTCATTAAATAATACCCCCTAAAAACACTTGTTCATGATAGCTATTATTGATTGGATAGCGGTATAGTTTATAATGTTAATTAATGGACAAAATAGTCCAAAAATGTGGAGATACAAAGTACGTATCGCCATTTTATTTATAATATATAAATCCTAAGCTACGAATCAATACACTTCCACCTCATTACCCTATTACTCGCCACGTCAAACTATTTGTTGATTTGTCATTACCTCACATATTCCTTTGCTTGTACCTTCTAATACACCTTTCCCTTATCCCCTCTAGCTCATCGCCCACAATAACGGTAAAGTTGTTACGACCACAATCAACGCTTGGTGGTTATGTCCTTAATCAATGTTTGGTTGGTTATGCAAGCCAAAATGAAGCCTCCTCCACATATGGTGTTGTAGTCCATCGCCTATACCTTCCATTATGTCTCCTCCTTCTGTTTCCTCTAAACTCTTCCCCTCCACCTACTTCAAAACTCCCCCTTCCACCACCTATCATTCCTTGAATCGTTATTCACATATTTAACTCTTTTTTTCTACTCTCTTACATATCTTTTGTGTTCCTTTGTCCATTTGTTTGCTCCTTTCCTCCTACCATTTTATTTGGATAGAAGGAAGAGAAGTTGTTGGAGGTGAAGAAATTGCCATGGGAGGATTGCGTAGTTCACAATGACTAGAAGATGTGCTCACCAAAATTTCTCTGTCTAATTACTCAATTACGGATAAACAAGCAAAGATTGATACTCTCAAATGTCTATCAAGTGATCAACTAGAAAACAAGGTAAACTTGATAATTTTTTTTCTTACGAAAATTATCTGTCCTATGTTGGTATTTTTATACAAATAGGAATTTATGGAATTGTAGGTTGAAGATATGCAACACTTGGTGCATGTTGGGTTTGAATTATCTACCACAGCTAATGTACGAAGAGGCTCCAGAATAATGGTTTTCAATGAAGTAGATGGTAAATGCACACATCGTTCTGGTTTTCATAGATGCAATCCTAATTACAAAGAATTGACTTACAAAGAGTGCAATTGACTTATGTTGTGAACAAAATTGTGGAATCGTGGAATTGCAAAATTGAGAGCGTAATTACTTATGTGTCAGTTTCTGTCCAATCGAGTTTCTTCTCCGCATGCATCACTGCATCATTTTGGTTTTCAATATTTCAAACGTGCAAAATCGAGAGTGTAACTGCTTATGTGTTGATTCTTATCCAATCAAGTTTATTCTTCAAATTATATATTGATGTACATATTCTTTCTTCCTTTTTTTTCTACTTTTTTTTTCCATCACACATAATTTGAGATTACACAACCCATTTTGCAAACTAATGCAGCATTGCTCTTTCATTGTGTTGTCCAAGGCATGCCTTGGAAAGAAACAAGAAGTTAGCAGAGAAAGCTGCATCCAAAGCAGCCTTCACAGCATAAAAGCACAATTTTAAAAATCATCTCCTACAGTAAGTTGTTGGTGATGGCATGTGAACAATTTATATTTCTTATATGTGAATTAGTTATGTGAATTTGAAAATCCCTAATAGGATACCCCTGCCAAATAGGAAGAAATTGATCCAGCAAAGCTGAAAAATATAAAAAGAGAAGAGGATATTGCAAAAGCAAAGCATGAGGAGGTTAGCAGAGAAAACTACATCCAAAGAATCCCTTAGAGCACAAAAGCACAATTTTAAAAATCATCTCCTATAGGTAAGTGGTGGGTGCTATATGTGAACAATTTATATTTTTATATATGAATTAATTATGTATTATTTTTGTTTTTAAAGTATTCTATGAAAACTTATCATTTTAAATTCAAATCACATTAAAACTTATCTATGAAAACTTATTCATTTAAAATAAAATGAAGCATAACATTATCTTGAATGAGATCTCATAAGAACTCCATCAATTACTTTCAGAATGAGGGTATGGTTAGCTTTCAAGCAAGAATGATTATTGGTTGGTCACTTTCCCAAACTAGTGTAATCCAATTGAGTAAAAAAAAAAGTGCTGATTAGTGCTATATTATATATGTTACTCTTCAATTGTTTCCTCTCCCTTCTTTTCATGCCAATTATAAGGGATATTTATTTATTATTTATTGTCATTTATCTTCCCTTCTAATTATTCTAATTTAACATGGTATTAGTTCTTCATCTGTCATTGTATAACATGTCAATATGAATTCCTTGGACCTTAGCTTAGTTATAGATGTTGTCTAATGGAAAATTATATCCATTTGCTCTTTTTGCAGATTTTTTTAATTAATTTTCAATAATTAATGTACTACATACATAATAACAAATTTAAAGATGAAGCAAGATTTTACAAATTTGCACGAATATGAGAGAGTAATATAATTGTTCTAGAGGTTATTCAGACACACAACTCTAAGTCGGCCTACATGCCGCCTACCTCAACTGGCACAACCATGGATACCACGGATAGCAATTCCTTCCTATCCCGGTCCAACTTTACGTCTATCATTGCTGTAACACCCCTACTTTTATAAATTAAATTATTTTGTATGTTTAAAAATTATTTTTAAGTCATCAATGTATTTAGAACAATTAATAATAATTTTAGAAATTTTTCTAGAATTTATTGAGATAATTTTTGTAATATGACAAAAATACCCCTGGTTGACTATATGAACCAACTAGAGATTTTTTGACCTCAAAATATTTTGAAAAATTTATATTAAGTATCTCTCATTATAAAAAATTTATTTTGAAAGAAAAGTAGTGAAAAATATAACAATCCTATTTCAATTCTTCCACTGTTTTTTTTAATATTTGACAATGCAATTCTAAAAAATCGGAAAGGAATTTCAAAATTCTGACTGCCACCATTTTGCTCAAAATTTCAAGATCTATTTAATCGTGATTTTTAATAATTTTTCCAAGCCGAAGCCTAGAGAAATTAGAAACTGACAATTTTGTCCCTATTTCTCAACATCAAGGACTGACATGAGGAAAAGATTCAATTGACATTAAAATGTAAATTTGAGCTTGGAATTATGTCATATATATTAAAATATAATTTTGAAAAATTTTTGGGAATTTTCTGAAATTTCTGTGTAAAATGACCAAAATGTCCTTAGATGTCTAATAAGTTAGCCAATAATGGTTTGATATCCAAAAAAGGTGAAAATGGTAATTTTAGTTTATTTATAGGTAAAATATTTAATTTCAGAATTTTTATAAAAATTTTGGTATTTATTGAATTAAAATGAATTTTCTATGAATTCTCTAGCTTAAAAATACAAAATAAATACATATAATTTGAAATAAATTAATAAAATTAAAATTAATTATTAGAATTTTCTTTTTGATGAAAAATAATGTATTTGTACAGTTTTACATTTAATTTCATTTTTTTGATATTAAAAGCTAATTTTTCAAGTTTAGGCGTTTTTATCGGTACCAGTTAATTTACCTACAGATCAAAATTGGCACATGGGAGCTTGGGACAGCTGGTGGAGCACGTCCCCAAGCCTAGCGGAGGTGATTCAATACCCTAAATGGTGTATGTGTCCCTAAGTGTGCATATTTATCCCTAAATTTAAATTTAAAACAAATTTAAAACTTGATTTATTGCATAATTGCTTATGTCATTGGTGGACACCTAAGACCCCTTCTTCTTCTTTAAATAGCCCCTTCTTCCATCAAATTTTCAGCATCTCCTCTTCCTCTCCCAAGCTAGAGAGCTTCTCTTTCTAAAGTTTTCTCTCTCTAAAATATTTTTATCTAGTTTTTATGTTAAAATTTTGCTAGTTTTCAACTAGTAGAATTACTCCTCCTAGAAGCTTTGCACCAACAATTCCATCCTCTTCATCAACTATCTTAGAGGTAATGAAGGGAGTGGGGTTGGTTATAAATTATTGTCACTTTGCATGTTAGTAGGAAGAGTTTTCCCCTAAACCCGTTTAGGATTAAGTTTTATTATTGTTTAATGTTAAACTTTAATTTTTGCAAAGTTGTTACTCTGCCCAAATTTAGATTATTAAATAATAATTACTAAATTTTTACTTTGCTCAAATTTAAATTATTAAATTTTAATTGCTAAGCTATTACTTTGTTCAATTTTAGAAAATTAAAATGCATTTGCTAAGCTGTTACTTTGCTCAAATTTAGAAAATCAAAATGCATTTATTTAGTTATTATTTTGCCAAAATTTTAGTAATTAAATTATAATTACTATATTGTTATTCTGCTAAAATTTTATATAAGTACTAAATTGTTTTTCATTAAAATTTTGGTATTATACTATTTCTGCAAAGTAAGTCAAAATGTTGATTGTACTGGTGCTCAAATTAAATGAGACCAGGGAAACCTCTGCTTGAGAAGTTAGAAATTGATAGTTTAGTGAGTAATGAAAAGCGAGTGACATGCAGTGGCATGACACCCTGCTAGGAAAGCTACAGTTTGGTACGCTGAGAAATGAAAGACAAGGACCTACTTGTGGAGGTCTTGGGGGTAGGCATCGAGTGATGAAGGTCCTAATGGCCAGGGCAGCGCCTTTGAGTCGGGACATTCGCCTGACCAAACTCGATAACCTCGACAACTGCTTAGCATTCCAGGATTGGTTTGAGAGTATACCTCTATAAATGGATATCCTGACTGTTATTTTCCTCAATAATAATGAGGACTGTACCACGTGATGATGTTGAGAGAGATATATGTACTCCCAGTCATTTCCCAAGTTCTGTTGAGAACTATTACCCACTAATGGGAAGTATGGATCCATACCTAGTCAAGGGTAGTCTAATACAACTATTACCCAGCTATGTTTTATCTTTGTTTTATGATAGATTTCTTACCATACATGTAAAAGTGATTTTAGAAAAAAAAAAAAAACACCTCACTCCATTATTTCCTTCTATGTATGATTGATCGTGATTATTGAAGATGACATTAACGCCTCGTGATGTTAAGTACGAGTTAGAGGACATCTCCACGGGGGAGGACCTGAAGACCTATAGTATTTTGTTTTTGTATGAGGGATAGGGTAGATGAACACCACTCTATATAGGATCTTTTCGATGTACATATTGGGTTAGATAGTGTTTATCTTTTGATATATTTTTTTAGTTTTCAGTATTATCAAACCATGATGTATAGTTTTATGATATATATATGTATATACAGTCTTATCTTTCTTCTTTTATTACCATTTCCAAATTTTGTTAAGTTTGGAATTTCTTTTAAAAATGGAAAAAATTTTACACGTATTTTTTTTATTTACTTAAACTTAATAACTAAATTAATATGAATTGTATTTAATATGAATGAGTGTTACACTTGCACAACATGGAAAGTGCTTGACGACAAAGAAAGCGTGTAGTAAGGCACCCAAGCACATGTTGCCACGTGGCACCTAACTCTAAAAGAATTTCCCTCCAAAACACTCTATATAAAAGACTCCACACTCACCAAGTACATACGCTCTCTCATTCTCACTCACACTTGCACCCTTACTGACTTAAGCATTAGAGTCTTTGTAGGTGCCACCATTAAAGACGCCAACAACCGCTGTAGGAGCTCACCGGAGATCTTCTCTCGTGTTCAGCACACAACATTGGCGCCATCTGTGGGAATCATTTTCTGATTATCTTCATTATTTAGATATCTGTTCGTGATGGTCAACATGAGAAATTGCAAGTCCATTGTGGCACCTTTGCCACCGAAGCTTCCACCACCATCACCTAAGGACGACGAAGCCACTTCCACCATCCCTGAAGCGATTCCTGACGCGAACGGTGTTTCGACACCATCAATGACCATGGCTAATCTTGCTACATTATTGTAGCAACAGAGAGAGGCGTTGAAGGAGCAGGAGAAAATTATCACGAAGTTTCAAGCAAAGAGGGAGAGTAAGAAGTGCATGGAGAATTGTTACAATCATACTGAGAGGTCTGTAGCATTTGCTCTGAAAGCAAGCCATGTCGCGCTAGAGGTACATGACGCGCACATGGTGGTGGAGGTGAATGAAGATGATGAGATGATTCTGTTCAACCTTCCTTTCTCTATAAGAATCTTGAGTTTGCAGGTCCCGAAGCAGCTACAACAGCTGCTTTCTTTGGAGTTATATGATGGATCTGCTGAATCGAATGACCACCTCTCAATGTTTGAATCGACAATGTCCTACAATGGAGCTTTAGCCTCACTGACATGTAGAGCATTCCTGCTTTTGTTGAAGGGAGTGGCACTAAAGTGGTTCCAATCTCTGGAACCGAGATTCATTGATTCATGGATGATGTTGAGGAAGAAGTTCAGGACCGCCTTCGCAACCAGCAAGGCTAGACCTAAAATTGAGGCCAACCTAAAAAGGATCCGCTAAGGTGCGGATGAACCGTTGAGACATTATATTGGCAGGTTTAATCAAGAGGCAACGGTGGTTGAAAACCTATAGCCCAGAATGGTGTTGATGTTGGCTAAGGACGTGGTAAAGGAAGGCTCGCCTTTCTTTATGTCGATTGCTAAAACACCTCTAACTTCAATAGAGGAATTGTGAAGAAGGCAAAGAAATACATTAACTATGAGAACGTGCTGGAGGCTAGGAAAGTGAAGACAACCAAAAACATAACACAAAGGAGGAATCCACAACCAAAGGCTAACAAACCACTGTGTCATGATGATTGAGATTTGTATAAAGAAGGATCAAGGTTCGAAGACTATATGTTGTTAAATGCCTTTAGAAAAAGAATTTTGAATGAGGTATATAACGTAGAGTTTGTCAAAGAAGGGATAAAACCTCCAAAGCCAATAAGAAACAGAGAAGGAGGAGATCAATCCAAGTACTATCAATATCACAAGGCATCAGGACATGATACTGATGAGTGTTATCAGTTGAAGGATGCCATTGAACCATTAATCAGACGAGGAAGGCTTGATTGCTTTGTAAAGTAGAACGGCAACAATCGCGATAGAGGACGACATTCCTCACCACCCAAGAGGGATAGAACTAGAAACCCCAAGAGGGGGGCCTCTCCACCTTGAAGGGAGAGATCACCACACTAGCATAGTCCCATGAGAAGTAGTTCCCCACCTCGGCCATCACAAAACGATGCTAAGGTACAAGTCATCCAGTGTCAATCACTGCAGCGATCATCATCCCGATGCCCACAAGAGCCCCAATTCATTCTCTTGCAAAGCCATGAGATTATATATGTTATAGCTGGTAGCTTTTCAGGGGGTAGTCCATCAAATAATGCAAGAAAAAGGCATACTAAAGAAGTATTGACAAACTCTTTTGGGATTCGTGCTAGTGATAACCCTATAAAGAAGAGGGCACCACCCTTTACTTTCGATGACTCTAATTACACTGATGTCATACCAAACCATGACGATCTTCTAGTAGTGAATGCTCTTATAGCGAATAAAGAGGTCCACAGGTTATTAGTGGATATCGAAAGTTTAGCTGACGTTATGTTTTACAAATTCTTTGAGAAGCTGAAGATTTTGGAATCTAAATTAATGCCTTATAACGAAGATCTAATCAGATTCTTAGGGCACCACATTATGTCAGTGGGGTACGTAAAGTTACATTGACTTTTGGGAAGTTACCACACGCAAAAACTGTAACCACTCGGTTATAGTGGTAGATGCTAAGTCTTCTTACAATGCCATCTTGGGAAAACCAACACTTAATGCTTTAGTAGCTGTCATCTCGGTCTCGCATTTAGCCATGAAATTCATAGGAGATAACATAGAGGTAGTCACCTTGCGAGGAGATCAAAAAAGGGCCAGGGAATGCAACAAGGAGTCCCTAAAAGTGGGCCCTAAGCCTGAGATGGAGTATAAGCCTAACCCCAAAGAAGGTGACATGCTTTTAACAGAGTTGGATTGTCGAGGTGAGATAAAGCGAGATACCTCATCTAGAGCCTAAAGGAGAGTTCATCCCAGTCAAACTCGGGAAAGAAAGTGACCAAGTTATTAGAATTGCTGCCAACCAAGATAAGAGGATGAAGGAGGATCTCTCGGCACTTATAATGAGCAACACTGACTTATTCGCTTGGAAACCGGTAGACATACCTAGGATAGAGCCCAATCTCTTTTGTCATTGATTAGAAGTGGATACCTCGGTGAAGCCAGTATGTCAACAAAGGAGGAAGATGGCCCCGAAACATTTACAGGAGATGAATAGACAAGTTGAGGAGCTGTTGAAAGTAAGGTTCATTCGAGAGGTGAAATATACTACTTGGCTTGCCAACATAGTGCTCGTTAAGAAACAAAATAGTAAATGAAAGATGTGTATTGATTACATCGACCTTAATAAGGACTACCTGAAAGACTTGTATCCTCTCCTCGATATCGACAAGCTGGTAGATGGTTCTTCTGGGTTTCATTATCTTTTATGGACGCTTATTCTGGATACAACCAAATCCCTTTATACCCGGGCGATCAGGAGAAAATGACTTTCATGATTGAGAAGGCCAATTACTATTATAAGGTCATGTCTTTCAAGTTAAAGAATACCTGGGCCACATATCAGAGGATGATGAATAAGATGTTTAAGGCACAGATAAGGTGAAACTTAGAATTATACGTTGATGATATAATTGTGAAGAGTACTACTGCTGAGGCAAACCTTCGAGATTTAGAAGAAACCTTCACCCAACTAGCAAAGTATAACATAAGATTGAACCCCAACAAATTTGTGTTTGGTGTTTCGGCAGGAAATTTTTTTGGGTATATGCTATCTGAAAGAGGCATTTAGTTAAACTTGGAGAAATGTTGTGCTATACTGGAAATGACAAACCCTCAGAATGTACAGAAGGTCCAGAAATTGACAAGGCCGTTAACAGCATTGACGAGGTTCATTCCTATATCGACACAGAGTAATCTTCCCTTTTTCCTGCTTTTAAGGAAAGGCAAACCTTTTGAATAGACTAAAAATTATGAAGCTGCATTCAGAAGGTTGAAAGAGGCTTTGTCATCTCCCTTTTTACTCACCAAACCTGAGTCGAATGAGATCTTAACTTGTATTTAGCTATGGCCAACTGTGAATGCCACATTAATAAGGGAGACATCGTAAAGACAACAGCCGGTTTACTTTGTAAGCAAGGCTCTCCAAGGAGCTGAACTAAGATATCCCAAGATGGAGAAGGTTATATTCACTTTGGTGATGGTGGCAAGGCGATTAATGCTATACTTTTAGTCGCATCAAATTGTAGTAAGAGCAGATCAACCAATCCAGCACCTTTTACATAGGCCCGAACTAGTAGGAAGGATGACTTGGGCCATAGAGTTGTTAGAGTATAGGATTCGGTATGAACTAAGGCAGGCACTGAAAGCCCAAGCGCTAGCTGACTTTATTGTATAGTTGACTCCTACAGAATCTTCATCCGGAACTTTAAGCTGGACTCTTTTTGTTGATGGGTCATCCAATGAAAAAGGAAGCAAAGTCGGCATAATGCTGGAATCAGCAGATGGCGTTGTGCTGGAGTAGTTGTTGACTTTTACGCTCCCTACTTCTAATAACCAAGCAGAATATGAGGCGTGTATAGCCAGACTAGTTATGGCAGCCGACATTGGTGTTATTTCGTTGCGTGTATGTAGTGATTCTCAATTGATAATTTTGTAGATTAATGGGATGTATCAAGCTAAAGAGTCGATATTGCAAAAATACTTGGCAAAAGTCAAGACTTTCCTCGCAAAATTCGATAGTATAGACTTCGTTTACATCCCCCGAGAGAAGAACATTAGGGTGGACATCCTTTCCAAGCTGGCTAGTACATAGTTTTCTGGTAATAATAGGATGGTCATTCAACAAACAATTCATGAACCTAACCTCGTGATGGCAGTAGAGTTGGAGCAAAGTTGGATGTCCCCTATTATTGACTATCTAAAAGAAAACATCACTCCGGAAGATAAGGAAGCAAGGAGGCTAGAAAGGTCGACAGCTCATTTCTATATTGTTAATGACAAACTTTATCGGCGTGGTTTCTCCCAACCCCTACTCAGATGTTTGAGAAAACTGGAGTCTGAATATGTGATGGCGGA